>CM030364.1:259301782-259821998 GCA_017893485.1 Hemerocallis citrina
GATCCATAACGGTAGCAACACAAATCAACATAGGAGGAGGATAAAAATACTTCAAAAAATTTTTGTATGCAGGTTTTACAATATCACCAACAAAAGTATCATTTAACATTTCGTTAAATGTTTGCAGCGTACTAACTATTGAAATAAAAATGCTACTAGAAGTAGATTCATATGTTTTTGAAAATTTTAAAGTTGCGGTTTTAAAAGGTTCTAAAAATTTCAACAAAGATTCGGCATAAAACCAATCGGTGGGAGTCATTTCAAAATTTGGCATATTTTTTGCGATACAAAAATCATTTATAACTTCTTTATAGTTGGTAACAATATGTAGTAAATCTTAAGTAGAGTTCCATCGGTGTTTAACATCCTTTGGAAATCTTCTAAAAGGTACATTTGAAATCCTACACCAATTTTTCCATTCTTGAAATACGCTGGGACTTAATGCAATGAAATGTACACAATTTCTAATTTTATGTATATATGGATCGGCTATTTTTAATGCATCTTGAACACATAAATTTAAAATATGACATGCACATCTAATATGAAAAATATTGTCAGATGGAGGGTTTAATACGGATTTTAAAGTAGTAATTGCTGCATTGTTGTTAGATGCATTATCAAAACTAATACACATAATTTTATCACGAATATGAAAAACATCACAATTTTCTAAAATACGGTTTGCTACTTCAGCACCACTATGGGGATAGGGCAACGCGGCGAGTAATATGATTCATTTTTGAAGAATCCAATCATTGTCGATCCAATGACAGGTTATTCCCATCATTAGAATATTATTAACACCCGTCCAACAATCCGAAGTTAAACTAACTCTACAAGTTAAACTCCATAAAATTGCAATCAAAGCTTCCTTCATTTCATTGTACATTTTAAAACAATCCGATTTGCAAGTGCTTCTCGGGATTTTTCTAAAATGAGGGTTTAAGGCCGTTTGATTAAAATTTTCTAAGTCCCTACTCTCGGGATAGAAAAATGGTAACTCTTCCTTTATTACTAATCGGGCCATTTTCCGACGAACAAGATCGGGATCATAAGGGTGGCCATCAACTAGACCGGTCCTAGGGTGGATTTTTTGTTGGCCGGGTAGGTCAACAAGAAGGTCTTTATGGTTATTTTGGATGTGTCTACTAATTGTACCGGTGCCATCACCTCTCTTGAATTTGTATGCCTTAGAACATGTTTTACAAACTTTCAAACCTATACCCGGAGTTTCTTTGTCCGGGATATAATCGTAAAACTTATGCCAATCACTACTTTTCCCTCCACTTTTCCTACCACTACGGGGTTGTGTTGTTTCGGTTGGTTGTTGTTGTTGTTCTTCTTCTTCTAATTGTATGTCTCCTACAACCTCATCGTGTGTACCCCATTATTGGGTAGGAGGATCATGGTACTCTTCGGCGGGCTCACTAATTGGGACAATTGGTGGCCTACGGAAAGTGCTGGTGGAATCTTGTCCACTTTGGCTACGACCGCTACCGCCTGATCTAGACATAATGTAGTAATGTATGTAAAAAAAAACTACACAATGTAGGAGCGATGAGTTATTAAAAAAAATAGAAAACAAGAGGGTTGAGATAGAGAAGATCAAAAAACCAACAAAAATTATAACTATAACAAAAATTAAATAAGAAGAGAGGTATGAAATTTTGATACCGTTCACCGTGGATACGCGTATATAAAAAATCCGTGAAAATAAGAATAGAAGTAGAAGTAGAATTAAGCGATTCCGGAATTGAAGATTTAAGAAGAGCTTGAAGGAGAGTTGAAGACTTGATCACTTGGAGTTGGACGAGAGTTGAAGATTTGAAGACGTTGTTGAATTTTGATTTTGATACGATTGGAATTTGATCGTGTATATGCCTTGAAGACTTGCTTGTTGAATACTTCAATTGTTCACAAATTGCTTAGAAATGAGTTATAATAGTAGAGAGAGTAAGAGAGTTTTTTGTGAATTTTTTGATAGGATTTTGGGGGGTATTTATAGGGTTAAAATAACAAACAAAAAAAAACAAAAAAACCAAAAAAACCCAAAAAAAAAGGCTATTAAAGCCGTTGTACCGGCTCTGGACAAAAATGCCGTTGGGCACAGTTTTTTGCGACCCGCGGGTCAACGGTCGACCCGGGACGGGTCGAAAGTTTGACCCGTTCGGGTCTAACGGTTCGCAACCCGCGGGTCGACCTGCGGGTTGGCAGGCGGGTTGGGGAATTTAACCGAGTTTGCGGGCCGGGTTGGGTAGGTTGGATCCGATATTTTAGCGACCCGGGTCGACCCATTACTGTTCACGGATTCGACCCAAACCCGAACCACCGTTTCGCAGGGTCGGGTTATACGGGCGGGTCGCGGGCGGGTCGGCGGTTGACCCGGCCCACCTGCCATCCCTAGACCTTGCCCAAGAGAATGGAATCAAGATTTGCCTACACCCAGTATGACCCTCATCCTCAGAATCTCCAACTCCTTCTCCACTATGACCTCACGAAGGAAGGACTCAGAGGTCGGACGCCTGGTGGAGGCATCGAACATCGACCATGCCATCTCAGCGCTCCCTCAATCACGGTTGGCGACCGTCTTCTTTAGGCGTGCTACCTCCAAGCTCAGCTCCTTAGACTTATTCATGAAGTAGGAAACGGCGGCTTCCCGATCACGGGCCTGTTTGCGATAGCAGATCAAGACAGACTCCTTGGACTTTAGCCTATCCCGATGGTGCTTCACCTCCGCTAAAGTAAGGTCGGCTCTGAGGGTTTCGTCCATCTGTCACAAAATAGGAAACACGGCTTCACTCCAAGCTTTCAAAAGATCGAGACCAAGTATATTAACAAAAAAAAACAAGTCAAAGAGTTCGGCCAAAAATGTATTCATTATCCCAAAAATTCTTACAAAAAGTGGTGGCCAGTCTGCACTTGGCAAATACAAAAAGGAAAAGGGGGGAGGTGAAGATTAAAACTACTTCTTAGGAGAAATTGGCACCTCTTTATCGGACGCCCTCTGAACATCGGCACCTCCTCCCGTGCCCTTTTCAAGGGTCAGACCTAACTCCGTCTCCTCGCCGTTCCCCCCAGGTGTCCTCGGATGGTCGGGCAACTTCATGGCATAGTGAAAATCATCATTCTTAGACCCGGGGTAATGGAACAAGAAGTGCTCCTTCGGGCGACCATATGCCTCATCCTGGGCCGTGATTACCTCGTCCATGGCAGTGGCATCCAGCTCCTGGTACCATAGGGCCGCCACCGCCTTGACCTCTGCCACGACATGGAGTTGCTCATTAGCTTGAGTTGCGAGGTCGGCTTAAAGGGCCTATTTGTGCCCCTTGGACGCTTCCAGCTCCAGCTTCAGCTCCTTTATTTCGTGCTCATATCGCTGAGCTTTCCTAACTTCCCTCTTGAGCTCCTGGACGTGACACCTCTTCAACTGTGCCCTGGCCATAGATGCCTGCGAAAGAGGAGCTAAGAGTTGTTATTTTCAAGATAAGCCACTAAGGATAAAGCTAGCAGACATGCAGAACCTTACCATCACGTGGGCCTGAGCCCACCTTATGTAGCACGTCTCGGTAGTCGCAGTCGCCAAAGACTCCCAGTCCTGCAGCGTGACGAGGCAGTCCACCACCTCAACCGCCACTGGCCCCTTGGCCAGAGTGTCGGCTGCTTTCACCGTCCATTCCGGGGCCCACGGCCTCAGCCCCTCCTCACCTACTATCTCCTGAGCATCAGGGCAAATTTGAGGGACCCCGCTCTTCAGAGCCCCAATAACCCTGCGGCTACTAGTGCTTGGTTCCCACTCCTGTGCCCCACCAACAGAGAGGGTCTTCGCGTTCTTGGGAGTCCATTCCGAAGGGCCTTCGGAGCCTACTTGAGTGGGCCCTGCTTTCTGCTTAGGTTGCTTGGCCCCCCTCTTCTTGGCCTGGTCCCTCAGAGCCCTCCTCGAATCGATTTTGGCCTTGTCCATCGTTGCAGAGGAAACAGATGAATGTTAACACGAAGACAAAATTTAAAAAAAGAAACAAAAATGTACAAGGGTCAACGGGGCTCAATCCGATCTGAGCCAAGTGCAACTTAGTCACATTGGGCCAGCCGATGCTGTGGACACCTACAATCCAATCAACATCCGCCCACTCCTCTTCTGTCAACTCTCTTAGCTTCGGAGGCTTGTGGTTCGGCTTGTAAAAATTCCAAGCGGTGGGAATTCCCTAAGGCACCAGGCTTCGGATGACGAAGTATTTTCCCTTCCACCCTTTTATAGAGTCCCGGATGTTCGTGCACCACCTTCTTGTGAAGATGAGGCGATATGTAATATATGCCTTCCTGCTCTCCCAACGAGCTAACCCCCAGGACGGCCCGGAAGTACTTCAACTTCAAAGGCACTCCCCTTCTCTGTAACATAAAGCAAACTAACTGCTTCCAGGAGTTGGGACCATACTGCATCGGGCAGAGGGCCCCCCAGTTTAGCACCTTCTTAATGAACAGGTGCAATGGCATCCTTAGCCCCGAGCTGAAAGCATCTTCAGGAAACATACAATAGAAGGGTGTCAACTCGGTCGTCAGTTGGAGGCTAGGGCTGGGGATCATCAACTCGTACTCCAGCCCTATGAAATAATTGGGTCTTATCACGGATAGGTATTCGGCTGCCAAAACACAGTAAATCTTTTCCATTTGGATCTGGGTTCGACCCGGCAAAGAGACTTCCACCCCGTACCAAACCAAATCTTCGACGTCATCTGAATACATTCGAATAGATCTAGGCTGCTTGAAGTACGGAGTGTCGAGCCCATGCTTAGGCATTAACTCGTCCGGCATCACCGGACTGCCCCGGGAGATGCCATTTTCTCCTCCTCCTTCGAACACGAGGACCCCTCGAAGGAGACGGTGTTGCCAGAGGCGAAAGAATGGGGCCAACTACCACAACATCATCCCCACTATCCCCATAAGGGCACTGTCAACTCCCTCATCTGCTATGCCTTCCTCGACTTCCTCATCCGCTACCTACACATCACCGTTCGGAATTGCTCGACTCCACCAAAAATGGCTTGCGACTGCGGAGCGGCGCTACGTCATAGGCCTTCTCACTCGTATCCCGAAACGTGGAGGCTGAAAGGCAACCTCATCATCTTGACCAGAGGCACTCGCTGCAGAACCAGACTGAGACCTGCGACATAACAATAACAATACTAACCTGGTTTTCATCAACAGAATGGTTCACCGGAAAGTTCATCGCCTGCCACTAGAGAGAGAAGCTCCAAGGGTTAATGAGAGAAGGCAAAGTGAAGAAATGAGAAGGGGGATGAGGGATTTATAGAAAAGTTGTTGATGCCTTGAATTCCTCAAAAAGATCCCAAACCATCCAAACTTGATCATCAAAATCTAACGTTTGATAAGATTTCGATGCCTCGATTCCTCCCCCTGATGTCAGCATCACACGTGCAATACATGTGTCTCCCACAAGCTTGGTAGGCTCGACGCTCGGTATTGATTTCGAGCAAAGGACTAGCTTTCTCACAAGCTAGAGAGGCTCGACGCTCGGCACTGACCTTGAGCAAAGCACTAGCTTTCTCACAAGCTGGAGATGCTCGAAGCTCGCCATTGACATCGAGCAAAAACCTAGCTTTCTCACAAGCTAGGCAGGCTCGACGCACGATATTGACTTCGAGCAAAGACCTAGCTTTCTCACAAACTGGGCTGGCTCGATGCTCGGTATTGAATTCGAGCAAAGCACTAGCTTTCTCAAAAGCTGGTAGGGCTCGACACTCGGCACTAACCTCGAGCAAAGGCCTAGCTTTCTCTCAAGCTGAAGATGCTCAACGCTCGCCATTAACCTCGAGCAAAGTCCTAGCTTTCTCACAAGCTGGAGATGCTCAATGCTCGAAAGTTACATCTCGACGCTCGACACTACCTCGAGCAAAGTCATAGATTTCTCACAAGCTAGGGAGGCTCGACGCTCGGTATTGGCCTCAAGCAAAGCACTAGCTTTCTCACAAGCTGGAGATGCTCGATGCTCGTTGTTGACTTCGAGCAAAGACCTAGCTTTCTCACAAGCTGAGTAGGGTCGATTCTCTGCACTGACCTCGAGCAAAGCACTATCTCTCTCAAAAGCTGGAGATGTTTGACGCTCACTGTTGACTTTGAGCAAAGTCCTAGCTCTCTCACAAGTTGGAGATGCTCGACGCTCGCCGTTGACTTCGAGCAAAGACCTAGCTTTTTCACAAGCTGGGCAGGCTCGACGCTCGGTACTAAACTCGAGCAAAGCACTGGCTCTCTCACAAGCTGGAGATGCTTGACGCTCGTCGTTGACTTCGAGCAAAGTCTTAGCTTTCTCACAAGCTGGAGAGGCTCGACCCTTGGCACTGACCTTGAGCAAAGCACTAGCTTTCCCACAATCTGGAGATGCTCGATGCTCGCCATTGACTTCAAGCAAAGTGATAGCTTTCTCACAAGCTGGGAATGCTTGACGCTCGGTATTGACTTCGAGCAAAGACCTAGCTTTCTCACAATCTGGGCAGGCTTGACGGTCGGCACTGACCTCGAGCAAAGTACTAGCTTTCTCACAAGCTAGAGATGCTCGACGCTCGCCGTTGAGTTCGAGCAAAATCCTAGGTTTCTCACAAGCTGGAAGGCTCGACGCTCGGCACTGACCTCGAGCAAAGGACTATCTTTCTCACAAGATGGAGATGCTCGACGCTCGCCGTTGACTTCGAGCAAAGTCCTAGCTTTCTCACAAGCTGGGAAGGCTCAGCGCTCAGTATTGACTTTGAGCAAAGACCTAGCTTTCTTACAAGCTGGTAGGGCTCGACGCTCGGCATTAACCTCGATCAAAGGCCTAGCTTTCTCTCAAGCTGAAGATGCTCGATGCTCGCCATTAACCTCGAGCAAAGTCCCAGCTTTCTCACAAGTCTGAGATGCTCGACGCTCGACAGTTACATCTCGATGCTCGGCACTGACCTTGAGCAAAGGCCTAGCTTTCTCTCAAGTTGAAGATGCTCGATGCTCGCCATTAACCTCGAGAAAAGTCCTAGCTTTCTCTCAAGTTGGATATGCTGATGCTCGATAGTTACATCTCGATGCTCGACACTAACCTTGAGCAAAGTCCTGGCTTTCTCACAAGCTGGATATGCTCCACGCTTGACAATTACATCTCGACCCTCGGCACTGACCTCGAGTAAAGTCCTAGCTTTCTCACAAGCTGGTGGGGCTCGACATTCGCCACTGACTTCGAGAACAGGCCTAGCTTTCTCGCAAGGCTGAAGGGTCGACGCTTGATGCTCGATGCTCGATAGTTACTTCACGATGCTCGACACTTGACGTTCGGCATAAACTTTGAGCAAAGTCCTAGCTTTCTCACAAGCTGAACGGCTCGACGCTCAATGCTCGGCATTAACTTCGAGCAAAGTCCTAGCTTTCCTACAAGCTGAAGGGGCTCGAAGCTCATCATAGACTTCGAGGAAAGTCCTAGCTTTCTCGCAAGCTGAAAGGGCTCAACGCTCGACGCTCAATGCTCGACGCTCGACGCTCGACACTCGGCGCTCGACGCTCAGCGCTCGGCGTTCGGTGCCTAATGCTCAGCATAGACTTCGAGCAAAGTCCTAGATTTATCGTAAGGCTGAAGGGGCTCGACGCTCGGAGGTCGGGGTTCTGACTCCATAAAGGTCAGCCTCGGCCCATTTTTCTCGCCAAAGTACCTTCCATCCTACCCCCATAACCACTCCCTACTGATCTTCCTACATGGACGGACTACTCCTCGACAGCTGATACATACAACCCTCCACGAGTAGGGGCCTGTGATATGGGTAAAAAGAGCCCAACCTAATCAGGACCGTTTGATCCCCTCAAGATCTGCTCATCCCAGATCATCAAGTCAACAAGTCCAACGGGCTTCTGCCAACTCAGGCCCACAGGCAAACAGGTCTGACCCGGCCCGATAGGGTCTCAGACCCGCTTTTCGGTGAGAACCGTTCTCACGATAAGCTTCGTGAGAACTCCACCCCTATCCATCCTATGGATAATCTGAACCGTTCACATTGTTTAACATAACTAAATTAGTCTAGAAATATAAAATCAAGTCATTTGATATTCATTTGTCCATGCATCATGTCACTATAAAAAATAACGATTTTACAGAACACAATTTGTAACACTTCAATACATAGGCAAACGAATCTCAAATGACTTGATTTTTTATCCATAGACTAATTTAGTCGTGTAGATCAAAATGAACGGTTCAAATCTTTCAACTAATTTCCCAAACAAAAGTTCTCACGTGGTTTTCACCAAAAGAGTTCTCACTCGATCATTTTCCTCTATATATATATATATATATATATATATATATATATATATATATACACACACACACACACACACACTAGATTTTCTCGTGAGTATGTGCCTACGACACGTCTTTGAAACAATACAGCATATGAAAGTCTTGTAAACAGTAAAAAAATAATTATGTAGCTCAAGTTTGAATAGTAAAACAATAATTAGTTGTAAATAAAAGTCCATGTTTTCATTAATATATGTTGAAAAATAATTATAAATGGGGGTGTAAAATCTAACTTCTTATAACTTTGAGTGTGGAAAATGATAAAATTTAACTGTTGATGAGATATTTGCTATTTTCAATGTAACATGAGCAATAAAAAAATGCATAAAAAATCTGAAAATTTACAAACCTGAAATCTGAAAATATAAATTTCGAAGTAAATAGAAAGAGAGAGAGCGAGAGAGAGCGAGAGAGAGAGCGAGAGAGTGAGAGAGAGATAAATAAATAAATAAATAAATAAGTTGTTTGGGGGGATTTGAATTTGAGTTTTGGGGGAAAAATGTGTTTTGTGAGGTTAGATCTGGGCCTTTGATTTTGGAGGGATTGAAGGAGAGCCGCTTGATAGCTTTCTTTGTGTTTTATTATTATTATTATTATTATTATTATTATTATTATTATTATTATTATTATTATTAATATTATTATTATTATTATCATTATTATTATATATATTATTTTATTTTATTTTATTTTATTTTATTTTTTTATTTTTGAGAAACTCGTCGTTCCTAACAGCGAGTTTAGTTCAAATTTTTCAATGAAGACTCGCCGTTGGGAATGACGAGAAAATTTATCTAGACTCATTGTTGGGAATGACTAGTTTAGTTCAAAAAAAAATCTATGGAGTTTTTTACGAAAATTCAGTAAGTCCAACAGAGAGTTTCACTCTCTGGGAAATTTCCTGTATCAACAGCGAGTCTAGTGTAAAGAACATCTTCATTGAGAACGAAGAGTCTTATTTGATAATTTTGAACAAAACTTGTCGTTCCCAACAACGATTTTAGTACAAAGAATCTCGCTGTTGGGAACAGCGAGTCTTTTTTGTAATTTTTTACTAAATTCGCCATTGGGAACAACGAGTTTCTAAAAAAATTACCTTTAAACTCGCCGTGTTCCAAGACCAAGCATGAAACAACTAAACTCGCCGTTGGGAACGAAAAGTTTAATTGTTGAGTCCACAAGCATAAATATTTTGACAACTGTACTCTTCCTGCAAATAGTTTCGAATATTGGCATATAAAAAAAATTCTATAAAGTGTACACAAAGGGAGTAGGTGAATAAGCAATATGAAGTTTTGGTCTAATGGGGTTCTATACCCTCTTGCCATTACAAAATCCAAGCTGCACTTTTGCATTTTTTAGAGAGATATGGAGTATAATTAATTAACAATTAATTTAAAAAACATCTATAACATGTCCTTGTTTTGTGGGAATTTTTGTACTGACCCACTTTTTGAAAATAATTAACTGGTCCACTTTGAAAATATTTATCAAACTGGCTCAGTTTTGGACACATCAGCATAAAACACTATTGTCAACCACAACATATATTATTTTGATGTTGTTGTTCTAACAGCGGTACCTCTAACTTTTTTTAATATGCCACTTTTGGAAATAACGATATTAGTACATTTCACATTCTATAAAAAAGCTCTCTAACTTGAGAAAAAAAATTGTAAGTATGAAAACATCTTATAACTAATGCTGTTATTTCCAATAACGACAATCTTAAGCTAATGCCATTACTGGAAATAGCGGCACCAGTATAATAATATTTTCACATATAAAGTGAAAATATTATTATACTTCTCCTTCAATCTGTCATCTGTCATATCTCAAAATAATTCACAAAATACTCATCCATAAACCCTAAATCTCCTCCCCTCCAATTGCCTCATCTCTCCATCCACTTGGATCTCGGCGTCGATTCTTCTACAGTTCACCTTGAATATGAAATTGTGCTAGGTGTTCCAAAACCCTCATCTTGTTTAAAAATATTCACTTTGTGTGTTGATATTTATATGCATGTATGCAATTATATTGACAATGTATTAAATGAGATGTTGTGGAGATTGATATGAGTAGTATGAATGGATGTGGAAATCTATATAATAAATTACAAAGAAAGCTATCAAGTGGCTCACAATCAATCCCTCCTAAAATCAAAGGCCTAGATCAAACCTCACAAAACATATTTTCCCTCCAAAATTTCAAACCCCAAAATCAAAATTTTCCCCCCAAAACTAAAAAACTTATTACTTTATTACTATTTCTCTCTTCTCTCTTCACTTTTTCATATTTCTCTCTCTCTCTCTCCCTATCTCTCTCTCTCATTCTTTCTATATTTACTTACAAATTTAGATTTTAAGAATTTTAATGTTTTTTTTTCACATGTTATATTGTAAATAATAATATCTCTTCAACTTCACACCTAAAGTTCTAAGAAGTTAGATTTTATACCCCAATTTATAATTATTTTTCAACATATACTAATGGAAACATGGACTTTTATTTAAAACTAATTATTGTCATACTATTCAAACTTGAGCTACATAATTGTTGTTTTACTGTTTATAGGCTTTTTATGTTTTATATCGTTCCGAAGACGTGCCGTAGGCACGTGTCCACGGGCAAATCTAGTATTTTATATATTAGAATTGACAATATGTGTATCTAAGATATTATGGAAATTTTGTATATACTAGAATTGCTATATTTTTCCAAAGTTCAGAAGATTTATGTCTATGTATGTGTTAAGGTTAATAGAAAGATTGAGAGAATTTTTTGGATTAATTATAATTTAGTGCAATGTCTCATATATAGGAGGGAAGAAAATACTAAACTAATACATATTTCAATATGAGACTAAATATCTAATCTAATACCCCTCTCAAACTCATGGTGGATCAAACAGTGTGAGTTTTCCCACCTAGTATCGAAATCTCTGAACAATGTGGAATTTGGTGACGAAGTTTGATGTCTGCTGTGAAGAGGTCACAGAATGAAGTGAAATGGTTCCTGCCTCTAAACTCTCTCGAACATAGTGGCAATCAATCTTTATGTGTTTCGTCTGCTCAAGAAAGACCGGGTTGCTTGCAATATTTAATGCACTCCAGTTATCACAATGAAGAGGAGTAGCTTCTGTAAGAGTGACACACGTATCTGTTAACAACTATCGAACATGAACAATCTCTCTAGTAGTAGCTGTCATCGCTCTATACTCAACTTCTATGGAAGAACATGCAACAAATGCATATTTCTTGCTTTGCCATGAGATCGGTGAATCACCAAGAAATAGACAAAAACCTATGGTAGACCGTCTAGTAGCAGGATCATCTGCCCAATCTGAATCAGAATATACACCAAGCTCCAGTTTAGATGTAGAATGCATGAACAATGACCAAGTGATAGTACCCCGAAGATATCCAAGGATCCGAAGAATAGCACTGTAGTGAACTGATCTAGGAGCTGAAATAAACTGGCTGAAAACTGACTGCATGAGCAATATCGAGTCTGGTCAAGCATAAGTAGACAAGCTGTCCAACAATCTGCTTGTATCTAGTGGGATCGGGAAGGAGCTCACCATCTATGGGACGAAGCTTCACGTAAAACTCTAAGGGAGTACCAGCCAATCGATTGTCAGAGAGACATGCAGCGAAGATAATATTTGATATATGTTTTTGCTGAGAAATGAGTATCCCCCAAAATTCGTGGGCAATCTCTAGACCCAAAAAATAGAATAGTTGGCTAAGATCCTTCATATGAAAATATTGGTGAAGGTATCTCTAGTAGATGCAATGTATGCGAATTCATCTCCAGTAATAATCATATCATCAACATATAGTTGTAAAAGTACCCTCCCCTACGGTGTTGACCGCATAAATATAAAGTGGTCCTGTGAACTCTGAGTAAAACCGGACTGTGTGATGACATGGCGAAAGCACTCAAACTAGGTTTGAGGAGCCTATTTCAGACCATATATAGCACGGCATAGACGACAAACATGACGAGGAGGTGTGGTAAGCTCATGAGGAGGCTGCATGTAAACAACCTCATATAGAGTACCATGAAGAAAGACATTCTTCATGTCCATCTGGTATAATGAAACACTGATGGATGGCAACAACGGTAAGAAGAGTGCGAACTGTAGTCATCTGTGCAACTAGAGCAAAAGTCTCATCATAATCAATGGCATGCTCCTGAGTAAATTCCCGAGCAACTAGATGAGTTTTGTGCTGCTCAATTGAGTCATCAGGTCGATATTTGACCTTGAAGATCCACTTGCAGCTAACAGACGTAACGCTCGCTGGTAGTAGAACAACATCCAAAGTGTTAGTCTGATTAAATGCACAGAACTCCTCTGCAATAGCTTCCTGCCACTTGGAATATTGAATCACTTCCAGATAAATTCAGTGCTCTTGTGTGGAGTGTATAGCGATGAGATATGCATGAAACTGTGGTGAGTAAGAGGCAAGGGTTGCAAAACCAAAATGGTCATAAGGAACAGTGCCATCAGTTGTATAATGTGTCGGTGGGATGCCAAAAGTGATACGTGTAGAACGAAGAACCGGTGGTGGATGTTTAGGGTGTGGGGGGGAGGTCGACGGGGTGGGTGCATGTGGCGATGAGGATGTAGGTGGTATAGGAGGGGCCTCCGTGTAGGGGAAGGAGTCGTAATGTATGTGTGAGATGAGAGAGAGCCAAAGGGGTTGGAACGAAGGGAATGCATGAAGATGTGTCCAGAGAGGTAGTCGAGAAAACTGGGGAATCGAGAAAGCAAGTATGCTCAGGAGAGGACAGATAGTAAGGAGAGTCTTCCACAAAGGAGACATGTCAGGGTATACGAACAAGATGTATTAAGGGATCAAAACAACGATATCATTTATGCTCAGAATTGATACCTAGGTGAACGCACTTAGCAGCACGGGTGATCAGCTTTGTGAGCTCAGTAGGAGGGAGAAGGACGTAACAGGTGCACCCAAAGGTATGAAGTATACTATAGTCTAGTGGTGAGTGATGAAGAGCCTCATAAGGTGTCGTATCAGATAAAATGATAATGGCAGAAGTCTTGACAGCTTCAGCCCTGAAAGGACGATGAGCAGAAGAGGAGAGTAAAAGTGTGAAAGCCGTCTCAAGAATGTAACGATGCTTGCGTTCAGCTACACCATTCTGCTCATGTGTGTGAGAGCGTGACTGCTAAAAAAGTGTGCCGTGAGACTGAATGATCGATTTCATAGTAGTGGAAGTGTACTCACGAGCTCCGTTTGAACAATTTTTTTTTATGTGCACACCGAATTGAGTGTAAATCATGGTCGTAAAGAACTAGTAAACGTTAGGAATCTCAGATCTTTGACGCATAAGAAAAACTCATGTATATTGAGTGAATTCATCTATGAAGGCAACATAATAGAGATAACTATTGCTAGAAGGTACAGGAGAGGGTTCCCAAATGTCAGAATAAACAAGTTGAAAAGGATGAGTGGTTTGAGAAGTGCTTTTGTTATTAAAAAATGTGATATGTGTTTTCCAACTAACAAGCCTGACAAACAGACAAACGTGTAAACGAAAATGACGAAGGGCACCACTATTGGCTAAAGTCTTGAGACGAGACTCACTGATATGGCCTAACAATTTGTACCACAGATCATCATTAAGGACATAACACCAGCAAAACTATGATGAAATCTATGTGCGTGTAGAAAATATAGATGATATAGATGACCCTGTCGACTAGCACGCCTCAACTCCTAATAAGTGTGTGAATATGTAATAGAACAACCTAAAGAATCGAATGTTACCACAAGACCACTATTACACAAAACACTAAATGGAATAAGGTTCATTGATAAATTGGGAGCATAAAGAACATAAGATAATGTGAGAGAGGGAGAGCTTATAGATCTTGAGTTTGTAGTGAAAAGTTGTGAGTCATCGGCTGTGTGAAGGGATGGAGAGTGAGAGGCAAGTGCAGTGCTAGGTGGTGAGCAATGTATAATTACTAGTAAGATGATGTGATGCACCAGAATCTAAAATCAAGAAAGAAAACATACCGGGATTAACAGAGAATGCAGGGGCAGAGGGGCCAGTACTGGCAGACTGACCCAAGAGCTTAAGTTCCAGCTGAGCGAGGCGATGATGAAGAATGACCCAATCAACAGGAGATTAATGGTCATGAAAGTAAAAGTATGGGGAGAATGAATGAGACTGGTGATGTTGTGGTAGGAATGAGGATGGCGATGGTGATGTTGTCGTGATTGGGATGTTGTTACTATTGCTGGTGTCGGAAGAAGTGGTGGGGAAGTGATCGGAAAATTGCAATTGGTGTCGATGTCGGGATCATGGATGAGTGAAGAGGAAGATGTAGTAACCGGAAAGTTGGTGGAGACAAGAAAATGTTGGCGAAACTGGGGTTCCATTTGAGAAGCACTAGTACCTGCAATTTTATTTTTTTTTGCGATGAATGGCGGCGGTGGCGGCGATAGCGGCAATGGACGGAGCGGGAGTAGAGAGGAATAGGTTTAGGGTTAGGAGTAGAATTTTTGGGTTTGAAGTGGGTTTGGTTTTCGGGTTTGGGTGTTTTTTTCTTTTTCTTTTAAGTGAGTTGGATATTCGGGTTTGGGTTTGGTTTTGTAACCCCCATTCCCGCTAATACGTATTGCCTGAATATTTTCGGTATTTTGATTATTTATAAATTTATTTTGTGCTATACTGGTTTTGGATCTTCTACTAAGTGTTTTATAATCGATGATTACATTTATTTTGAATAATGATGTATTTTCTATTTAAAATTGATCGACTATTTATATGTTATATTATTATTGTTTGGATTTTAATGAACTTGTTAATCTCAAATCCTATTCTGCTACATATCATTCTTATTTTTATTATTTTTGTTGTTGTTATCACTATTAGTATTGTTATTATAGTTTTCATTATTATTATTATTATTATTATTATTATTATTATTATTATTATTATTATTATTATTATTGAATTATTTTCATGAAAATGTTGAATCCAAATTATATTATGTTATTATTATTATCAGTATTGTTATTATTTTTATTATTATTATTCTTATTATTATTATTTTCATTATTATTGTAAAGCCCATTGATTTTAATATAATCATGTATTATTATTTAGTAATACGAAGCCCATCATCTAAAGCCCAATTTTATATTCATTTGATTGCATTATTTATTAGTATATATAACCTGAACCCAACCCAAGCTTATCTCCTATTGAATTCTAACCCAAACTCAAACCCACATCTTATTGGATTCCCTTTTTAATACCCAATAACCAAACCCAAATTCTCCTCCTATCTGTTATTGACCAGATCAACTTCACGTTCCCTCAATCTCTTTCTCTCACGCTTTCTTCTCCCACCATTCCCAACTGCCCACTAACCCCCCCTAATTTTCTCTCTCTCTACTTAAACATAGCCAAAACCCCTTCACTATTCATACCCTTGTCTACTGTGAACACCCTAACCCTAGCCCCTACCACTGTTCATCCTCCACTTTCATCATCTCCTTCTGCTTCTTCAACCGCCCACCGAAACCCAACTTACCCCTACCACCGTTGCCACCCTCACCCCACTCGAGCATCCTCATCTCCTCCGAAACCATCCCGTTCATCCTTTGTCGCTCCTCCCTGGCCTCTGCTCGACCTCAGCCAGAGCCAACGCCCATTGCCTTGCGACCCCCGTGCCCTCGATCGCAACCGCCTCCTTGACTGCCCCTGTCCTCGACCACCATCGCTACCTCCTCTCATCATTAACATCTCCAATCTCCTGCCGTGCACACCCCCGTGCCCTCGCCAACTCCCCAAGATCCTCGCCTCCGTCTTCCTCCTCTCCCTCTGTTTTCTTCCGAACAGAGGGACACAATCGCGCCATCATCCTCCTCCCGCTCGAACCACACTCAAGCTCATCGCCATTGCTGCCTTCTGCTCGACCAGCCCCCGCTCATCGCCTCGCCACCTCGAGCCTACCGCTCACCTCGCCATTGCCGAGCTCCTTCATCCTCCTCGACTGTCCTCGTCGGAGCAACCCCAGGCCCACCATCCTGTGTCTCCTCGTCGTTCGACAACCACCGTCGAACACCATCACCGCTCCTCCCTGCTATCCCCTTCTGCTCGCCAGTGCAACCTCCATCACCGAAACCCACCTTCGACTACACCCCTGCATTTTCCACTGCTCCTTGGCCCTATCGATGGCACTCTACCATTAAGCTCGTCACTTCCACAAGCCTCGCCACCTCCGTTGCTGCCCTGAGTCCCACCGCTTACCATCCAGACGCTGCCCTTCATCCCCTCCTCTGTTTTGATTAGTGTCAGAGCCTCCTTTGATCGCAGCCATCCGATCTACCTCTGATCATCATCATCATCATCATCATCTTCATCATCATCAGGATAGTTGATCTGGGCTGTCCGATCCTCCTCTTGATCATCGCGATCAGCTCATCGTCCTCTTAATCTTGATCTCCGATCTCAGCCGTCCGATCATCTGATCTTGATCATCATCATCAAGTTCATCATCGACTGTTGATCGTCATCTTGATCTTGATCGACATCGAGATCCGTGCCCGATCGTGATCGTCTCATCAAGGTTCGCTTGGTTCGCGATCGTCACCGTGTTTTCGGGATTCTGATCCCATTATTCTTCGTACATTAGGATCTAATCGTCATCTAAAGACAAGTCTACTTGAACTCATTTATTACTCTAGTTCAAGATTATTGATCTCCGCAAGTAGTTCCCTTTCATTTATTATATTTTAGACTTGGCATTGCTTGAGGATCTAGTGTTATTTATCACTACTTTTCTTCTCTTCCCCCGGCGGCTCCGTTCCGTCAGTATTTGGTTTTCAGCGCTTCGCTGAGCCTTGAGCAACAGTTCGATCAAGTTCAATTACGTCTATGATTCTTCCCTTATCATTTCTTTTCTCCTTCATTTTCTCCCTATCTTGAGGGTGTTTTTAGCCCCCCTCGTGCTCCACGGTTTTCTTCATTAGTGTATCTACTTTGGTGCAATTGGAACTGTACTGGTTTGTACACTGTCCCTTGTTGGTGATCTTGTAAGGCATTGTTGGTCTGGTGCCTACAATGCATCTCGCCGAGCATGATGCCAAGTCTAAAAATTTAGTGCCTGTTTTAGTATCGCAAAAGGAATTGTCATATCCTTCTCAGTGCTCTGCTATCTCCACTATCTCCCCTTCCTATTGTAGGGCCGACCCTCTTGTGGTTTGCTTCAGATGCCTTCTTCCCGGGCATTTCAAACGCGAGTGCATGAATAAAATTAGGTGCATTTTCTGTGATAAGTTTGGCCATTCGCGCAGTAGATGTTTTTCTCTTCAAAAACTCCTTGGTTTCCCTAAAGGTCATCTCCTTCCGGCCAAACTTCTCTCCTTTCTAAACTACCCCTTTTTAAAGCGCAAGTACCTTGCCAGCTTGGCTAGGAAGTTCAGTACTGTTCCTGGAAAGTTTCACAACTCCCCGGCAGTTGTCCCTTTACCAGCTATGGACTCCACCATCTCTTCCACTGCCTATTGCGATTCTTTAGACAATCTTCGGCTTCCTAATATTGCTAACC
Source organism: Hemerocallis citrina (assembly GCA_017893485.1). Taxonomy (NCBI): domain Eukaryota; kingdom Viridiplantae; phylum Streptophyta; class Magnoliopsida; order Asparagales; family Asphodelaceae; genus Hemerocallis; species Hemerocallis citrina. The sequence continues at coordinate 259,319,710 of CM030364.1, forward strand.
TTTTTAGGGACCGTAAGGTGTTGTCGCAACTGATCTCCTTCCCTCGTTTGGGTCATTACAAGGTTCGTGGCCCATGTTCTTCAATGGCGCCTTCACTGAGATTGAATTTGTTTAATCACGAAGGCTTATTTAAATCCTTTGTCACTTGTCGATCTTGGTCTCGAAGTATGTTGGGGCACGCTATGCAACGTCGCATTTCAGGTCCTCAAATGCATACTATCAAGGCGAATCATTCTTCTAAGGCCCCTTCAATTTATTTTAATTATCCTTGTTCTATGATGTTTTCTTCTCCCAAACTTTCGACTTTCTCTTTTCATTTTCCGGGATGCATCTTTTCGTTGTATCAAGTTCTAGGGTTTCGATCTTGGATCAATCACCTCCTTATGGAGGTTTTGCACAACCTGCAATCTCTTCCCCCCAAGCTTTCGCCTTTAGTTGTTTACTTTTCTTTCTCCCGCTTTCCCTTCCTTTCTAAACCCAGCCCTATAGCATCTTTAGTTGGTTCCAGTATGCTATTTCCATCTTATCTCATCATACAAGATGTTCCTAGCAGGTCAATCCCCGATGCAGATTTGCCTCCATTGGTGAAGGAAATCCCGTCCACCGTCAAGCGGCAATACAATAAGAAAGTCTATTGTAATTTGCAGAATCGGGTGAGCGCTCGTATTCTGACTAGGAAAGCAGCATCTATTGCTGATCCTCAGTGGCTAAAGTTTTGAGGCACTCCCTCCCCGTCTTTGTGAGTGAGCGGTGCTCCGTGACTCCACTTCCTTCCAGTGACCGTTCTTTGTGCCTTGGGGTAGCGAGCCGGAGTGAGAGGTTATATTCCCAACCTTCCTGGATTACGGCTTAGTACCCCAGTTTGGAGTTTGCTAGTTTTTGGTCTGAGAAGATCCCCTCTACTCGTCGGAGCTCCGGTACCGTCTTCTGATTTACCGCTGGTGGTGTTGGTTTCCTTCTTCGGAGAATCCTGCTTGTTCAGTTTTCTGTTTGTTTAGTTGTTTTATTTATGTTCCTTAGTTTCTATTAGGGGATGGCCTTTTTGCCCCCGGAATCTGTATATCTTTTAGCTTTTGCTTCGTTTTACCGCTTGTAAAACCTCCCTTGTATCTTTTTATCGTTATATATTATTAATTGCTGGCTGGAGTCTTTTGACTCTATCTGTATCATCAATTTATTATATTGTTACATTGTATACCTTCCGTTGAGTATATCGAGGGTTTGTACTAGCTAACCCGAAGTATCCTTTACTTCTTGCCAATATCTGTTGATTCAAACCCAAGCTTGCATGCACACACAACATGAATAAATTGACTAGAAACTCATATCTAGGAAATATAGTGATTTGAATGCATGTTGATTGATTGTGATCTCATGAATTGAATCATGACATGATAACTTGGCTTTGCACACCGTAAAAATTCATCCTAATTGCTGTACATTAATGTTAATGCATTTCATGATTCAAGAACATGTAGATTATCCATTTTGATGAATATATGTGATGACTTTTTATTATTTCTTGCTGCCTGTTCTGTTTTGCACTGAGATTTCGATCTTGTTACAATAAGAATCGACCAAAACTATATAAAAATAAATTGTATCCTAATGAATCTAGTTTCCAAAAAATCTTACGGATCTAGATTCCGATTTGTGAGCTATGAGAATTACAGTTTTAGTCACTGCTGGCCTGTATTTCCAGAATTGCAATTTAGTGAAACATCGACACAACGTTCAGTTGAAACACCATAGTAACAGTAGTGTAGTGACATGAAACTCTCCAAAAACTTAGCATACATGCTTAGGATCCTTTCATAATTTTTATAGATTTTTATGTTGATTTTACACCTTATTTTCACCCATAGAATTTTGATTATAAGCTGCTGCCAGAAACCTTAAGCTGTAAAGATTAGAGTAATCGACCTAGTTATAGTCAGAATCAATTGAAACTTACTGAATATGAAACCATATGTCTAGTATACAGAACTTTTAACGGAATCGAATTCCGAATTATTGTTTGTGAGTTATTGTTGTTTTAGTACTGCTGTGTCTATTCTTTTCAGATTCACAATTACGTGTATATTATCATGCATCGCATCATTTGGTTGCATCCTTATCATCGCCTTAAGACTCTTATACACACTTGTATGATCATGAACGACACAATAAAATATTAAACAAGCCGGGGTAATGAGGGTTGACTTAGTAGTGGATAATCACAGAAATTATACTCGGTGGGGCCCTTCTTGTGTACTTGGACTATTGACATGGAAGGTGGAGAAATACTTGTGATGTTGTTATCATGTTATCACATTATCTTTTTATCATGTTATCTTGTTACACCGAGTACACGCTCTGTAGTTGTGAGTATATCTTTTTATCATACTTCATTCACCTCTATCCCAATTAGTAACTTCAAATATCTTATCTACTAGTTGTGAGTATATAAAGTTACGGGGAGCCAAAATAATGACCGTTTCAACATCGCTATAACAATATCCTATCTTCAGAACTCGAATTATTTCACTCCCAAATTATAACCAAATAGGTATATCATAATCCATACATATACATAAATGGACGAATATTCAAGTCATTAACTACTCACAAGAATAACCTATGCAAACTACACAACATATGGTGAATACCTTCAAATTAAACCATAAGTTGGAGCATGGAGAATACGCAATGGATAATCTAGGAGATGACCGGAGACAATGTTGGAGATTTATCAGAATGGGGGATTTGGATTTCAGAGTGGGAGGAGAGGGAGGTAGGAGAGATGAAGTTTGAGAGTACACAGAAGTCAGATTTGTGATATAGGGTTTCAGTGTTTTGGGTTCTGGAGTGGAGGGGGAGAGAGATAAAGTGAAAGGGGAAGGAAAAGTGGGGGCCACTTTATATATGAAAATATTATTATACTGGTGCTGCTATTGGAAATAGCGGCATTAGCTTAAACTTATCGTTATTACTAATAGCGGCATCAGTTATAAGATCCTTACAAATTTTTCTCAAGTCAGAGAGTCCATAATTAAATGTGAAATATACCATTGTCGTTACTCTCAAAAGCAGCATATGAAGAATTTTTTTTTAGAAATGTCTCGTTTTCAACAGAGGCATAAATTAATGTATGTCATTGTTGCCAATAGCTTTTTATGCTGACGTGTCCAAAAGTAAACCAGTTTGGTAAATATTTTTGAAAGTGGATCAGTTTGATCATTATTTTCAAAAAGTCGATCAGTAAGGAAGAAAATATTTTGTGGCCACCATTTGTAAGATACAGACTAAAGTTTTGGAAGGAAAATATTTAGAGACCCTTATTTTTTTTTAAATGTATGGGAGCCCCATTTTGGGAAATCGCCTCGGATCGTAAACTCAGGTTCGACCCTGATTTGACCATAACTTTTCATGAAACATTGGACATTATAATCCTCACAATCCCAAACATTAAAATTGTCTTTCGTAATTCAATAATAATATATCTACTTTTTTTTAATTATTGTTTCGATAGGAGTGCACTAGTTCGAGCGTAATGTTTTCACTGAAACATGCTAATTTTCAGTCCATAAATTAGTCTAGTTTGTAACGAAAGGAATTCATCTCTAAATATATGTTGCGGAGAAGAAAGAGTCAGATGTCTTTCATGAAAAATCACGATCAACAAATAATACTATCAACAACCAACCATTTTCACAAAAGAGTAGGAGGATATTGAAGATCTTGACAGTCGGAGATGAGCAACCCCCAAAGATCCTACCTAACCTCCTCCGCCTCCCCCTCCCCTCTGCTGCTGAACCTCGTCTCCGACGCCCCTCTTCAACCTGTTCTCTACTAACAGGGAATACTGCAAATCCCCAAACCCCCACCATCAGCCAGCACCACAGATCAAGCAAGCTTACAGAGTCCCAAACTTCCCTCCCTCCCCCCTACAATGGATCTTCCTCCCCATGCTGTCGGAGATAGAACTCAGTGGGTGTGGGCCTAATGAGATGACCCGTCACCCACCCGCACCACCACCAACTGAAACAACAGCTCTGCCACCGCCGTAGTAGCCCCTTCCACCACCCTCGTCAGTCAGAACATTGCTCAATCACTCCCCTCTTCCCATTCCAGTGGCTCCCCCCATAGCGCCACCGTTACCCTCTCCACACCCGACCCCCTCCCCTGACAAGAGAGTAGCTCAGGGGCTCAGACGAACTCACTCTCCGACGCGTGCACACCAAAGTGCGCATCGGCATCATGAGGAAAGGAGCTTTAGTCATCATCGCCATGGAGAAGAGTCACACAGGGGCTATAGGCATCATCGCAGAGAAGAGGAGTCCCACGGGGGATGGGCCCAAAGAGGGGGTCCTCCTACCGGCTACAATGGGCGTAAGAAAACTCCCCCTTCAGGCCAGCATCACCACAGGGTTTACTACCATGAACATCGTCACCAGCAACACCCACCATCCCAGTACAAACCTCATTACCAATACAAATTCTCATAGCAACACCCCAAGGGTGCAAATTTTTCCCACCACCACAACAACTACAGAACTCACCAAAAGCCTCTTCATTTTTCTCCAACCAAGGCCCACCACCCCAGCACCTACCACCACCCCAATCCACCACCCTAGGAGGACTCCAGGCTTAAATCCTGCATCGAGCGAGCCCATGAGGGGGCTCCGCAAGATGGGATTACAGCGGTGGAGGACTCAGGAGGTGGGGAACAGAGAGAACAGTGGGTGCAAGTGCTTGGAAAAAGAAGCAAGAGACAGAGCATTTCACCCAACCCACAAATCGAACTACTCCAACACAAAAAGAAGCAAAGTAAGGGGAGACGTAAGCCTGTACCATGCTTCAACTGTGGCGACTTGGGCCATTACAGGAGCGAATGCACAAAAGAGATCTGTTGTCTCCAATGTATGAAGTGGGGGCACCTCTCATACGTTTGTACCAATGTGGTTGAAACTCACAATGACGACGAACGGCCGGTGAGCCGAGGCAAGTCTCCGGATAACCCCACTCTCATTCGACTTGCAAAGAGTTTAGATACGATCAAGAACGAGGAGAGATGGCTTAGCCAATGGTGTGCAGTCGCCAGAGTTAGAGCAGGGAGCCCCTCGAAGGTGCATCTCCTTCAAGCCCTCAACGAAAAATGGCCAATGAGAGCCCATGGAGACTGGGTAGCAAAGAAAATGTGCCACTTACAGTTCTTGGTTTCATTCCCGTCGTCGGAGAAGGTTATCGAAGTTATTGGTATGGGGACTGTCGACTTTGGCCACTTTAGAGTGGAATTCTCTGCATGGATGCCTAGTTTCGGAGCGGAGCTACCTCAAGAAGATAGGTACTTGATATGGATCCACAATGTTCCGCTTCACTTTTGGAAGAGGGAAGCTCTCCAAGAGATTGTTGCTAAGTTTGGATCTATTAAAGAGATAGACAAGAAGACGGTGCGAAGATCAGAGATCGTCTCGGCTAGAATCCTCATAAGGAGCACCGATATATCACTAATGCCCTGTTTTGCCAAAATCTTTTCTTTTGAGGATTCATACCTCATCTGGTTCGTGCTCGAAAAGCGAATGGAACCTGAGTCAGAGCAGTTGGCCATCATCTCCCCTACTCCTGCATCGTCGCTCAGAGACAACAGATCGTACAAGCAAGTGGTGTTGCCACAGTGGGATCTGACCATTGATGGAGCACACGAAGTGGAAAGGGCTCACTGGGAGCTCACCAAAGCGGTAAAAGGGCAGGAGCAATGCCAAGGATACACGACGGAGGGATCAGAACCGGGGAGCGGATCTAAACTCAAAGATGGTCGAGGAAGAGCCTTGACCATCAGATCTAACAACCCAAAACCTTTAGAGACAACTAGCTCAACAGATCCAACGGTGGATCGGTGCAAGAGACCAGATTTGGAAGGTCTTGTTGTGCAGAACAAAAATCTGCAAAGGGAGGACCGAGGCAAAGCTCAAAGTGGCAGTCTACACATGGGAGTTGGTGGGGAAGAGGCTAGAGAGGACTAGAGAGTGGAGGCAGGTCGAGCTAAAGGGGAAAAGGGTAAAAGCGACCTTCGAAACGACTTGCAAGACCTGCAGAACCGTTTCCAAAAGGGGCGAGAGTTGGTAGCTTTGGGTAGAGAGTCGACAAGGAAGACTTCCATTTTGGGGAAGAAGACGAAGATAGGAAGACCCTCTGACAGAGTACCCACCCAAGAGGAGAGAGAACCTAGGGTTGGGGCTTCAGATCTGGGAAAGGAGAAAGCTCAAAGCAGTAAGGGAGTAGGTAATGGCAGCGGAGAAGAAGAAAGCTCAGAGGGGAAAAAATAGAAAGATAAAGGAGCAGGTGAAGACAGCAACGAGAAGAGGGGAAGTAACCCCTCGAAAGTGCCGTCCTCGCCTCTGAAGTCCCCCATTCAGAGTGAGACACGTAGAGATGGCGACAGAACCAAGGCGTCGCTCAGCACACGCGTCTCATTGAAGACAGCGGAAGCATTGGATAAAGAGAAATGTGGTCTGCTCCATCGCGAAGGAGTGGGAAGCTTAAATGCTTCTGGAGGTAAGGAGGAGGAGTTAAGGGGGGGTATATATAAGAGTGTTAGTGGGCCCAAAGAGGGGCCCAAACACAGTCAGGTACAACTATCGATGAGTAGTGGGCCCATTGAAGGGTCCGTGATAGGAAGCACCGCTATTCTGGTAGAATCATCAATTTGTGGGCTCAATGAGGAGTCCATGACGAGAAAGACTACTCTACAACTAGAGATTCAGCATGCAGATAGTGATGAGGACTTGGAAGAGCACTTAAATTTGGATGTAGAATTATCATTTACGGATGAGGAGTCAGAGGATCTTGAGTTTGTGGCTGATACACAGAGAGGGATCTCACCAGAGATGGTATTCTCCATCCTTCCAGAATCAGTGCCTAACTGTTGTAAAGGAACGTCAAGCAGAACAATTGGGTTCAGGGTACAGCGGTCGCCTAAGAGGGCTCATGTGGAGTCCCTGGTTGACTACCTGGAGGTGGCTATGGCGGCCAAAGCTGCAAAATTTGATGATAGAGGTACGAGAAGCTTTTTAGCATCTACATTAAATTTCATGTCAGATTCTGATATTTTTATCCTAGCTCAAACATGTGGCTTAGAGGTGTATGACATAGAACGTAATGCTCTACTACTCAATAAAATTAGGGGTTGGAAAACTGAACGAGTTAAAGCTAGTTATCAGAAAAACTTGGGATCCAGCCCTGGGTTGACGGAGGTCTTCGAGGAAGAAGCCTGTCCCACACCCACACCCACGATCAACCTAGACACGATCCCCCAATGAATGCACTATTCTGGAATGTTAAAGGGTTGGGGGATAGGGAGAAGAGAGATATGGTTAGGGATGTCATTATGAATTCCAAGGCAGAGGTGGTAGGGTTGCAAGAGACCAAACTTGCGCACGGGTTTAAACTCAAAAGAGTAGGGGGCAACAGAATCAAGGAATGGGTGCTACGCCCATCCACAGGAGCTGCGGGGGGGATTGCTATTGGGTTTAACCTGGATATTTTCACCTGTCTCGAGGAATACAGTGGAACATTCTCCCTGACTATCCGTGTAATGCCCCGATTTTCATTTATGAAAATTAATTTTTTTTTTTGCACGTAGTGTGCACGTGCAATTTTCGTAATATGAAATTTTATAATTATTTTCCTTATGGATGATGAGTATATGCATATATATATGTATATGTGTTCTTTAAATTATTTTTTTTATAAAGGTCCTTTTGTCTCAAATAAACACAAACCCAAAAATCTAATTTATTATAATTTGTAAAAACTAATATTTTGGCCCATCAATTTAAGTCCATTCTCTTAATAACAACTTGTAAGGTAACATCTTTTAAAAGATTATTTTTATAAAGATGTATAATGTACAAGCTTTTATATGGAGACTAGTGCATGCACGTGCATTGCACGTACACGTGCATGAGCACCTTTCCTTGGCCGGTTTTGGAAGGAGTGGAGTTAGTGTGTAGGTGGTTACCTAGTTGTGGATAGTTACTACAACTCCTATTCTCATCTTAGCCCTCCATCTCATAACCATCTACTCAATCCTATCCCTCTATCTCACCAAAAGATTTAGTATAAATACCCTTCTCACTCATTTGTCTTCTACACTAAGAACTTTATTTGAAAGAAAGATATATTTTAAGAGAGTTGTGAGTGAGTATCTTGGAGGTCGTTCATCACTTCAGAGGATTCTCGGTGGCAAGGAGCAAGGAGGAGGAGTCACATTATCACACTAGAAGGCTTTATGGGATTTCGTTAAACTCTTCAACAAGGTGGGTGTTTCTCAGGACTTCTAATATAGAGATCATGCTAGGGCTAATATTGATTGTTATCATATTTGTGAAAAGTGGATTGATAGGGTGATCGTATATTAAAATGTTTTGTGTTATACTTATTGTGGAAGATGTGAATAGATGAAAAAGAACTAATGATAATTAGAGAATTGGAAATGACCTGTACAGTCGACCGATCATGTGAGCAGTCGACTGGTACACTGAAATAAAATATGAACAGTTCGGAATTCCATGAAATGATGTATTTAATGTGAATTGTTAACTTGATTTTCTAGCATGTTAAATTGGAGTTCATCTTCGTGGATAAATGGTGAGTAAAGGAAAAATGTAAGTTTAGCATCTCATTTGGAGGAAAGAACATACTAATTGTGTGAGATTTACATTTAACTATAAACTATGTTATGATGATGGTAAATAGATAAGAATCACATGTTTATATTGGCATTGAACATACGGTAGTTGAATAAAATGTTGTGTACTAATTGAAGAACAGAAGGGAGAGATGATCCCTTAATTCAAGAATTAACCCTGTTCAGTCGACCGAATGTACGTAACAGTCGACTGTACTAGACTTGAAAAGTTGTATAATTGAACTCTGTAGAACAGCCGACTGGTTTGAATGACAGTCGACTGCCCCGTAAATGATATTTAGATTTTGAATGCTGCGGAACAGCAGACTGGCCATGTGCAGCAGTCGACTATTCCGAGCGGTTATTGAAGAACTTTCTTCGACTGAGCAAGTCGACTGGATAAGCTCTAAGTCAACTGTCCAGATTACTTTTTGACATTGCAGAAATTCTATGAATTGTTTTATGGTAAAGATTATGAATCTTACGTTGAATGATTATTGGTTGTGACAATAGGTAAACTCTATTTGTCTTTGCATGAATTTATACCTGAAATGAAGCGAATCATTATTTGAATTTATAAAAGTTGTATGAATGTGGAAGCTATGAACATGGAAAAGGAAAATCTATTGAGATTATGAAAATAAACTCATGAACTGGAAATGCTCAAACTTGTGGTAATTGTGAATTGAAATTGAAACAAAAGAGTAGCTAAGTCTCCCACCGGCAATTGGAAATAAATGAAATGAAATTTGAAAAGAAAGACCAAGGTTGGTCATGTTGAATGAATGATTAAATCCGGTATGGTGGAGAGGCTAACTCTAGAGCTTTGATTTTGTTCATGATTCTAATAAAATAAGGACTAGATATATAGTGAAGATGTGATGAAAGTAAGAGAAAAATATTAAGTATGAGGGCCATTGGATTGGCGGCAAGAGAGTATCCCAGGATGTCCCATGATGAGTCATGATAGGGAGTGGATACTGCTCCAGAGTACTGTCCCGGTGGCGATGCTCGTGAGGTGTTTGACGACTGCGGGTGGTGTCATGTCTATGGTAGGAGCTGAATTACCACAGGATGCCTGCATGATGAGTCATGTGTCAGTGCGTTGGGATTCCCTCCAGGGTGCCTAGATATGAGTTCGTATGTCAGAAAATATCTAGGATACTTACCGTAGTTACAGTAGTAGATTAAGTCATGACGAGGGATTGAACCCTACAAGATGAAGTACGATTAAGGGCTTGCCATCAGACCTATGTAGTATGGGATGCATAGAATCCGAACAAGTGCGCATTAGTGTCATATAATATAATAATTGCATTAAGGACTAAGTGCACAATCACAACACGAAATTATTAAGATTTTTCCTTTAATTTAATATGTGAACAAGTTTGTGATTTGTTAAGAAATGAGAATCATTATACTGTTTCTGGCATAGAGATGATGGCCATGTATAATTTTCTTCAGTTGAATAAACTGACGTCCCCACAGTTTTGTATGCAGGATAAATGGCTTGATAAAAGTGAAAGGAGATTTGATGCTTAAAAATTATTCATTGTTGATGTACATTTATTTAAATGATGTAAATTGCTTCCGCTGTCATTACATGTACATTATTGTGTTATATGCTTCCGCTGTAAAATATAAAGTTAAAAATCTCATGTAACTCTGATGTAAAATGGAAAGTTTCAATTCCTTGTAAAATTGTACCGAATGAAATGAAAAGATCCTGTGGAAATCTTCAATTCAGTTGTATTTGGAATTCGGGGTGTTATAGAGGTGGTATCAGAGCTACGTTTCGCACTGGTACAAATTTATAAGGAACGACACCCTAGAAGTGGACATTAGAGTGTGTGTTTGAGTCTAGAGATGTAAATGTAAGTGACTTATATTTGTGTTGCTCTATGACTTATGTTTCTTCCTCTCTATTTCTAAAGATGGATGATCACTTCGACCCTGCTGGCGACGATAATTGGCATATCATTGAGGAAGATTACTATCCTGGACAAGCAGATCCTGAGGAAGAGTACCATCCTGGGCAAGCAGATTCTGATGAAGAGGAATGGTCTGAGTCTCGAGAGATTACCCCACCTCCAGACTCGTCTGATGATTCTTCTTCTGATGAAGAAGAGGGACCAGTTTCGAATAGTCTTGTTGCATCTCTTCAGAGGCAGGTTGAATCACTGCGGGAGAGAGTTGGATTTTTGGAAGCTCAGTTGGCCAAGCGCAAGGACGACTTTTCAGTTCTCAGTCATCGTGTATGGGAACTCGAGAAGAGGAAGAATATGACCGATGTGCTGAAGGAAGAAGTTGATGAACTACGGGGAGAACTTCGAGAAGTGAAGAGGAACCGTAGGAGTTAGACTGTTGTAGCTTCTACTGTTTTCATTCTGATGTCAAGAAATGTTTTCAATTCGAATGTATAAAGTTTGGAATTTAATGAAATGCAAGTTGATTTAAAATTCATGTCTTATACTTCGAATTTAATGGATCTTTTGCATCAGAATATGGCTAGAAGAGGAGCTAGAAACGGTGAAGGTCTGGATCTGGAAACAGAACTTGCGAGGGTCTATCAGACGCTCAACGTCGTGGCCATGAATCAGAACCAAGGAAGGGGCCTGTGAATCCGATGCCCGAAGCGACCAAACTCATGGAATCGTTCAAGCGGATGAAACCACCTGTGTTCGAAGGGAAGTCAGACCCTGATGCGGCTGACAACTGGATTCGTCAGGTAGAGACCATCTTCGAAGTGCTGGAGACCCCTGAAGGCAGTAAGGTGAAGTTGGCGACTCTGCAGCTTAAGAAGGATGCGGCTGTGTGGTGGCAGTCGATGAAGCGGACAATGGGAGGCATAGTTCTTAGCTGGGAGGAATTTTTGGAAGAATTCTGCAGTCACTATTTTCCCTCCGATGTCCAGGAGAAGAAGGCTATGGAGTTTCTATCACTACAACAAGGTGGCATGACAGTTAGAGAGAACGAGACCAAGTTTACTCAGCTCTCTAGGTATGCTCCGGAATTAGTGATGGATGAGGCAAAGAAGGCTCGTAAGTTCGAGCATGGATTGAGGTCGAGCTTGAGGTCCCGGATGATACCTCTTGGTATCAGGAGGTTTGACAAATTGGTCAAGCGAGCAGCAGCCACGAAGGCAGACATGAAGCAGTTTCTTGTTGTTCAGAATCGGAGGAATAACTGGCAGTCTGGAAAGAGGCCCACAAATTTTGAAAATTTCAAGGGACAACTATCTGCACAAAGGTTCAAACCGACAGAGGCGAACGCTATTAGTGTGGTTGGAGGACCTGGGAATAATGTTGTGAGACCTCCTGCGGTAAATTGCTTCAACTGTGGTGAGACGGGACATTACGAATCTCAATACCCCAAACCACGGACTGGCAATCACAATGTGCCAATACAGCAGACTGGGAAGAGACCGTACCAACCAGGGCAAGTATTTGCCTTGATCGAAGCTGATGCCGATGAGGTTGATCACGTCATCACGGGTACGAGGGCAGATGTTTAGAGGTTCATGTTGTTTCTTTTTCCCGCTTATTTAGTGAACTGTTATGTAATAAGTATGTATTATGTAACAGGCGAACTTTATTTGAATGGAATGAAAGGTGTTGTGTTGTTCGATACTGGATCCCCTCATACTTTTGTGTCTCCTAAATTTGCTAAAGTGTTGGGAGTTGAACCGAAGATTTTTTCAGGCAAGATCTTAGCAGTAGCTACTCCGTCAGGAGAGACTTTAACCACTGATTGGTACTATGCTGACTATGAGATCGTGATTGGTGATCGAATCTTTGGGATTGATCTGATCGGGCTGACTATCTTGGGAATCGATGTTATCATTGGCATTGATTGGATGTCGGTGTACAGTGCAAGCATCGAGTGCAAGACCAAAATGGTAATAGTAAAGGCTCCAGGTGGATCTGAAGTCACTTTCCAAGGGAAGAGGAGATGTTCGGAGTTGGTGGCTGCTATCAGTCAGAAGAAAGGGATTCCGGCAGAGGTGTAGTTGATTCCTGTGGTTCGGGACTATCCGACTGTGTTCTTGGATGATTTTCCTGGGTTACCCCTACATCGTGATGTTGAGTTCAGCATCACTGTTCAACTAGGGAGTGCACCCATTTCTAAGGCACCGTATAGGATGGCACCAGTGGAACAGGATGAGATCAAACGGCAGATTGAGGAACTGTTGGAGAAAGGCTTTATTCAACCTAGTGCGTCACCTTGGGGAACACCAGTGCTTTTGGTAAAGAAAAAGGATGGTTCGATGAGAATGTGCATCGATTACCGGGAGCTGAATAAGGTCACTGTTCAGAATAAGTATCCTATTCCCCGAATTGATGACTTGTTCGATCGTCTACAAGGAGCAGCTATTTTCTCCAAAATAGATCTTCGATCAGGATATCACCAAGTTCGAGTGAAAGCTGAAGATGTGTACAAAACTACATTAAGAACTCGATATGGGCATTACGAATTCTTAGTTATGCCGTTTGGAGTGATGAATGCACCCGCAATCTTCATAGATTTGATGAATAGAGTTCTGAGGCCGTTCATTGATTCTTTCGTCGTGGTGTTTATCGACGATATTCTCATGTACTCCAAGTTAGAGGAGGAGCACACCGAGCATCTGGCAGCAGTTTTGGGGAAGCTGGAAGAGCAGGTGTTGTATGCAAAGTTATCCAAGTGTGATTTCTGAAAATCTGAAGTGGCATTCCTAGGTCACATCCTTTCTAAGGAGGGAGTGGCAACTGACCCTCAGAAGATAGAGGCAGTGAGAGATTGGGCAAGGCCTACTACAGTGAAGGAAGTCAGAAGTTTTCTTGGATTGACTGGATATTACAGGAGATTCATTCAAGGTTATGCTCAGTTAGCTGTACCACTTACTGGTCAGACCAAGAAGAATGTGAACTTCAAGTGGACTGAGCAATGTGAGGTGAGTTTTCAGGAGTTGAAGGATAAGCTGACTACTGCACCTATTTTGGCTTTGCCTAGAGCAGGTGTTGAGTATGATGTTTATAGCGATACTTCACATCGTGGGCTTGGTTGTGTCTTAATGCAAGAAGGAAGAGTGATCGCGTATGGGTCTAGGCAACTACGACCGCATGAGAAGAATTACCCGACTCATGATCTGGAGTTGGCTGCGATTATCTTTGCCCTGAAGCAATGGAGACATTATGTGTATGGCGAGAAGATGAACATGTACACGGACCACGAAAGCTTGAAGTACATCTATCAGCAGAAGGACCTAAATTTGAGGCAGCGGAGATGGCTGGAGGTACTTGAGGGGAAGGCTAATGTTGTTGCTGATGCACTTAGCCACAAGAGCAGTCTGGCGAGTTTGATTACGACTCAGTGGCAGCTGGCAGAGGAGTTGGATCGGGCAGGTATTGAAGTTGTTCTGCATGACTTGGGAGCATTCTTAGCTCAATTGAGACTTCAACCGACACTGAACGAAAGGATTATTGTAAGTCAGAAGGCTAATGCAGAGATTCAGTAGGTGTTGGAGCAGGTTGGTGCTGGCAGGTTACCCGGATTTCAAATCAGGGATGGAGTGTTGTGGTTTGGAGAGAGGCTGTGTGTTCCGGATCAAGCGGACCTGAAAGAGAGTATCCTTCAGGAGGCCCAGGCTACTTTTTTGTCTGTACATCCTGGGAGTACCAAGATGTATAGGGACATCAAGCAGCATTTCTGGTGGTCAAGTTTGAAGCGGGATGTGGCTGAATTTGTGTCGAGGTGTGAGGTTTGTCAACAAGTCAAAGCCGAGAATCAAAAACCTAGAGGTCTATTGCAACCATTACCTATTTCGGAATGAAAGTGGGATAACATCAGTATGGATTTCATTATGGGTTTACCCAAGAGTTCTAAGGGCAATGATGCGATTTGGGTTATAGTCGACCGATTAACCTAGTCTTCTCACTTTTTGGCAATGAAACTTACTGCTTCGATGGACAAGTTGGCTGGGATGTATGTTGGTGAGATTGTCAAGCTTTATGGCATTCCGTTGACGATTGTATCCGATCGAGATGCGCGGTTTACTTCGAATTTTTGGAGGAGTCTTCAAACAGCTTTGGGTACCAAGACAGATTTCAGCACTGCTTTTCATCCCCAGACCGATGGGCAGACCGAGAGAATCAACCGTATTCTTGAGAATATGCTTCGGTGTTGTATACTAGACTTTGGAGGCAGTTGTGAAAGGCATTTACCTTTGGTAGAGTTTGCCTACAAAAACAGTTTTCAGACTAGCATTGGGATGGTGCCGTACGAAGCTTTGTATGGCAGGAACTGTAAGACGCCTGTTTGTTGGTTCGAAGTTGGGGAGCGTCAGATGTTTGGACCTGAGATTGTTCAGTAGACCTCTGAAAAGATTGATCTGATCAGGAAGAGGTTGGTGGAAGCTCAGAGGGGCAGAAGAGCTATGCAGACAACCGGAGAAGGGACCTTGAGTTTGAGGTTGGTGACTTTGTCTTTCTGAAAGTATCGCCCAATAAAGGCGTGATCCATTTCGGCAAGAGTGGGAATTTAGCCCCGAGGTTTATAGGCCCATAAGAGATATTGAAAAGGATCGGGAAAACTGCTTACCGGCTTGAGTTACCGGAAGAGTTGTCTCAGGTGCACAAAATTTTTCATGTGTCTATGCTGAGAGGTTATATTCCAGATCCGAGTCATCATTTGCCTGAAGTGCCGGAAGGTTTGCAGTTGGATCTGAATTACATCGAGTCTCCTGTCAAGATTGTTGATCGTCGAGAGAAAGTCTTGAGGAATAAGACGATACCGATGGTCAAGGTAGTCTGGAGAAACTATTTGGTTGAGGAGGCTACTTGGGAATCTGAGGAGAGGATGTTGAGAAATCATCCCGAGCTTTTTGTTTGATTTGTATTTTTGTATTTTCTTATGCTTGCTTTTGTTCCTCGCTCTTGACTGTAGTTCCGGGGACGGAACTATTCTAAGGAGGGAGTGTTGTAATGCCCCGATTTTCATTTATGAAAACTATTTATTTTTTTTGCACGTAGTGTGCACGTGCAATTTTCGTAATATGAAATCTTATAATTATTTTCCTTATGGATGATGAGTATATGCATATATATATGTATATGTGTTCTTTAAATTATTTTTTTTATAAAGGTCCTTTTGTCTCAAATAAACACAAGCCCAAAAATCTAATTTATTTTATTTTGTAAAAACTAATATTTTGGCCCATCAATTTAAGCTCATTCTCTTAATAACAACTTGTAAGGTAACATCTTTTAAAAGATTATTTTTATAAAGATGTATAATGTACAAGCTTTTATATGGAGACTAGTGCATGCACGTGCATTGCACGTACACGTGCATGAGCACCTTTTCTTGGACGGTTTTGGAAGGAGTGGAGTTAGTGTGTAGGTGGTTACCTAGTTGTGGGTAGTTACTACAACTCCTACTCTCATCCTAGCCCTCCATCTCATAACCATCTACTCAATCCTAGCCCTCTATCTCACCCAAAGATTTAGTATAAATACCCCTCTCATTCATTTGTCTTCTACACTAAGAACTTTATTTGAAAGAAAGATATATTTTAAGAGAGTTGTGAGTGAGTATCTTGGAGGCCGGTCATCACTTCAGAGGATTTTCGGTGGCAAGGAGCAAGGAGGAGGAGTCACATTATCACACTAGAAGGCTTTACGGGATTTCGTTAAACTCTTCAACAAGGTGGGTGTTTCTCAGAACTTCTAATATAGAGATCATGTTAGGGCTAATATTGATTGTTATCATATTTTTGAAAAGTGGATTGATAGGGTGATCGTATATTAAAATGCTTTGTGTTATACTTATTGTGGAAGATGTGAATAGATGAAAAAGAACTAATGATAATTAGAGAATTGGAAATGACCTGTACAGTCGACCGATCATGTGAGCAGTCGACTGGTACACTGAAATAAAATATGAACAGTTCGGAATTCCATGAAACGATGTATTTAATGTGAATTGTTAACTTGATTTTCTAGCATGTTAAATTGGAGTTCATCGTCGTGGATAAATGGTGAGTAAAGGAAAAATGTATGTTTAGCATCTCATTTGGAGGAAAGAACATACTAATTGTGTGAGATTTACATTTAACTATAAACTATGTTATGATGATGGTAAATAGATAAGAATCACATGTTTATGTTGGCATTGAACATACTGTAGTTGAATAAAATGCTGTGTACTAATTGAAGAACAGAAGGGAGAGATGATCCCTTAATTCAAGAATTAACCCTGTTCAGTCGACCGAATGTACGTAACAGTCCACTGTACTGGACTTGAAAAGTTGTATAATTGAACTCTGTAGAACAGCCGACTGGATTGAATGACAGTCGACTGCCCCATAAATGATATTTAGATTTTGAACGCTACGGAACAGCCGACTGGCCATGTGCAGCAGTCGACTCTTCCGAGCTGTTATTGAACGACTGAGCAAGTCGACTGGATAAGCTCTAAGTCGACTGTCCAGATTACTTTTTGACATTGCAGAAATTCTATGAATTGTTTTATGGTAAAGATTATGAGTCTTACGTTGAATGATTATTGGTTGTGACAATAGGTAAACTTTATTTGTCTTTGCATGAATTTATACCTGAAATAAAGCGAATCATTATTTGAATTTATGAAAGTTGTATGAATGTGGAAGCTATGAACATGGAAAAGGAAAATCTGTTGAGATTATGAAAATGAACTCATGAGCTGGAAATGCTCAAACTTGTGGTAATTGTGAATTGAAATTAAAACAAAAGAGTAGCTAAGTCTCCCACCGGCAATTGGAAATAAATGAAATGAAATTTGAAAAGAAAGACCAAGGTTGGTCATGTTGAATGAATGATTAAGTCCGGTATGGTGGAGAGGCTAACTCTAGAGCTTTGATTTTGTTCATGATTCTAATAAAATAAGGACTAGATACATAGTGAAGATGTGATGAAAGTAAGAGAAAAACATTGAGTATGAGGGCCATTGGATTGGCGGTATGAGAGTATCCCAGGATGTCCCATGATGAGTCATGATAGGGCATGGATACTACTCCAGAGTACCGTCCCGATGGCGACGCTCGTGGAGTGTTTGACGACTGCGGGTGGTGTCATGTCTATAGTAGGAGCTGAATTACCACAGGATGCCTGCATGATGAGTCATGTGTCAGTGCGTTGGGATTCCCTCCAGGGTGCCTAGATATGAGTTCGTATGTCAGAAAACATCTTGGATACTTACCGTAGTTACAGTAGTAGATTAAGTCATGACGAGGGATTGAACCCTACAAGATGAAGTACGATTAAGGGCTTGCCCTCGGACCTATGTAGTATGGGATGCATAGAATCCGAACAAGTGCGCATTAGTGTCATATAATATAATAATTGCATTAAGGACTAAGTGCACAATCACAACACGACATCATTAAGATTTTCCCTTTAATTTGATATGTGAACAAGTTTGTGATTTGTTAAGAAATGAGAATCGTTATACTGTTTCTGGCATAAAGAGGATGACCATGTATAATTTTCGTCGGTTGAATAAACTGACGTGCCCACAGTTTTGTATGCAGGATAAATGGCTTGATAAAAGTGAAAGGAGAACTGATGCTTACAAATTATTCATTGTTGATGTACATTTATTTAAATGATGTAAATTGCTTCCGCTGTCATTATATGTACATTATTGTGTTATATGCTTCCGCTGTAAAATGTAAAGTGAAAAATCTCAAGTAACTCTGATGTAAAATGGAAAGTTTCAATTCCTTGTAAAATTGTACCGAATGAGACGAAAAGATCCTGTGGAAATCTCGAATTCAGTTGTATTTGGAATTCGGGGTGTTACAATCCGACTGAGGCGACAATCTGATAATTGGGTGCAGACGATCACTGTCATTTATGGGCCGAACGTGGCTGCAGATCGAGATGCTTTTTGGCAAGAGCTTATCGATATTCGACAACGATGGTCGGGAGCTTGGATTGTTGGGGGGGGGGATTTCAATATTACTAGATTTGCTTTCGAGGACAGGGGAAGAGGCTCCAGTGACAGACACAGAGAATAGTTCAATAGGGTGATTACGGAACTAGAGTTGATCGATATCCCAATCAATGACAGACTATTTACATGGTCAAACATGCAAGCGTCCCCGATTATGGCCAAACTGGACAGGATACTAGTATGGATGGATTGGGAGGCTAAATTCCCATTGGCAACCGCTAAGTCTAACCCTAGACCTATGTCAGATCATACGATGGTCCTACTTGATGCGGGGGTACAGGGATCTCAATGGCCAAGGAAGTTCAGATTTGAGAAGGCCTAGCTAGAAATCCAGAGATTTCACCACATGGTGATGGAAAACTGGGTGCTCCCAACTACTAGTACGGATGCTGCAACCCTATGGTGTGAAAAAATCTGCAGATGGAGAAAGCGGCTGCGTAGATGGAATCGATCTAGATTTTCGACCATCTGGCGTGCAAAAGATTCCTTTTTGGAAGGAATTGATGAGCTAGAAAAATTGAAAGAAATGAGAGTCCTGTCACAAGATGAAAGAAACATGCTACTAGAGCTCCGAAAAAATATTACCAATCTTTATAAGCTGGAGGAGATCAAATGGCAACAAAGGTCGAGGATTTCGTGGTTCAAAGAGGGAGATGCGAATATGGCCTACTTCCACCGAGTGGCAAGCGCAAGACGAAGATCCAATCTAGTCCTGTCTATACAAACGGAAACGGGAACATCGCAAGACGAAAAGGTGATTTCCAAAACCTTTCAAGATTACTACAAGGGCCTCTTTAGGAAGAAGAATGACTTCAGGATCCCACTTAGGGATGATTTCTGGCAGACCTATCAAAACGAGTCAGCACAAATGCTATCCACCTTGGAAGCACCTTTTTCGAAAACAGAAGTGGAAAAGTCCATCACTCAAATGGGAGCAGACAAGTTGCATGGACCAGACGGCTTCCCAATAATGTTCTTCCAAGTGTTCTGGGAAGAAATAAAATAGGACATTATGGCATTGATGGATGAATTCTACCACAACAACCTCAGATTGGGCATGTTCAACTTTGCAGAAGTAGTTGTAATACCTAAACGGGTGGAGTCTACGAGGGTAGGGATTTTAGACCGATTAGCCTCATAAACTGCTCGATTAAGATCACCACCAAGGTCCTAGCCATATGCCTGGAAAGCATAATGGACAGTTTAATTAGCAAAACACAGACTGGTTTCATCAAGGGTAGATGTATCCTGGACTGTGTGGCCACCGCTAAACAAGTGATCCACCACTGCCACACGGGCCATTCTAAGAATTTCCTCCTCAAACTGGACTTTGAGAAAGCATTTGACTCTGTCGACTGGAAGTGCTTGCTGGAAGCTCTCAGAGGGAGAGGCTTCGGAATTAAATGGATTAGGTGGATCAAACAGTGTTTATACACTAGTAAAACGGCAATCTCGGTTAATGGGCGGCTGGGTCTACCGTTTTCTTGCAAGAAGGGACTCTGACAGGGGGATCCGCTATCACCTCTTCTATTCACTATCGTAGTGGATGTACTGAGGGGCATGCTAGATAACTGCAGGAGAAAAGGTTGGATAAAGCCCGTGGCTAGCAGCACCTCTAATCAAGGGTACATGATTCTTCAGTATGCTGATGACACCCTACTCTTTGGTAATGGAAATAGATCAGAAACAGTCTGCTTTAAAGGGGCCCTCTACTGTTTTGAAGTCTAATCATATCTCAGGATTAATTTCCACAAGAGTGCTCTGATTCCAATTGCACTTTCCGACGTAAAAGCACAGGACCATGCTACCATACTAAACTGTATGACAGATGAGTTTCCAATCAAATATTTAGGGCTCTCACTCAGACCAGGGAAACTTACTAAGATGGACTGGCTACCTATCATAGACAGGGTGGAGGACAGATTATCTGGTTGGCAAGAAAAATCGCTTTCCCTCGGGGGCAGAGTGGTACTCATCAATTCGGTGCTGTCTAATCTGCTCATTTACTACATGTCGTTTTTTGAGCTGCCTAAATGGGTAATCCAAAGGATTGACCGAATCCGAAAGCAATTTCTCTAGAAAGGGGCAGACTCGAATTGGGGGGGATACCACCTGATCAAGTGGGATATTGCATGCATGAAAAGGAAACATTGAGGGCTAGGCATCATCGACTTAAGAGATATGAACCTTGTCCTATTGGGGAAGTGGTGGTGGAAGGTCTTCTACCACAGTGGGAAAGGATGGCAGGACTTCATTCAACCATACCTTCGGGGAAAAGATACGAGAAGTTTAGGCTTCCGAGTAGGGTGTAGAGTTTCTCGTCTGGAAAGGAATTACCAAAGCAAGTGGGCCTTTCAACTCAGCAGTTCCATCGACTATTGGTAATGGACGGTCCACCAGATTCTGGTGGGACAAGTGGTGTGGTGACCATACCCTAAAGGAGACGTTTCCAGATTTGTATGAGAAAACGACTCGCCCGAATATATCTGTGGCCGAGACATGGAAGAGGGGCAATTGGAGACCAGCTTTTCGAGGAACTTTTAACCCAGGGTTACGTCAACAACTGCAGGAACTGCAAACACACATTGCACGGTCTGGGGCGATGTGTGCTCAAGGCCCAGATCAGATGCGCTGGGGACTAGAGATCAAGGGAGCTTTCACTGTTAGGTCTCTGTATCATCAAATTCACTATCAATGATGCAGACCCAGCTGGGCACAGGTGTTATGGAAGGCCAAAACACCCCTCAAAGTCAGGGTCTTCCTCTGGCTAGTGCTCAATAATGCAATCCTCACCAGAGAAAATCTTGTCAAAAGACAACCCCAGATAGCGACCAACTGCAGATTCTGTAACATGCATACGGAGAATCTGAATCACCTTTTCATTCACTGCCAAAGGAGTAAGGCAACTATGGTAGAGGTATTACGGGCCTTAAGGATAGGTGACTACCCCAGTGAGTACGAGAATTTGTGGATAGGACCCAAATTTGTCTCGGTACGCCATGAAATGAAGGATGCTTGGTACATAGCCATTGCGGCGACTACTTTGGTGTTATGACTAGACAGAAATAATTTCTATTTTCGTGCTTCATGTAATAGTATTTCTGGTAACCTTACTCATCATGCATCTGATTTCTTTTTGGGCCACAGCTGCTGGCACAGGAGCGAGAGGGAGGATTGCCAGAGTCTTCCAGGTGGAGGAGTTTGACGGTGAGGAGGTTGAGTTTGGACCGACACTGGACTGAGGGGTAGGCGCCCTTCATTTTCATATGCAACTACCTCTACTCTGTATTTTGTTTCGATCTACTGTACTTCTGATTGTACTTTGTATGAATGGTTAGACCCACCCTCCAAGGTTTTGTTGCGGGGTTATGTTTTATTTTCTGCACTGTACTTTTGTATTTCCTCCGGTACGTCGGAGTTGTTTTATTAATTTCTTATTAATGAAACAGGGTGGCGTTGTTCCACCTTGAACCTTAAAAAAAAAAATTCACGGTCAAGATGAAAGGGTGTGCTAGAATTTTGCCAAGTTTGAAGCCTCTTGAATTCTTTCTCCGTTTCTCACCACTTTCTTCTGAAGGGATCAGGATTCTGAATTGCAAGGGCAACCACGAAAATGGTACTCTTTAGGTATTTTCTTGTTTAATGGGGCTACATTAAGCTGTGGTTAATCTATCCATTTCTAATTTTTAAATTTTGTAAGAAGTCAAGGTCTTCTTCTCCTGTTGCAAGAGAGTGATCTCTATCTATTTGCTTTATGAAAAGTAGGATTTATATTCTTTAGATTTTTCTCTTAGGAGGGTTGTTAGCTAGAGTGATTGATAGAGTGCTGGAGAATGTCAGTGCCTCTTGCTTCAAATATGTACAAATCCAATTTTCTTTTCAAAAGCTATAATTAACTTTTACATTGGGTTCAGGGGGTGACTTTGGATTCAATTTGAAATGGAAGGCAGGTAAAATATTGTAGGGTTCTTTTTCCTTTCTTTTTAGTACTAATTGTACTACTTTTTTTCACTACTCCAATATTACTACATTCTAGTGATAAAGTTTACAAGCAATTATTGCAAAAGCTTTTCACATGAACCCCACCTCTATAAGTTAATTAGTAGTATTAAAGCAGTACACTTTAACATTTTCCTCTTTTTTCTAAAACAATTCACAAATTGTCTAATTTTAAATAAGCCAATCACAAAATACTATTTCCAACAACATCCACAAAGTGGGACAAACTCCAAAAGAACCACTTGAGTTTATCTAGTGTCAAGTGGGTTGGAACTTGGAAATATTCCATTTTATGTTCAACTAAATGAGAATAAAACGGCAGGTGAAGAACAAACGAAAAAAATCAAGGACATGTACACGAACATTGCCACCAATCAGACTGAGCCACAGAAAAGGGAAGGTACACCACAAGAGAGTTGATTGCCTAGAATGAGGAGAGAAGAATAGGCACCTTTGCTGACTTTTGTTGTATTTTGGGATCATGTATTTGGATATCTGTATTTTGATGTATTTTGAGCTCATGTATTTTGAGGTATGTATTTTTTGGGTATTCGAGTGAGTCATTACCATGTATGGTTGGGGGACTCATATTTTGGTTAGGGAATGAGCATCATGGCCCGCATGTGGGATACATGAACATCATTGTCTGTTACTTGATTATTTGTTTTGTTAAAAGCTTTTTAATGAAATACAGGGGGCCTCAGCCAACCTTTTATGATAAAAAAAAAATGAGAATAAAATTTCCAAATTAGACCCAGCTTTTTCTTCTAACCCTCATGTATTCTCCAGTTTCGCTCTCCAAATTCTCCAATGAGAGACGTTGGAGTAAGCGGTAGAGGGGAGTTCGGGGTAGGGAGGGGGCATTAATAGGGAATTAGGGATGAGGTGAGAAGGAGGAGTTGAAATGAAGGAGGGTGTTGGAGATCAGTCACGGGTGGAGCAGTTGGCGTCGTTATATATAGTTGGGTTGGGTTCAATCGATAAGGGAAAATCCAAGTTGGGACCAGCACGTACGACTGTACGAGACATAGGCGGATCTGGGTCCAAGCAGCACAAGCAATTGCTTTGGACCCCCAATTTTATAGTATTTGCAATGTTTTATAAAAAATGTAATTGTTTCGAGATACAATTATATTGTATTATCTAAAATTTGAAACAACAATTGGCTTATTAACTCATTTGGTTATAATGTTGTGTTAATAACATGAAAGTTGTAGGTTTGAAACCTCATGGGCTAATTAATTTTTCAATCATTTTTTTATTTTTTAAACTAATTATTTTTCACATAGCCATACATGTCATTTTACCATTTTATAAATTTAATATTATTTTTCACTAGCCCATGCATGTCATTCTATGATATTTTTCAATGCTCTATGGTATATCATATTTACCTATTTATAATAAATTTCTAACCAAATTTTCAAATGCATATTATTATTCTACATTTTAAGCTTCCAACTAGTATTCTCATATGCATATATTCATCATCACTTCATTCAGACCGTGTATCTAATATATCATATTTACCTCTTTGCGATAATGTAATCTTCAAGTGCATATACAAGTTTGCTTTATTTGTGTCTTTTCCATTTCTTCTAAATTTTGTGTCTGTTAATGATAGCAATACTAGAGTTGTCTTCAAAAATATATATATATATATAAGAGGCATTTGATAAAATCAAAATGTATCTATGAAAACATTCAAAATAGCATTATAGATATACTTCAATCATGTCAGCTTAATATTTTCTCTTAATGTACACAAACTCAATGTGCGTTTACTTGTATGTTTTGAACTTTTTTTTTTGTTCTATTTCTCTTTAATTCTCTCATTCATCATTTTCATTCTCTCAGACAACATGCAATTCAGAATAAAATCACTGCCGCTTTTTTCTTAGAGTTTGTCCGAGTTTCTTTTTGCCACGAGGCATTTTATGTAAAATACGTACGTTATCAATTAAAATTTTTTTGAAAACATATATATATATTTATTTTTATTTAAACAGTATGTCCTTAACGCACCAATTTACTTTTATTTTATCAACTTGCAAAAGGCCCCATTTGAGAACTTGCTTAAGGCCCCCTGAAACTCATTTACGCCCCTGGTACGAGAGAGACTAAGGTACTGTTCTTTTTTTTGCCTCTTATAAGAGGTTACCTCTCTTAGATTTATAGTAAGAGCCTCTTTTTGAAGTGTTCTTTTTATATAAAAATAACCTCTTATAAGAGAATTCTGTTCTTTTTTCACCTCTTACAAGAGCCTTTTCTCTACTTTTACACATTTTTTTCCTTACTATATAATTTCTCTATTTATACTTTGGGGTAATATAGTCTTTTTAAGTGTTAGAAGGCTTATAAGAATTTGAAAGAGGCTACTAGAAGTCGTTTAGGCTTATAAGCGATTTTGGGAGAAATTGCTTATAAGAGGTAAAAAAAAGAACTCTAAAAATTTTGGAAAAAGAGTTGGACCACTTCTTATAATAGGTAAATCGCTTATAAGAGGAGAAAAAAAACAGTACCTAAGATGATAAAGAACCAAACAATATGGTTATTTAGCAATCAGAATTTGCATTTAACTAGAGTTAACTTAACAAAATCTTACTTAGTGACCATTTTGGTGTAGCCTTATACTGTGGATTGTGTATATGAAAATAGCGATTTGTCGGTGGCTTATT
The DNA here is from genome assembly GCA_017893485.1 of Hemerocallis citrina. Taxonomy (NCBI): domain Eukaryota; kingdom Viridiplantae; phylum Streptophyta; class Magnoliopsida; order Asparagales; family Asphodelaceae; genus Hemerocallis; species Hemerocallis citrina. Next base: position 259,345,030 of record CM030364.1, read on the forward strand.
TCAAATCAGAATATTTGTTAGCAGCTTTCCTTTGAAAAATATTTCAAATCAGATATAGAAATTTGGAAAATATAGGAAATGGAAGATCATTTTTTGTCCGTCGAAAATTTCATCTCCATAATGTATCGAACGATAGATGATTCATCATCACACAAAATTTACTTTTAATAAAATATAACAGACATACGATAAATGATTTAACGTCCGAACATTTTTTATTTTTTTTAAATCTCAGACGGGATTTGATCTCCTGTTCGATGGATTTTCTCCAAAAAAACTGAAGGGTGTTTCTATGGAATTAGGCCTATAGGATTTATTATGCATACATATTTGTTTTGAAATTTGTGTGAATTTTGGGATCAAAGACTAAGATGGAATGGGCATATAGAAATTGTTATGCATACATATGCATACAAAAAAAAAATCTTTCTCAAAAATTTTTCGGACGAGATTTCATTTTCCGTCCGTCCAAAAAAAAATTTCTTTAAATATTCATCGGACGAAAGATGATCCCTCGTTCGTTCCTATTTTTGAAAAAAAAAAAACCAAATGGCTTTTTGACGATTACAACTATAACTTAAAATTTATATTTCTAAATGCCAAATATCTAAATTTTGATTAGTACGAACTATAGACGCTCTAATGGAGGACTTTTTTAAGTGAGGGGACATCCAATGGTGCACTGAAAAAATTATAATAGAAGTGTTTCAATTAGTTTACGCGATGACACGGTTCAAAAAGAAGAAGAAAATTCAATCTTGCATTTATACTAAGTAGCGAGATTGCATCAAAGCCAAATTTTAGAGAAGAAACTAAAATATCATCACAACTTATACTAAAAAAGAAAAGGGTTAAAAAGTGATTGGCTTGGTAGTGTAGTTGGTACACAAAGAGAAGTACAGATTTACCTTTTTATTTATTAATTTATTTATTTATTTGAGAGGTAAGGATTTACTCGTCTCATTCAAGAGTTAATAATGAAAAAGTCTCATCTTAATTAGTCTAAAATTAACAGCAACAAAAGAAGTGTGTCATCTGAAGTCTCGATCATCTTAAGTCTAAAATGCAGCACAATCCAATGAAAGAAATGTATCACCTCCTCAATGTGAAGCTAATACAACAAAAGCATATTAAATGTATCATATCATCTTCTTTATATGAAAAGCCTTAGTTTCAAATAAAAACCTTGAAAAACCCTGAAAATAATCATTAAATCTGACTCAATTGCATGCCAACACTGACAACAATAGATCATATATGAAGTTTTGAAACTTTCACCCAAGGAATAAATCAAATTAAGGAGTCAAAGATAGTGAGAAGTAGAAGGTCTGTCAAACAGGAATAGGTGTTTAAATTGGACCCAAGGGATAAATCAAAGGAGTCTAAGATAGTGAGAAGTAGAAGATCTGAGTCAAACAGGAATGCCTTTTCGTTTTTGAAGAAAGTGGTAGATGAAATTATCAAATATCTTTTTCTTTTTTTTTTTTTTGCTTTTTGAATTAAATGATTAAAAATCTTGAATTGAAGAAATTGAGATTTTCTCTTCTCTAAAAGTATGTTGCATTTTAAATTAATAAAATGTCTTGTAGATTTTTCTCCTAAGAAAAATCAAATTAGAAAGAAATATGTTTTGAATATGTTTTTTTGCTTTCTTTTTTTTGTTTTGCTCTTCTTTTTCTTTTCTTTTTCCTTTTTTGTTCTGTTATTTCAATTGCCTGTTGTCTTTATTATCTGTTTTTTTTTTTACTAGACCTATTTTTATTTGTCTTTATAATAAAAAAAATTATCTATCTATCAAACCTGAGGAATTAATGGACCCCTATAATAAGATGGCTATAGCTTTATAATTGAATTTGTCTTCTACTTATAACGATGGTTGATAATTGTATTTATGTACTTGTATTTATTTTTTGAAATGAAAAGCTACATCGTAGCTTGTTTTGAATTTGAGATCCCCCATTACTTATCCCAACCTTTTATCATCTAAGCTAAAATTTAGTTTTTTCCTTCTGATAATTTAGCTATTCTATAAATAAAATACTTCGACTCGTATTGAGATTACTCCCCTTTAAGATTACTCCCCTTTACACCTGAGTTTGGTATTATTTAAACCCCATATAGAATTTCTTGGAGTAATAATAGACCAAGGAAAAATAAGACTTCAGCCCCATATAGCTCAGAAAGTTTTACATTTTCCAGATAAATTAGAAACATTACAATAAATTCAGCAATTTTTAGGATTGGTTAGAGCATCCACAGTCGTTTTTCTCATATGCTATAAAATGGCAGCTACAGTAATAGCAAATACAATCGATCGCTGCAGTCGTCGTTTGCTATATCGTTTCAAAAAAATTAAAAAAAGTTAATTACTTATTAACTATTAAACTATATTAATTAACTAAATTAAATAATATAATAATAACTAAACCTAATTAATTAACTACCTAAACCTAATTACTACCTAAACCTACCCAAATAACCAGATTGTCTTGGACGGGGTATGTTTCCCCGGCCGGTACATCATGTACCGGCCCACCATTTTACTTTTTTTTTTTTCTAATCGGCCAATCATGGCCGTTCATTTATTAAAAAAAAAAAAAAAAAAAAAAAAAAAAGAGATACGGGGTTACATACCCCGGCCGGGGTATGTTTCCCCGTCTGAGGGAATCATAAAAAAAAAAATTTAAGTGGGGGAGACGGGGTATGTTTCTCCGTCCTTTATAATTTGAGAATCGCTATTCTGTTTCTCATATATAAGAAACGAATATAGCATGTTTGCTATAAAATGGCAAAATGAGAAACGATTGCAGAGGTTCGTTTGCTAAAAAATGGCAAATTGGCATATATAGCAAACGACTGTGGATGCTCTTAACTATGCTCGGCCTTTTATTAATAATTTAGGCAAAATAGCAGGCTCCTTAAATGCAAACACTTCACATAAGGGCCAAAGACACTTTAATCAAGAAGATATAAAATTAGTTCAACAAATAAAATAGTTAATAAAGACCTCCCTGAATTAAGTTTGCTATTAGATACAGACTATTTAATAATTGAGACTGATGAATACAGGGTGAGGAGCCACTCTTATTACCAAACCAAATAAGTAATCAAACAAAGATATAGAAAGATTATGTACAAACGCTAGTGGAAAGTATAAAGAAAAAGATAACATTAGTAGTATTGATGCTGAACTTTTATATATCACTTATGCATTGGATAGTTTTGAATTATTTATCATTTCTAGAAGAAAAAAATTCTCCTAGAACAGATTGTGAATAGTTTCTTTCCATAAAAAGATGAATTTAGATACTAAATGTAGCTTACGCAGACGTTGGTTAAACTTTATTGACCATTGCTCTGCCCTAGGTACTCGTATTAATTTTGCTCATAGTAAAGGTAATACTAATACCATTCAAGACACTTTTAGTTGCCTTGTCCATCAGAGTGCGCTAGAAAACATGGTGGACCTAGTTCATCCCCATTTTGCTAATTTTCTTAACACTTTTTGTTGATTACACAAAATTAGATTTTACTTTATTCCAATTTCTTCAAATATGCTCTATAGAAGCATTCCATAGAAGTATTGATTGTATATATGATAAACATTTTTTATTTCAACTACCAGATCAATTTGATGCTTATGAAGACGACTATGAAGGACTAGTTAGAAAATAGTTAATTAGCTCTAGAATAGATCATCTTCTTAAATTATCTGCACTTCAATTTGAATTCTCGCCTTATGAACATTTTTTTATAATCAGGGATAGATGGAGAGACCGCCGCCCATACCTGGTTTACCATCAAATAATAATTTTGCATCTAATCACACCATGCTAGCAAGACCAAGACAAGAATGCCTAAGATTTGGTAATCAAGAACTCATAGTTTTTCCAAACAGTATTATATCTTTTAAGACATTTTCTCATATTTTAGTAAACAAAGAACAAAAATGCATTCTAGATAACCTTTGGATTGCATTCAATAATAAAGATCAGAAATGCTTTCTTGTAGCTATGAATACTTTATCAGAACTCTTTAATCAGATACAGAGAAATTTTAAATTTTATGTAGTCTTAAAAGGAAATTTGATAGGTGTATTTCATATCTGGATAGAAGTTTTGGACACTATTAAAGATTTTAGAGATCCATTTTGCAAAGGATTCAATAACCTGTCAGAAGCATTAGACGTAACTAGAAAGCATTTAAGACTTAATTATTTAGTTTCACCTTCATTAAGAACAGTTTATGAAGCACCTTTAGATTATTCGGTAGCTAGAGATGAAAGGGGAAAAATTTTATTTTATGATCACTGTGAAGCTATGACAAGAACTATTAAAAAATTAAATGAGAATATTAATAGTATTCATGAAAAGCATATTTTACATCAGAAAATATCTAATTTGCAAAAAGGATTTATTTCAGACCAAGTTTTCACCAAAGACTGTACCCTCAGTCCTAAATCTAAATGGTAAGACTAATGAGCTCCCATCTGAATGCTACAAAAAATACAATTGGGTCTAAAATTCCAATGGCTACCGGTAAAGACTCACCAAATCTGTCAATGGTTGTGGCTTTGCCAAAAAGCCAAAATAGGGGCAAAGCCCTAGTAGAAGAAGATGTCGCAAGAACAAATGATTATACTCAGCCAAAAATAGATGATCATACTCAGATTATGCAGATACTTCAACAGATTGAAGAACTTCGGAATATGCCAGAACGTCCTAAGCCAAAAAAGAAATCAACTAAGAAAAAGAAAGAATCTCTAAGGACAATAATTGCAGAACATGTGGCATATGCATTAAAGAACACATTATCAAAATAAGGACAATCAGACACCATGACAGAAAATAAAGAAGAAAAAGAGATTTGATAGGACAAGAAAGAAAAAGTATAGACAGAAACGTCAGACACATATGTCAGTGGAGATAATGAACCCATGTCTCCACTATCTTTAGATTCCATAACCCTTCATAATTTAGACACATGAAAAGGCAGATGAAGACTCTAGAAAAGCAACTCACCAGAAGTGGATGACACGAAGGCTCCATTATTGAAGAACCTCCTAGAAAAGAAAATATTCCCTTCAGGCATTTCGACACATCAAAAGAAAGCTCTATTATTTCATAACTTCCCAGAAAAGAAGAGATGCTCCATAATTTTTCAGACACGTCAGAAGTTCACTAAAGAATCCAAATCCCATCCGCTGTCTATAAATAGCCAAGACTTTCGAAGACTTCAGATCATCGAAAATCAATTAGACGAGAGTTGAGGCTCCATTTATCCTACTCTCCCCTTTTCTTCCAAATATTCCTCTTGTAAACATTTTGTAAAATACTAAGGATCCAAGGTGTGTAAGATTGGCTTGTACAAAGTCTTGTAAGCTTTCTCTATAAGTCTCTCTTTCTCTTTTTAGGGATTCCCGAAAGGAAAAACCCCTAGTTATGTATGTTTTTATGTCCCCTTAATGTATAATATAATGAAGAAAAGTTTTTCCTTCTGTTTTTCTTGTTTAGTATGAATCAAAACACTAGGATTCATCTTTAATTTCTTTCGTTTATGCATATCATAATAGAATAACTAAGCTTTAAGAATTTCTTAGTAATCATACGTAACCCTTTAGGCAAGGAATACTGAAAGAATGAGAGAATGCCATGAGTATGCCGAAGGGGAAAATGGTTATGTTCGGCTGAAAAGTTGAACAGGGCTTGGCTCATCTTGATATGTCTTAAATTGGAAGTTAGGGATGATGAATAGGTTTTTTTTTAAAAAGTAATAATAAGGGATAAAAACATGCATAAACAAAAGGTAAGTACCAAGTGGGGGCTTTACACATAGATAATTCACACTGCACACATTTTAATTTTGCTTCCTGCACTTTCTCTACCAATTTGGTTTGTTCAAGTTTTAGACGACGCAGTAATGATATAAGGCTTATTTGACATATTATCTAAAAAACACGAAATAAACATAGGATTAGAAGATTATTTTTCTAATAGTAATATTAGGAATCTTAGAACTTCTTAGGAAGAAAATTTTAACTGTTACCCCCATCTTTTTTGGTATCAGAGCAATAATAGATCCTTTAAGACCTGAGCACTTAGTACATAATATAGATCCATTAGATTTAATTCATAAACAGACCTAGATTTCTCAATGTTTAGAATTAATAGGTACTGCGCTTAGAGAAAATAATCAATTATTATAAAAAATATCTAATAAATTAGAATATATTAAACACCAAAATAGTATTAAATTAGAAAAACTAAGTAAATTAGAATATTTACCAAATAAAAAGGATCTTTTATAACTAAAGAGGTAATAAATCATAACCAACCTAAAAATATAGAAGTAGAATTAGAAACTCTCCTAGAAAAGTCAAAAGAAAATAGAAAGTTATTAGAAGAGATTAAACAAATTGTACTTAGTAATGACTGATATAAATAACGAAGTTATTGATTATAAAGAGATACTTCAAGAAATAGAAGGAATAGACGCCTACATCCCCCAATCTCAATCTGATAAAATAATTCTTAAACAAAATAGTATTATTATAAAATTATTAATTAAACTTCATCAAAAGGTAGATAATATCCAAAAACCAACTGCGTCAGGAATTCAAGACGAGATTACCAATCTTACGCATAGCATATCCAGAATATCCTTAGAGCCAACATGTAAGGAATAAATAACTAGAAAATCAATTATATTTAGATTCCATGCCTAAAGAACAAAATGAATAATAGAAATCAATCAAGCGTCCAAACCTTTACTGGACCATCTAGAATTGTTAGGACCACAGAACAAGGATCAACTAGTAATCCAAGACCTATGTTAGAAAAATTATTTTGAAGAAGAACCAATAATTATGATGTTCAATTAGAAGAATCAATAGACCCATAACAAGATTATGATAGGTTCCAGATAGAAGGATTAACTGTACTTAATCCCAGAACTTTGCATCAACAGGAAAATTTGAGTTTAGAACAGAATTTGTTAGACATAATAGAGAATAAGCAATTAGTTGTCTAGAAAATCAGTCTGTTAGTTTCCTCTTAATTAGTCAAGCAGCCGGTAATGAGGTTGGAAATTCTAGATATAGATTCATGCATCTAGGATTAATACTTATAGGTATTAAGGGATTAATGAGAAAAAAAATTGGGTTGTAAAGTTTTAGTGACACTTTATGATGATAGATGGAATGATATAGCAAAGGGCATAGCTAGTATAGAGGTAGATTGTAACACCCCGAATTCCAAATAAGACCGAATTCAAAGTTCCACAGGATCTTTACACTTCTCTTCGTACAATTTTACAAGAAATTAAAACTTTTATTACAACAGAGTTTACATCAATGCAGCGGAATAGTAAGTTACAACATGTTACATGAATTAAACAATAACTTGAACAATTCTTTAAGCAGCAATCAATCTTTAATCTTGTCAATCTCTTTATCCTGCATAGAAAATGTGGGTACGTCAGTTGCATACAACTGACGGTAGGATAATACATCAATTTCTCTAACTTGGAAAAACACATACTTTTCACAAAACAAACTAAGGGAGACTATCCTATTGATGTCGTGTGTGAAAGTTCACTTAGTCCTTAATGCAGTTATTTACATTACATGACATTAATGTGCACTTGTTCGGATTCTATACATCTCATACTACATAGGTCCGAGGGCAAGCCCTTAATAGTTCTTCATCTTGTAGGTTTCAATCCCTCACTATGACTTAAACTACTACGTTAACTATGGTAAGTATCCTAGATGTTCTATGAGTTACAAGCCCATGTCCAGACAGCTTGGAGAAGAATTCCACGTCGTGAAATGACGCATCATGTAGAGCCTATGGATAATTCAGCCTCCGTCATGGAACGATGGCACCACCCATAGTCACCAAACACCCCACAAGCGTCGCCACGGTCCCAATAATTTTGGAGTAGTATTCACGCCATGACATGACTCATCAAGTAGGCAACCTATGAATACTCTCACACCGTAGATCTGAGGCCCTCATACTTGTGTTTTTCTCTTACTTTCATCACATCTTCACTAGTGTATTGTCCTTAGTTGTTTGAATCACGAATAAAAATCAACACCCTAAAGTTAGCACTTCCTCTATACCGGTCTTAACCATCAATCAACAACAACAACCCAAACTCGGTCTTTCATTTCAACATTTTTTTCTCAAAAGAATTTATTCAAATGCCGGTATAAGGACTTAGCTACACTCTAGTCTTTAATCTCATTTCATATTCATAAAATTGAGTATTCACACTCACAAATTTTTCTCATAACTCATCATGATCTTTATTTCATTTTCATGTACAATTTCATGTATAAAGTGACAATTCATTTTCTTTTCAACTTACCATATTCATCAATAATTTCCAAATTTTCTTTTACTTCCATACATCATTCTTTCACTTAATAAGCCAATTACAATTTTCTTTATTTAAAATTTCCCAAGACACAATTCATTTAAACTCTCAAAATTTCTTTTTAAAAAAAAGTAATATTCATTTTCTTTAATTAATCCATATCTCATTCTAATAATTTGAATCAAGTTCTTTTCTAAAAGTAGCCTCTAATTCCCATTATAATAGATCAAAAAGTTATAGAAAATTTCTCTTGAAGTCTAGATATTTTTAGGATATTTCTAATATTTTTCTAAATTTTTAAAATGCTTTAAACTATAAAAAAAATAATAACACATTAAAAAATCAGTTTTTTCTCTAAAAGTGGCCGAAGCCAGGAATCGAACCACGCCCAACTATAGTGACCGCAGTAAGGTGCCACCGAAAACCAATATGGCCATAGTGGCCAACTGTTAAGAGTGTAACTCAAACTATATTTAAAATCTGGGTCTTGGTGTTTAATTAAATTATTGTTCAAGAAAAATTTTGCCTCTGGAGAGACTCGAACCCAAGCACAACACCTTCACCGTGCTACAGTAACGTGACTAAAGCGCACCCACTGACCAGAAAGTCTGAGTAACTAACCTGATGTGAGATGAGATGAGTTATGTTTAACTCGACTCTCTGTTTGTTATTAATATTTCGTATTTCAAAAGCTCTTAAACTCTTTTCTCTTCTAAATTATTTCATGAAACTTTTCAGATTACTGATTTTATAGATTAACAACATAACAGTATTTTTCCTTCCAATTTGTGTTGTATGTCTATAATTTTGACATTGCAAATTTATCATGATCCCTACCAATTTTAGCATTACAAATATCACAAAAAGGTTGTCTCTTGCTTTTTCTTCTTTTATTTCCACAATATTCTATAACATGGTCTCATTTATCATACTAGTGTCACAATGAGTTAATAAGCACAATTCAATTATTTCAATTACTTAACTAGTCATTCACAAGCATATTCTACATCTAGCATGGTTCCAAATTTATATTTCCATAGCAACATGATAATTCTATTACAATAATCATAATTTATAGCAATTACCATACAATTCATCAAGCATTCATTTTATTATCTAACTAGTTTCTTTTTAGAGCCAACACATGGTTAATTTACTAGTTTTCTTAGCAATTTCATCAATCAAATCCCTAGCATGATGTCTACATTAGAAGTAGAGAAATCACCCACCTATTTGAAGAAACAAATGAAAAGAACTCCTAGAAATCTCCTTGAACACACGAATGGTCCTTCTCCTCCTAGATTGTGCCACCATAAGAGCCTTCTCCTCCTTGTCCAAGTGAACCCGAGCTCCCCTTCTCCTCCTTGATGAATGGTCGGTCTCCAACGGTGAAGGAACACACAAATTCAACTCTCTCAATCTTTTTTTTACTCACAATCTCTCTATCTTTTCTCACAATTTTGTTTGTTTCTTTCTTTCTTTTACCAAATTTTTAAGTGTATTGCATGAAGAGATGGAGGGGGTATTTATACATTTTTCAAGGAGGGATGGAGGGCCAAGATTGAACTAGATAGTTGTAGATTATGGGCTAGGATGAGTTAGGGAGTTAGAGCAACCATCCATGAACACAAACCACCTCTCCACTATGTCAGCTCTCCCACTCTCTCTTTAACTCCATCCAGCCACCCCCTAGTGCAGAAGGCACATGCATGTGCAATGCACGTGTCACTCTAAGCACACCTAATTACTAGTTGTACATACATTTGTTAGTTGATTTGTTACAAAAATGAGTCTACCCTACAAGTTGTCTCATTTAAATGAAAATAAACTAATGGTCTCAATTTAGTGGGCTTTAGAAACCATGGGCTTAACAATTAAAATAATTAATTTAATTAGGGTGGGCTAGATTCAAACAATTAGGCCTAGGATTTAAAATAGGCTTTTGAAATAAAAAAAAGAAGAATAAAAATATAATTTGTTCATGGCATGAAAATAAATAGATTTTAGGGGGGGTAAAAATGTACATAAATTTACACATGCAAAAACACGTAAAAATCAACAAACTCTTATTTAATTAAAATTAAAAATTCAGGATGTTACCTAGATACTCAAGAATTTTTAATTGCATGTCTGATTTTATGATAACAATAAAACATTTTATTAAACACATACATATAGGTATACATACTTGTGAAAGTCCTTACAACTAACCTAAAACTTCGAAGTTGTAGAAGAGTCAAGAAAAATTGCATTTGTATTCTAACACGCCCCCTCAGGTCGAGAGCCCATTTTTTTATGGCCAAAGTAACGATATAAATACCCAACAAATTGTGGGCCTAGACCTGGAAAATACGCAGCGGTATTTTTTTTCTTTTTTTTTGATGAAACGGATAGAGCCGCAAGGCTCCAGCCAGACGAATAATAATATAAATGTGGATAATGTACAGTCAATACAATAGAAAATAGATACAAATTTACAAGATGTAAACGATAAATACAAACGATAAATACAATCAAGCACCTAAGAATAGGCTCATTGCGACCGAGTGCCGCCCGACTAAAGCAGCGCCGAGAGGAATCCAGTCCGGGAAAAAACCCCTCAAAGCGGAGGCGCACGGGGGGCCGTGTCCAAACATGCCCATGAACCACAGCGAAGCTAGTCCAATGATGTGGACTCCACGAAAAAGACCCCAAAAGCGTCAGGTCGAATCACAGCCAAGGGACAGATTACCAAACCATACTAAGAACAAAGTATAATAAGAAGTAGGAATAGATATCAATCCGCAGAACGTGCGACTAGAGGAGCCCAAAACAACATAACAAAACTCTCTAGAAATAAGGCAACCCAACCCAGATAATCGAGCGAAAATCCGAGCTCAGAGAGCCGCCCATCAAAAGACCACTCACCCAAAGAAAGAAAAGGGACTATAAACGGGCATGAGCCCTCTCAGGCTAGAGATCAACTCGACAATGATCTAGACTAGGCTGCAATACCAACCTGATGCCATGCCACCAAAGGGGAACAAAAGAACATTAGCGCAACCCATAGACTAGGCCGCTCGCGCCTCTCGGTCAGGGCAAAAAACCTTCCGACCGCAAGAAAACATCCACATTGAGGAATCACAAATGAATGTAATAACTGATATACATCAAGAGTAGATATAGTAGGAACAAACGAAGAAACCAAGTGAAGAAAAGGTGGGATCAGTTAGAGCTGAGTCCGATACGGACTGAAATAGTTTACCACACGCAAAATAGAGTTATAATTACACAAGAACTAGTAAAAACAGTTAATAAACATAGATTCCATCCTTAACAGGAGCTGCTAAACAAAAAAGTGTCAACAGTAGATAGAACAGAGCTATATAAAATAGACTCCTTCGTGGCCTCAAGACATCATAGCTTATTTTTTTTCTTTTTAAAATCTGTATTTCAATTGCGTAGCCGGTGGGATTCGAACCTAAAGTTGCTCTGATACCATGTGAAAGTCTCTTCCACTAAGCTAAAACTTTGAAGTTGTAAAATGGTTGAGAAAAATTGAACTTGTATTCTAACAAGACTAAAAGATAATAGGAGTATGCAAGACATAGAAACAAACTTAGAATCAGAATTAGTCCATATAGAATGTATAGAAACAATAATAGAAGATGGGATTCTATATCCTAAAGAATTAGGATTGACAGAACTATCTAAAGATGAATTATTAGAATTAAAGGATACACATTATAGAGATAAATTTATTAAAGAAAATGAATTTTTATATTACGATGAGGAGAAAAATATTAGAATGTGAATAATTCAATAAGAAGTAGATGATATGCTAACAAGTGTCAGATATTTCATATCAAAAGGACCTGCCAGAAACTAAACGGTCATCCTCTACGGTAGAAGCCATGTCACCTTCTCCATTTAGTAGAACAGTTCCACTACCAGGAGTAATTCAGTATACATGAGGTAATCCTCCAAGAATAAGGATTAGTGACTACAGAGAACCTGACAATATATATAGAAGTAAAGGTAAAAGATAACCTTTAGAACAACCTATTAAATTTTAAGCTAGAGAAGAAGCTCAAATTCTTAACATAGCAGCACATGATCCTCAGACATGGACAAATATTTTAGACGTATGGAAATATACTATAATAGGAGACTATTATAGAACATCTTTAGATCTACAAGCATAAGACATGTATAAATACTTAGAAACATTTTTAGGTGAAAGCGTAAGAGCCTTATGGGAAGCCTACAAAGATACCCAGAAGGCAAGCTACAATGTTTTATTATCATTAGGATCAAATCGTTAGAATTTTGTAAATAAGATTCAAAGCCTAGTAACTGGACAAGACTCTAATTCTGGTCATATAGGATTACAAAGAGATGCAATTAGAAGCTTAGAACAACTAAGTCTATACAAATGAAAATATATTAAAAAGTCTCTTAATGAGTATTTCTATTATACTTGCATTTCTGGAAATGCATTTAATCAAGATTTAGGAGATTAAGTTATTTAGAAAACTTCCAGGAGAATTAGCAATAGAAATAGCAGAAAGATGGAAAGACCAAACTTGGTGTAGCAACTGACCCAACTTATAATTGGTCAATAGGATAGAGAATTCAGCAATATAATAAAAAATTAAAGAAAAATGTATAGAAATACAGATCCAAAAACAATTAAAATACTCAGATTATGCATTCTGTAGAGAAATATATACAGCCCCACTACAAAACATGTGCGATTTACCGGCGTATATTCCCCGGCGTTTTACCATTCGCGCCGGGGTAGGGAGTGACCAGGAATGGGGCGTCAGATTGGATGGTTATACACCGGCGGCCTCTATAAAATGCCGGGGAATCATGATATTCACTGGCGTTTTATTTAGAAACGCCAGTGAATGGTATTATTCACCAGAGTTTTAATAACAAACACCGGGGAATATATAGATACATTCACCGGCGTTCGTAATTTCAAACGCCGGTGAATTAACTGAGATAAATCCCCACGAACCCTAACATTTCGCTCGCTAATTTCCCAAACCTAATTTGGCCGCCTTCGTTTTCCCTCCTCCCTCTCTCTATTTCTCGTGCTTCGCCTCCGTCCCTTCGTCATCTTCGATAGCCCAATTCGATTTCCCTCCTCCCTCTCTCTATTTCGCGGTGAATTTGCGATCGAAAATCACCGCTCGTCGCCCCGCTCTCTCTCTATCTCCTACGCCACCGCTCGTCGTCCCCCTCTCTCTCTTCGGTAATTTCTCTTGATTTCTCTCCTTTTCACTGTCAAAGATGCTGAATTCATGCATCTGATTGTCATCTTAGCATGATTTTTTTACCAAAATGGGTTAACTGTCAACTAAGGATCCTGGCTGTATACCAAAATCCTCCAAATCTGTACAAGAATTGGGCTGAACAAACCTTGTGCAGGTTTATTTTGGAGCCACAAACATCATGATTTAGTTGGGATGAAGAATTAATAGAGAAACATATATGCTTAGATACTGGAAATTTTCATTTTCTTTTACTGTTAAAGAAACTGATCGCATGCATCTGATTGTCATCTTAGCATGATTTTTTTACCAAAATGGGTTCACTGTCAACTAAGGATGTTGTATGTATACCAAAATCCTCCAAATCTGTACAAGAATTGGGCTGAACAAACCTTGTGCAGGTTTCTTTTGGAGCCACAAACATCAATGGTTTAGTTGGGATGAAGAATTAATAGAGAAACATATATGCTTAGATACTGGAAATTTTCATTTTCTTTTACTGTTAAAGAAACTGAATTCATGCATCTGATTACCATCTTAGCATGATTTTTTTACCAAAATGGGTTGACTGTCATCTAAGTATGCTAGTTGTATACCAAAACCCTCCAAATCTGTACAAGAATTGGGCTGAACAAACCTTGTGCAGGTTTCTTTTGGAGCCACAAACATCATGATTTAGTTGGGATGAAGAATTAATAGAGAAACATATATGCTTAGATATTGGAAATTTTCATTTTCTTTTACTGTTAAAGTAGCTGAATTCATGCATCTGATTGCCATCTTAGCCTGATTTTTTAACCAAAATGGGTTCACTGTCAACTAAGGATGCTGCATGTATACCAAAATCCTCCAAATCTGTACAAGAATTGGGCGGAACAAACCTTGTGCAGGTTTCTTTTGGAGCCACAAACATCATGATTTAGTTGGGATGAAGAATTAATAGAGAAACATATATGCTTAGATACTGGAAATTTTCATTTTCTTTTACTGTTGAAGTAGCTGAATTCATGCATCTAATTGCCATCTTAGCATGATTTTTTAACCAAAATGGGTTCACTGTCAACTAAGGATGTTGTATGTATACCAAAAACCTCCATATCTGTACAAGAATTGGGCTGAACAAACCTTGTGAAGGTTACTTTTGGAGCCACAAACATCATGATTTAGTTGGGATGAAGAATTAATGGAGAAACATATATGCTTAGATACTGGAAATTTTCATTTTATTTTACTATTAAAGAAGCTGAATTCATGCATCTGATTGTCATCTTAGCATGATTTTTTAACCAAAATGGGTTAACTGTCAACTAAGGATGCTGGTTGTATACCAAAATCCTCCAAATATGTACAAGAATTGGGCTGAACAAACCTTGTGCAGGTTTATTTTGGAGCCACAAACATCATGATTTAGTTGGGATGAAGAATTAATGGAGAAACATATATGCTTAGATACTGGAAATTTTCATTTTCTTTTACTGTTGAAGAAACTGATCGCATGCATCTGATTGTCATCTAAGGATGCTAGCTGTATACCAAAATCCTCCAAATCTGTATAAGAATTGGGCTGAACAAACCTTGTGCAAGTTTCTTTTGGAGCTACAAACATCAATGATTTAGTTGGGATGAAGAATTAATGGAGAAACATATTAGTAGCCATATTAGTTTCTTTTGTGCAGGTTTATTATTATTATTATTATTATTATTATTATTATTATTATTATTATTATTATTATTATTATTATTATTATTATTATTATTATTATTTTGGGATAAGTAACTGATTATTAGTAGCCATGAACAGAATAGTTCATGAGTCATCAGATCTTCTTGTTACTGTATTTACAGCACGATGCCCTCGTTATTCGTCCGATTCCTCTTCCTCAGCAAATACCCTTTACCATCATCATCTCCTTGAACGGAAAGCCAAATACATGGGAGACTATAGTCGAATCAATATTAGACTCGAACACAAGGTGTGCGATAAAATGCCACTAAGGTGGTTGTGATAATTTTCACAAAGATAGTTTAGGGTTATGTGAATAGAGTAGATTGTATTAAGATTTAATTATTTTTTGTCAGATATTTTGGAACCACGATTTCTTTATTTTACAGTTAATTGTTATATCGTTTATTTATTTGCAGCTAGGGATGGTTTTAAAAAAGGTAAAATTAAATATACAAAATGCCCTTTACTGTCAATACTATTTAATATGTCAAATTTTAATTTCAGATTGTGTGCTATTGTTATAATGGATAGAAGTTGGATTAGTAAACCACGATTATCCAAGGAGTACCGTGATGGTATTAAAGATTATATTATCTTTGCCAAACGACATTTACGTGATCCCAACCTAATCCTTTGTCCATGCCTCCGGTGTACAAATTGTAATTTGAGGACATGTGACGTAGTACATACACATTTGGTTGTCAACGATTTTCTTCAAGGGTACACACGGTGGTTTTGTCATGGAAAGGATCATACGTCAGCTCTTGTTCGTCCGGTTGTATTAGAAAATGTAGATGAGCCCTTAGTGAATGAAGACTTAAGTGTTCCCGATGAGATGCATGCTTTGTTGCAAGATGCCTTGGGGATTCATAATGTTTCTTTCCACACCAATAATCCAACAACCCAAGTTCATAATGAGTCAACAGAAACATCTCATATTGGTGGTGAAGTGGACGAGGAAATGCCTGACCCCGCCCCTGAAAATAATAAACATCAAGAATCCTTCGCTAAGTTGCTTGAAGATGCTAGTACTCCGCTGTACCGCGATTGCACCAAATTCTCTAAATTCTCATTCATTGTCAAACTATTTCAGATTAAATGTTTAAACGGGTGGTCTGCTAAGTCCTTCAGTATGCTACTTGAACTGTTGAATGAAGCATTTCCAGAAATATGTATTCCAAACTCAGCCTATAAAATCAAAAAATTCCTAAATTCTTTCGATCTAGGGTATGAGAAGATAGCAGCATGTCCAAATGACTGTATGCTTTTCACGGGAGGTAAGAAAAGTCTGGAGAATTGCAAAGTATGCGGCTCTTTGAAATGGACAGAAACACCAAATCAAGACGATCAAGCTAGTGGATCTACTAAGCGAAGTAGGAGAAAGAAGCCTGCCAAAATACTGCGTTACTTTCCTCTGATTCCTAGGCTACAAAGATTGTTTATGTCTACGAAAACTTCTTCTGATATGAAATGGCATGCTGAAGGTCGCACTAATGATGGGATTCTTAGACATCCTGCTGATTCTCAATCTTGGAAAAAATTTGATGAAAGATATCCCGATTTTGCGGAAGATCCTCGAAATGTGAGACTTGGACTAGCTAGTGATGGTTTCAACCCTTTTAGGCAAATGAGTAGTACATACAGCATATGGCCTGTTGTGTTAATACCATACAATTTGTCGCCTTGGAAATGCATGAAGCAGTCCTCATTTATTTTGTCCATGATAGTTCCTGGACCGAAAGGTCCTGAAAATGATATAGATGTGTACCTACAGCCGTTAATAGATGAACTTCAGAAATTGTGGGTGGGTGTTCCAACCTATGATGTTGTGGCTAAAGAAACATTTTCTCTTCGGGTCGCGTTGTCTTGGACAATCAATGATTTTTCAGTATATGCAAATTTATCTGGATATAGCACTAAAGGACGTTATGCATGTCCTTGTTGTGCTGACCAAACTAGTTCAAGGTGGTTGTACAATGGCAGAAAGTTTTTCTATATGGATCATAGGAGATGATTGCCTGACACACATATATTTCGGGCAGAGACAGCGACATTTGATGGTACCGACGAGTGGGAACATGCTCCTAGAGCTTCTTCTGGGTCAGATATTTTGAGGCGGGTAGATGGTCATTAGTTCAAATATGGAAAAGAACCACAAGTCAGCAAAAGGGGCAAGAAAATGGCAAGGCCGGAGCAAGGTGAGGAGACCGATCTATGTGACGAAGATGAGGATCAGAACATGACGAGTTTAGATGCATGGAAGAAGAAGAGTATTTTCTTCAAGTTGCCGTATTGGGAATTCAACTTATTGCGACATAATTTAGATGTGATGCATATCGGAAAAAATATTGGTGAAAATTGTATAGGAATAGTTATGGGAGATGACCGGAAGACAAAGGACAATCTCAAGAGCCGAATTGATTTGAAGTCAATGGGCATCTGACATGAGTTGCACCCAGAGAAATTACCGAACGGGAAAGT
This sequence comes from Hemerocallis citrina, assembly GCA_017893485.1. NCBI lineage: Eukaryota > Viridiplantae > Streptophyta > Magnoliopsida > Asparagales > Asphodelaceae > Hemerocallis > Hemerocallis citrina. The sequence continues at coordinate 259,362,880 of CM030364.1, forward strand.
ACTTCTACCTCCTGCAATCTATTCAATGTCAAAATCGGAGTTGGAATTGTTTTGCAAAGTTCTACTGGAACATAAAGTTCCTGATGGTTATTCTTCTAACATAGCAAGATGTGTCAACTTTAAAGAGAAGAGGCTTCAGGGTCTAAAGTCACACGACTACCACGTCCTAATGCAGAATCTCCTTCCTGTGGCCCTAAGGTCTTCAATGTGTGAGCAAATCACTACTTTCCTGAAAGATCTTTGTAGCATATATAAAAGTATTTGCTCAAGAATGCTTCGTGTTGAAGATATTGACCAATTGGAGCAGCGGACGGCATTGACACTTAGTAAAATGGAGATGATATTTCCGCCATCGTTCTTCACTATAATGATTCACTTGATAATCCACCTTGCTGGTGAAGCCAGAATCGGCGGTCCTATTCACTATCGGTGGATGTACCCCATTGAGAGGTAAAAGAATTCATGCATCTTACAAAACAGAATTTTCAAAAGCTCATTTCTTTTAATCCCCTACTTCGCTCTAAATCATTAATTATACATGTTCAGGTACCTATACCGGTTCAAGGGTTATGTTAAAAATAGAGCATATCCTGAAGGGTCAATAGCCCAGGGATATCTATCAGAGGAGTATTCACATTTTTGTTCCAGGTATCTGCAGGGTGTAGAGACATCTTTGGCTAGACCAAGAAGAAATCCAGACATTTCCAATCTTGATGGTGCTAAATATCTTTTTGATACCGCTGGCACTACTACTGATAAAGTTGATACTTTTGAGCTAGATAACTTAACGTGGGAACAGGCACATCGATATGTGCTAGACCACCATGCATCAGTGGAACCATTTCGAAAGTATGTTGCTTTTGAATTTAAATCGAATATAGTGAAAATCGCAGAGTTCGATATTAACTTACTTTTGTTATTCCTTATTTCAATTGCTTGTATTTTAGCGAATTTGTCAGGGATATCAAACGAAGGGCTAGACCAAGAAGACTACCACCACGTGAACAAAACAAGTTGATGAATGAAAAATTTTATTAGTGGTTTGAATTTCATGTAGGTGAATTAAGAAAATGCAAGTTAATCTTCATTATATCTACATTATCCATGGTGCCGATACGATTTGCACAAAATTAATAGGTACATTCTTTGGGTCCTAAAGGTGTGTCATCTGAAATACAAGTACTTGCCAAGGATCCCTATAAGATGGCCAAAAGATACGGAGGATACATATTCAATGGCTTTAGATTTTGTACTAAAGATCGTGAATGTAATTTGAAGTCTCAAAATAGTGGAATGGTAGTGACTTCTAAGACTAGAAGTTATGCTTCCAAGTCGGACACGAGGCCGGTAGATGGAGATCTCGACTACTATGGAGTGCTCACGGATATCATTGAGTTGAACTATTTTGGTCATTTTCGTGTTGTCTTATTTCGTGGGGATTGGGCTGAGTTTGATAGGAATTTTGCTAATAACAAGGATAAGTTAGGTTTCACAGTTGTAAACTTCTCAAAATTGATTCACATCGGTACACACATTAGCCACGAACCATTTGTGTTCCCATCCCAAGTGAAACAAGTATTCTACATTGAAGATCCAACCATGCCAAAATCATATGTGGCTCTTGAGATGCAACCAAGAGATGTATTCCAATTGGGCGATACTTCAGACGATGAAGACGGTGAAGCTATGAACAGTTACATTGCTTCTCAGTTTTCTATGTTTGATGTAAACACAACCGACGGCGGAATTTGCGGGACTTGGCTCTGCAAGGATGGAGAAGAAGGCGATGTATTGGAAGATGTGGTATTGTAGTTAACTTGATTTTCATACCTCAATATTATATGTCCTGTAATTTTCGTGTCTTAAATCTTGTTGTAATATTATATCTTGTAATTCGGAATATGTTGTATGTGAATTTAATAATTGGTTTAATTATCTTTCTATTTTCTACTGCTTGGTGTCATTTACATTAAACAATGCTTAGTGTCATTTGCATCAAACTATCATTGTAGTTGAATTTGTTACAAATCTCACTTTTTTAATTTTTTGTAATTATGTTGGTTTGTTAATCCTAGATAATAGTGGTAGTCAAACAAAGGAGGGGGGGGGGGGGGGTAGCACGCCGCCCACTGTCAAAAAACATCGAGGGCGAACTAAGATGACGGGCATATAGAAACTTAAGAATGACGAAAGGATTGTGGTGGAGGAAAACGGTGTCGGGCAACCGGTTGGTGATAATGCAAGCAAATTCTCATCCTTTATTGGGGTAATAGCAAGGAACCCACGGATAATTCCACCGGTAAGTCTTTAAATTGGTAATTTTGAAGATATTATAATTTTGAATGCATGAAAGACACGTATTAGTGTTTGTGAGTCTGCATTGTGGCTGTCGTCTATGTTTCTTAATTGGGCTGTGATTAGAAAGAAAGGGCTCGAGTGGAGATCTAGAAACCCATATAGAGACATCTCGTTTATTATAATCTATTATTATTGTTGGACCAACCCCCTCTTGCTGTGTGCGTGTGTTGAAGAGAAAGAAGGGATGAGAAAGAGTTGAGGAAAATGCCGCTATGTTAGCCTGGTGTATCCTCATTCTCTACCATTCCTCTTTTTGGCTCCATTTATGGCTTCTATATTAAATTAGTTTCCTTCCACGATGATAGTTCCGTAAAACTACACTTGATATGAGCCATGTTCTTATTGTTCTTCAATAAAATTGGGAGTTTTGGTGATCCAACTAGTGATCATAGTTGCACCCCACTGCATACTCACAAACACTAATACGTGTCGTTCATGCATTCTATGACCAACCCCACTTTGGCATATAGCATGCTTAGATGACATTCTATGACCTGCACACATGTTTGTTCCGCCCAATTCTTGTACAGATTTGGAGGATTTTGGTATACAGCTAGCATCCTTAGTTGACAGTGAACCCATTTTGGTAAAAAATCATGCCAAGATGACAATCAGATGCATGAATTCAGCTTCTTTAACAGTAAAAGAAAATGAAAATTTGCAGTATCTAAGCATATATGTTTCTAGATCCAGGATCACAAATTTTGATTGGGCTGTGATTGGATTTTTTAGTGACTATCAACAAGTGTTCTTAATTGGGCTGTGATTAGAAAGAGAGGGCTCGAGTGAAGATCTGGAAACCCATATAGAGACATCTCGTTCATAATAATTTATTATTATTTTTGTTCTTGTCGCTCTTGCTGTTGTTGCTGATGTCTCTTTATGTGCGTTTGCTGAATAGAAAGCAGGGATGAGAGAGAGATGAGGAAAATGCCGCTATATTAGCCTGGTGTATCCTCATTCTCTACCATTCCTCTTTCTGGCTTCTATATTTGGTTTCCTTCCATGATGACAGGTCCTTAAAACTACACTTGATATGAGCCCTATTCTTATTTTTCTTCAATAAAAATGGGAGTTTTGGTTATCCAACAAACATGTACCCGCATACTTCCAAATGGCATTTCCTTTAGAAAGTCGGACTCCGAAGAATCGATCTATGACTAGAATCTCCATTCAAAGCCCAATCAAAATTTGTCATCCTGGATCTAAAATCTTCTTTGAGCCACAAACATCAATGGTTTAGTTGGGATGAAGAATTAATAGAGAAACATATATGCTTAGATATTGGAAATTTTCATTTTCTTTTACTGTTAAAGAATCTGAGTTCATGCATCTGATTGCCTTCTTAGCATTTTTTTTACCAAAATGGGTTCACTGTCAACTAAGGATGCTGTATGTATACCAAAATCCTCCAAATCTGTACAAGAATTGGGCTGAACAAACCTTGTGCAGGTTTATTTTGGAGCCACAAACATCATCATTTAGTTGGGATGAAGAATTAATAGAGAAACATATATGCTTAGATACTGGAAATTTTCATTTTCTTTTGCTGTTAAAGAAACTGAATTCATGCATCTGATTGCCATCTTAGCATGATTATTTTACCAAAATGGGTTGACTGTCAACTAAGGATGTTGGCTGTATACCAAAATCCTCCAAATCTGTACAAGAATTGGGCTGAACAAACCTTGTGCAGGTTACTTTTGGAGCCACAAACATCATGATTTAGCTGGGATGAAGAATTAATGGAGAAACATATATGCTTAGATACTGGAAATTTTCATTTTCTTTTGCTGTTAAAGAAACTGAATTCATGCATCTGATTGCCATCTTAGCATGATTTTTTTACCAAAATGGGTTGACTGTCAACTAAGGATGCTGGCTGTATACCAAAATCCTCCAAATCTGTACAAGAATTGGGCTGAACAAACCTTGTGCAGGTTTATTTTGGAGCCACAAACATCATCATTTAGTTGGGATGAAGAATTAATAGAGAAACATATATGCTTAGATACTGGAAATTTTCATTTCCTTTTACTGTTAAAGAAACTGAATTCATGCATCTGATTGTCATCTTAGCATGATTTTTTTACCAAAATGGGTTAACTGTCAACTAAGGATGCTGTATGTATACCAAAATCCTCCAAATCTGTACAATAATTGGGCTGAACAAACCTTGTGCAGGTTTATTTTGGAGCCACAAACATCATCATTTAGTTGGGATGAAGAATTAATAGAGAAACATATATGCTTAGATACTGGAAATTTTCATTTCCTTTTGCTGTTAAAGAAACTGAATTCATGCATCTGATTGCCATCTTATCATGATTTTTTTACCAAAATGGGTTGACTGTTAACTAAGAATGCTGGCTGTATACCAAAATCCTCCAAATCTGTACAAGAATTGGGCTGAACAAACCTTGTGCATGTTACTTTTTGAGCCACAAACATCATGATTTAGCTGGGATGAAGAATTAATGGAGAAACATATATGCTTAGATACTGGAAATTTTCATTTTCTTTTGCTGTTAAAGAAACTGAATTCATGCATCTGATTGTCATCTTAGCATGATTTTTTTACCAAAACGGGTTCACTGTCAACTAAGGATGCTGTACGTATACCAAAATCCTCCAAATTTGTACAAGAATTGGGCTGAACAAACCTTGTGCAGGTTTCTTTTGGAGCCACAAACATCATGATTTAGTTGGGATGAAGAATTAATGGAGAAACATATATGCTTAGATACTGGAAATTTTCATTTTCTTTCACTGTCAAAGATACTGAATTCATGCATCTGATTGTCATCTTAGCATGATTTTTTTACCAAAATGGGTTAACTGTCAACTAAGGATGCTGTATGTATACCAAAATCCTCCAAATCTGTACAAGAATTGGGCTTAACAAACCTTGTGCAGGTTTATTTTGGAGCCACAAACATCATCATTTAGTTGGGATGAAGAATTAATAGAGAAACATATATGCTTAGATACTGGAAATTTTCATTTTCTTTTGCTGTTAAAGAAACTGAATTCATGCATCTGATTGCCATCTTAGCATGATTTTTTTACCAAAATGGGTTGACTGTCAACTAAGGATGCTGGCTGTATACCAAAATCATCCAAATTTGTCCAAGAATTGGGCTGAACAAACCTTGTGCAGGTTACTTTTGGACCCACAAACATCATGATTTAGCTGGGATGAAGAATTAATGGAGAAACATATATGCTTAGATACTGGAAATTTTCATTTTCTTTTGTTGTTAAAGAAACTGAATTCATGCATCTGATTGCCATCTTAGCATGATTTTTTTACCAAAATGGGTTGACTGTCAACTAAGGATGCTGGCTGTATACCAAAATCCTCCAAATCTGTACAAGAATTGGGCTGAACCAACCTTGTGCAGGTTTATTTTGGAGCCACAAACATCATCATTTAGTTGGGATGAAGAATTAATAGAGAAACATATATGCTTAGATACTAGAAATTTTCATTTCCTTTTACTGTTAAAGAAACTGAATTCATGCATCTGAAGATTTAAGATCTAGGATGGCAAATTTTGATTGGGCTGTGATTGGATTGTTTAGTGGTTGTCGTCTATGTTCTTAATTGGGCTGTGATTAGAAAGAGAGGGCTCGAGTGGAGATCTGGAAACCCATATAGAGACATCTCGTTTCTTAATTGTTCATCAATTGCTTATTTACTAAATGAGCACGTTGCTCATACCCCTTTTTCCCATATATATATATATATATATATATATAAGGAGAAGATACATTAAGATATTGAAAAAAAAAGATAGTATGTAAACTTAATATAATAAATTTCGAATATAAGATTAGAACTGCTAAAATTAATGCGACTAATCAAGACCTAGAAAAAATTTTAATGCATATTTTAGAAGTCATTTTTCACCTGAGTCTGAGATTGCCCCCGTTTTCACCTGAGTTTGGAAGTGCAACTAGTACTATTCACATTCACAAGAGAAAAGGCTATAAATACATGTCATTAATTTAAACACTAGTTGAACTCTGTGCAAATTGCACAGACCAAAATAATTTGGAGAAACTTATAAAATTGCATGTAATTCAAAATTTTAGAGATGTCTTTTAACTATTTCAATTCCAATATAATCAAAAAATGAAAATTCTACAGATTAACCAATTCATATTTTTAAACCAAGCAATTTTCAAACCAACCAACATCATTCTATATTTCTATTCAATTGAAAGGAAAGATAAAGAAAAAGTCAAATAATTACCAAAGTTGGGTTGTGGCTTTTCTTGGACTCCTTGATGTACTCTGCTATCTCCTTCTCCGCAGCATGCTTCTCAACCACCTTCTCTCTTAAATCAAGCATTCTCTCTCAAATCAATCATAATCAACAATAGAAATACATGGAGAAACAATAATTGATAATTAGCTATATGAAAATATGACAAATATACAGATTAACAAATTCACATTTTAAAACCAACATCATTCTACATTTTATATTCTATTGAAAGGAAACCCCAAAATTTTAGATGTGTAATTTTTCAACAATTCCACCACCAAGACAAATGTAAACCCTAAGTCACTAAATTTAGAGATGCCCTTTATTTTTTTAATGCAACAATATCCACCATTTTTTTTGGGATTACTCTGCCTTAGGAAATATTTCTGAGCAAGACTGGCTACTTGCGTCGAAGTTCTTGTGGTCACAAAGTTTCTTAAAATTCCTGTCCAGACTCCCTACCCAAGCTCTTCGAGTCCTGCTAGAAATGTTCGGTGTTCTTCCTCCATCCACGGCACTCCTGATTCATAAAAGAAGAAAAACTCCATTTGAGATCAAATCAGATTCACTCTACAGTCACTTTGATTATGAAGAAAACACAACATTTACTATTGTCAATTAAATTATATACTAAGAGTAACTTGAGAGACTAAAAGCAGTTAAATTTTGTTCAGCGCGGGAGGTGGCGAGGAGCTTGGGAGGTGAAGGCGGCGAGAGCGGACGGCGGAAGGAGCGTGGGAGGTGGAGGCGGAGAGCGCGAGTGGTGGGAGGAGCATTGGAGGAGGAGACGGCGACTGTGGGCGGAGGCGAGGAGCGCAGGAGGTGGAGGCGGCGAGCGGGGGGCGGAGCAGAGGTGGAGTTACGGTTTGTGGGTTTTGGGGAGATGTGGTAGAGGAAAGGTTTTTTTGTATTTTTTTAATAATTCTGTTTTGCCAATTGGTGTGGGCTGCACGTGTCAGTTTCTACTTTTGCTCTCCTTTTCCTACTTCAAAATAGAGAAAGGAGAGATGGGGTAGGCCTATTAGCTTAAGATATATATAAAAATGCAATAAAAAAGAAGTAAGTAACAAACCTGTCCGCAATCCGCAAACAGATCAGCAAGATGCTCCTCACTCGCCTCACCAAATCAAAATCAAATTATCAACAACACGACTAAACAAATCCAAAAACATTAATCAACCAAATCAAAAGAAAGCCACTTGAATTGAATTGAATTGAATTGAATGAAACTCACATGGTGATCGATATCTGAAACATACACCGTCCTCCAAATGCACTCCTCCTTCTCCACTCTCCTCACCCTCTCGTTCATCCTCCTCCTCCCTCCCTGGCTCCCATACCCATTCCTCCTCTGCCACAAATTTTAAACAAATTATTCTTATTATTGTTTTTTAACAAAATCAACAAATTCAAGAATTAGATCTCGATGTTGAGAACCTAAAATCCTAAATCACTGATCCGCACCCTCGGATTCAGCTGATACCCCGCCGCCGCCGATTCGTCGCTTCTGGAATCCTTAATGCTGCCACTGCTGTCACTATTCGAATAAATGTTATTGTAACAATCGGTGGACGCCACGAAAATCGGCGCATCGGTGGAGAGGCCGGACGATAGGGAGGAGGAGGAGACGGCGACTATGGGCAGTGGCGAGGAGCGCAAGAGGTGGAGGCGGCGAGCGGGGGGCAGAGCAAAGGTGGAGTTAGGGTTTGTGGGTTTTGGAGAGATGTGGAAGAGGAAAGGTTTATTTTTGTGTTTTTTTAATTAATTCTATTTTGGCAATTGGTGTCGGCTGCACGTATCAGTTCCTATTTTTGCTCTCTTTTCTCTATTTCAAATAGAGAAAGGAGAGATGGGGTAGGTCTATTAGCTTAAGATCTCTATTATTATAATGGGAGAAGGCCTTAGGTAGCGTTTGGCCCAGCTTAAAATTAGCTTCTCTTCTCCTTTAGAAGGTGAAGCTGGGCCAAACGCATATTTTGAAAAGCTCTACAGAAGGAGAAGTAGCTTATTTTTAATGAAGAAACGGAGCTTCAAAAAAAGCCCTCAAGAACAACTTCTAGCTTCTCCTTTTCTCTTTTTTTTACATTTTCTCTTTTTTTGGCCCTTCCCACATATCAAACCCTAACAACAAAAATTTTTCCCCTTCCCCTTCCTCGCCGAACAAAAATTGATTGAATGTATGCTGATGATTTTAGATAATCATTTCGGATATGCCTTCTTGTTTCTGAGTCATCAGTTGTAAATTGTAATATTTTGCTTCTAATGCTTTACATGAAAATGTAACCCAAGTTGAAGTAGAATTGCTGGCGTATGTAACCCCTCAATTTAACTAGTGAAGACACCGTGAAAGCCATTTTGCAAACATTTTGGAGAGATCAAATATTGTATCTCTTATATTATGGATTCTGCACCCAATGAGGAACTAGTGTCATATCCCTTCAGCCTGCAGAATGCATTAGGTCATCAAAATGTCGATTGTGGGGTTCAACATTACATGCACCGAGCAGAGCTGGCGCAATCCGAGTCAAGCACAATCCGATCCTAATCCCTTTTTTTTTTTCTTATTATTATTATTAAAAGATGACATCCTAATCTATTTGACCTAATCCTAACCTTTTTTTTCCCTTTTTACGAGTTTTCTAGGTTATTCTAAATATTTCATTTATTAGTAATATAAAGATTTTTTTTGTAATTTGACAACTTATATTTTATTCTTAAATAAAATCAAAAGCTGAAATTGAGTATAAAAGTAGCTTACAATTGATATTTTATGGCAAACAACTTCTACCTTAAAAGTAGTTTTAAAGTTTAAAAAAAGCTGATTATCCAAACAGCTTCAGCTTTTAATTTCAAAGCTCTTTTTTCTCGCTTCTCCTTCTGAAGTAGGTTTAAAGCCCAAAAAAAGCTAGGCCAAATGCAATCTTAGTGTCATTTGTTATTTTGTCATTCTACCAACATGTGCAACGCACGTACGTAAATAATATAAAAGAGGTTTCCGGTAAATCCTACCTACGTCAGAGTTTTTATTTTTATTTTTTGAAGTTATTAAAACGTGCATCACACGTGTAAATTACTAGTATATATAAATATAAATGAGGCGCAAGTTGTAATTATTTAACTTTTCATTTATGTTTCTTTTTTTAAATTAAATTAATTAGTTCACTTTTAAGGTTTGTCTCCTTCAAATTACTCACCTTTAATGGGAAATTCTTTTGGCTAACTTCATTTAATTTCTATCTCATAAATCCCTTGGATTTCAACCACAAATTTGATAGTCAACATCAATAGTAGGTGAGAAAATAGATAACGTGTTAAAGCAGCGTCATTTTATGCATGGACTTGACCTTAGTCAAATGAAGAAAATGAAAAAAAAACAGCGAACGAAACAGAAGGTATATATCAAGCCTAAACTGAGTCTTTATTTATATGCCACTTTTTAAAACTATGTGCAGCAAATAACACAAAGGTATATATCAAGCCTAAACTGAGTCTTTATTTATATGCCACTTTTTAAAACTGTGCGTAGAAACTGTACAGTTCATTTTTGATTTATATATATTTTTTGATCGGGCTGGAGTCGGTTGACTCTATCCGCATACATCAAAAAAAAAAAACTGTGCGTAGAAAAATGACACTTACCAAAATATTTGTGCTCATAGATTTAACAATTAAATTTGTCGTTTTTAACGGCAAATTTAGTTATTTTATGGTCGCTGTTGGAATACGGTGAGTATAGCTTTTTTTTTTTTTTTTTTGAGAAACTCGTTGTTCCCAACGACGAGTTTAGTTCAAAATTTTCAATGAAGACTCACCGTTCTCAACAGCGAGGACATTTACACTAGATTCGCTTTTGAGAACGGCGAGTTTAGTACAACTGTTTTTTTTTTTTTTTTGAAGACCCGCCGTTCTCAACGGCGAGAATATTTACACTAGACTCGTTGTTGGGAACGGCGAGTTTAGTTTTTTTTTTAAAAAAATTTGAAGACTCGCCGTTCCCAACGGCGATGACATTTACACTAGACCTGCTATTGGGAACGACGAGTTTAGTTCAAAAAAAATTCTATCAAGTTTTTTTCGAAAATTCACTAAGTCCACCAGAGTGTTTCACTCTCAATGAAATTTTCTACATCCTCGCCGTTCACAACAGCAAGTCTTGTATAAATGTCCTCGCCGTTGGGAACGGCGAGTTTTTCATTGAAAATTTTGAACTAAACTCGTTATTCCCAACAGCGATTCTAGTGTAAATATCATCACCATTGGGAACGGCGAGTCTTCATTGAAAATTTTGAACTGAACTCGTCATTGGGAACGGCGAGTTTCTCAAAAATTAGCACTAAACCCGCTATATCCCAACGGCAAGCATGAAACAACTAAACTCGCCATTGAAATTGACAAATTTAGTTGTTGAATCCACGAGTTCAAATAATTTGGCAACTATCTTCTTTTTGCAATTAGTTTTGAAAAGTGCTATATTAAAAATTTTTAAAAAAAATCGTGCCTTTACCGCGTTCATTTATTCATGAGTTTATTCTTTTAGCAATCCTACTTTTGAATTTTTCATATTTTTGACTTGCAATACATTACGATTATGGCTTATTTGTAAGCCATATCCTTGTTTTCGAACAAATTTGGTTGATGTGTATTGTCACAGTATATTCTTGATACGGTCGGAAGATTATCTAACGTACATCTAACGTTAATCTGAATAGTCGTCGTTCTTAACTGTTAAGGCCACCTCTAGCTCAGGAAGATGACGAAGGTAGCCTCCCTTTATATAATACAAATAAGGTTATGATCACTAATGTGAAGACTCTTAACCGCTCAACTCTGTAACTCAATTGGAGGGTAAATATGGATGAGAATGATAATTACAATTACCGCTCAAATCACTTTTGAAAGAAGAAAAAAAAATACAAGAATATAATATTTGAACAAACACCAAAGATGTTAGTTTTTTCTTTTCTTTTTTTCCAAATAATCTTTTTGATTCTCATGTATTGTAACTTACCTCAGTGTGTGGAAACAGTCCAATAACTCCACTATTTGCTTAGCTTTTAACAACCAGAAAATTAAGCATTAGTACCCCACCAACAACGAAATCATTTGGGGGGCCACACAAAAAGGCGATGAAAAGAGAAATCCAAGATGCAATAGAATTTGAAAGACCAAAAAAAAGGTGTTGAAAAAATTGCCTGGGTTGAATAATATAAGCCCATGGAAGACGGTATTGTTATGAAGATTCTTGGAAGATTACCACAATTGTTACATTTTTCACCTAATGTATATCTAAAATACTACAGATTGTACCATTACATTGACATAGGAACATTTCTCCGTAAAGAGGGACAGGGACAGAAACATGTCAGAATTTTAGTCAGATATGCTAAAAGGTTCACTTGCTAATAACCACCTTAAGATAATTAGCTAAGAAGTACAAAATATGTTAACTGCGGTTGTCATGCATTTACCTGCAACGTCATGTTTCTTTCGTAGTTAAGAAAAATTAGGTGAAGTACAATTTAGATAAGTATAGGTTTCTCACTTCTTGCTGTAAAATGGCTAGATAGTTGTAGCTATCTTTAAATCCACATTAGTGCCAAACCCATAACTAGAGTTTTCTAAAATTATTTGGGCAAAGTCCAGTTAGCCTAATTTAGCTTTTTGCGATAGGAGATATTTTCAAGACTTGTACACAAAATTTAAGGGTCAAGATATGATACAGATATGATGACAACTAATTAAAGACCAAAACAATTCATAGATGTACACTGCAATTATACTAGTATTTTAGAAAACCAAAACAGTTAAGAGAAATTCAGAACGCTGTTCCTTTTACTTGAAGAGGCAAAACACCTTGCATAATAAAATATCAACATTGCTTTTGCTGCTGCTGCCTTTCCTGCCACAATTCCAAAGTTTTTCCACATTGTCCTCAAATTCATAGCAACATATATGAACACAAAGAATTACACAGATTGAATTGCCTGCTTCCTTTTTGAAATAGAAAAGCTCACATACAATGGCATACCATAATTATCAGTGTCATCGCTTGCAATATTCTTCAAAATATTGTCATAAAACCAATAGAAGAGTATGCAGTATATTCATATTTTCATTCACCTGCTTTTATCTTTGTTCTTTTTCCCCTTTACAGCATAACATAGTATTAGGCTCATCAGATGGCAAAACAGTAATGATATTAAGGTAGGCATGTCCTGTATCTACTTTTGCCAAAAACTACCAAACAGTTGACATAAGACTGAAAATATCCAAACACAAAATTAGACAATCCAAAACAACTTTTAAAAAGTAAGATGATTCTTGAAGGATGAACATCTATGAAGAATCAACCCGACATTTCCATCATTTATCACATTCATTGCACAAAGAATTGTTATAAAATGTAAATAGATAATAAAGGGGCGCACTTTCAATGTCATATGAACCTCTATCCTCATTTAGTTTTTTGCCATAGCTTTAAGAATGCTCTTATTCCAAACTTTCCTAGTATATATTAAGGGCACCATAATTGTATCATTACAGACTCAATAATTTCAACCCTATCAAAAACTAATTACAAATGATGAACAGACACCATAAAGAAATAGGCGTACCTCCACAAACAAAAAGAAAGTAGAACTGAAGACAAGAGAGAGGAGAGGGGGGCAGAAGTTTGTTCTCTACCAATTTTATCTATCAAAACGGCACTCAATATAGCGTCAGACAGTGTATGCTTTAAGGTCACCAAATACATGAACCGGTGGATTGGTGAGAAGAGAAGCTTGCTTTGCAGTGCTAAAAAGAGACTATACAGTAAAAACACTTATTGTGCCTCAAAATTTACACTCACTGGGCACCACACCAACAGAGAGCACTCCAGCAATAATTAAGTGTTCCCGCAAAATTTACATCTGCATACAGGAGAAGAGGAAAAATATCTCACGATTAAGGACAGAAGGCATGAAGATCTCAACGTTGACAACATTTTTAGTGGAGATAAAAAGTTGTGTATATAATTAAACAAATGAAATTTTGCTTAGAAATCATTTTGTCTGCTTATAACATAAAATTAGGAGAACCTAATAACTTTTGTTGTGATAGTCCATGAACATGAATGATCTAAATCTCTAACATCAAATTTTGATTTGATGTGGAACGGCATATATATAGATGAGAGCATAGGTTGAATTCTCAATCTTGCAATCATCTAAAATGGGACTGCAACTCAAGTTTCAAGTACCCTGAGTTGTAACTAAAAACATAAAGGACATTCACCTTTCACTTAGATTGTGGCAACTAAAGGGAATCATGCAACTACTTTTAGTTGCAACCATTGCAACTCCATTTGCAAAAGCAAACCATCCCTTAAGAACTTGGAGTCAACTGAAGTAAATGGTCAACTTAATGATCACGAGGAGTGTTAGGAACATAATAAAACCACCAGCGTTGTCTAAAACCCCCCAAGCATCTAAGCTTCTCCGACAATAATACTGAACTATAAATGTATCATAACAAGGTCAAATAATACTTGCAACTAGATGGACCAAAAATCGGAATTGCGAGGAAAATTATCTAATTGTGTATAACTTTTTGAATAAAAAAAATAGATGAAACTCCAATCAACAATTATGCTCAAATTTCAACCAATCTAAACTTTATCTAACGAATACTATTGCCCAAAGTAAATATATCATACCTTGATATCTCAAAAAATAACGCAGGTTTTTGAAGAAAAATCCCCCCTACAATAACCAGCAAATGAGAATTAGCACAGAAAATGTATCACAGAAGTGACAGTATACCAGTGAGATGGAACAAGGGCAGGTCCATTACCAGCACTTGATCGATGGTGCTCTCTAAGGAACTGCAAAAAATGGATGCTCCCCTAGAAATTCTAGAAACATGCCGAGGGGAAAAAACAGGGATTACACTCAACGAAACTGAAAACATTGACGCTATCTGTAAACAAGGCTGCCATTCTGCTGTGGTCTCAACTTCTCAATAAGAGATTGATACAATGATTTCAATGCCTTGATATCGCTTCCCTGCTAAAAAAGAAAGGAGAATATTAGTAATGACAGGCACTCCATATACATATATAAAGCTAAATTATTAATGAAACTAATCAACATAACACCCTTCCACTTAGCATTGGTAAAACCCTGATGAAGGTCGAGACCGGGGTAACAATGAATAGATTGGTCAGTTGCATATAGTACAAAACCATGATTTATAGAATCTTATTATTAGGGTAATGGGAACTTCATATCTATATGAGGTGATTTCCTCATACAGAGTAATTACTACCACTCAGTGGAACACATTATGAACAATCCTTTCCGCTCACTTTGATAGTTATCCCACAATATCTATACAACAACAATAACAATAAAAACTTTTTCCCAACTAGTTGGGGTTGGCTACAAGAATACTGATTTTCCATTATGCTCGGTTTAGTGCAACATCTTCTACAAGGCCACAAGCTATCATATATTTTGTAACATCCCGTATTAATTTTTTAAAATAAAAATACATATTTTTTCTTTTTCTTTTTTATTTTTTTACGTGCAACGCACGTGCAATTTCATCTCATTTTTTTCATTCTAAAATTTTTCTAAGTATGCATAAGTCCCCTTTTTGATTTTATCTCATTTAGTTGTATTTTCTTAATTAGGACTCATAGGCCTAATAGATGACTCTAAGCCCATTGAAATAAATAAAATGAATAAATAATAAGAGCCCAATGAGAAGCCCACAAATAAATTCTACATTTATTTTGTGCACTTTTCCTACACTTGTTTTGTAACATACACCTAGGATATAACTAAGAGCAATTAATTATTAATAATAAAATTGAAAGGTGTGCTTGTGCACTGCACGTGCACGTGTTTGTGGGCACGGGTGTAGTGGCGTTGAACATTGTGTTCAATGACCAGGTTGTGGGTCATGGAGGTAGTGGAGAGAAAAATGGGAAGTGGGGAGTAACTACCTAATGCCTTATAAATAACCTCTAAGAACTTAATCCTCTCACACATAATCCAATTTCCATTACCAAGTAACCAACAGTGAGAGGAAAGGCAAGAGTTCGGGTGTCTTTTCATGAGAGGCTTGCCGTGGATTTCGGGGGTGTTTGTGCTTGGCTTTTGGGATTTCGGTGGAGATATTGTGTACTTGCTTTTAGCTTTTGGAAGGAAATTACTCTCCTATTAGGTGGGTGTTTCTTTATACTTTCTAATTTATTGAGTAGTTGCATATGTAGATACTCTAAAATTTAAATTGTTAATGTAGAATGATTAATTTACTCTCATTGATTGTGATGTGTGTGATAGAAGAAACTCTAAAATTTTGAGTGGAATGCATGTTAATTAAAGTAGACTTGAGAAATTGAAGTTTAGAAATTGTGTAAATTAGCATGTGAAATGTTAATTTGTGTTCTCTTGAGAAGTAGATATTTTTATGAAATACGAATTTAGTTGACCTTGAAGAAAAATTCTCATACTGCTAATTGTCATAGAAGAAAGAAATATATTGAAGTAGAATTGACATTTCATAAATTATAGTGATAATTGAGTTACTCTTCACGTAATAGAAATTTTAAATTGTGTGAACTTATTGTTGCATTAGAATTCAGTATATTGTTCTCTGATTATTTTAGAATGCATATAGATTGGCCGTATTTAATTGACGGAACGGGTAAAAATTGAATGCATGTATTTTTAAAAGAAATGAATCAGTCGAGGTTAAATATATAAGGATTTAAACTCCCTATATGTTGTGATCGGAGCAATGGCTCAGTGGGTAGGCATTCAGGTATCTCTTAGTTGGCGTGGGTTCGAGTGTGGGTGACGTTCAGTTGGTTTTCAAAAAAAAATTAACAGAATGAGATAAGGTAGACTCGAGTATTTAAAAATGTATGTCCACTTTACTCCTTGGGCGGACTTAGCCCATTGGTTTGGGCGTTGGGCTTTCTTCTTACTAACGCTGGGTTTGAGCTTATGGGGAGGCTCTGACTTTATTTTTAAAACCCCTTTTTTTATGTGTTTTCATTGGATATTTTTTTTGAAATTATTGGAAGTGTGAGAAGAACATAATTAAAGTTTGGAGATTTTATTATATGGTTCTAAAAGAAAAAAATTTAATCTAAAACGTATGTTTTCTTTATGAGTTTGAGTTGGGCTTCAAATTTAAAAATGCAATAAATTGAAAATTTGTAAGTTTGAGTTTTTTTCTAAATAAAAATGAGATGAAGTTGAGATTTGAAACAATTTTTTTTGGGCATGTATTATTATTATGAAATTTGGAAAAAATTGAATGAGGATACGAGTTTTTGTTAAAATATAAAAAAAAAAAAAACAAAGGTGTTGTTGGAAAAAGAATTGATTAAAGGAAGATAAAAAATTTGAAATGCAATTAGTATCCTCTTGACGAAATGTTAGTCTTTGATTAAGAATACTTTGAGCTGCATACAATGCTATAAGTGATTAAATTGATAATGAAAGTTGAAGTGAATTACTTCATGTTATCAGATATAAAGAAATGTTTTTTTAAGAAAGAGATTGTGAATAAAGAAATGAATAAATTGAGTTTCATGAATGATAGCTACAAGAGTAAGATGAATTGATTAAGATGTGAATGAATAGAGTTGAAGATATGAATAAAGTGAAATTTAATACATGATTATTGAAGGTAAGAGTACCCTTGAATTATAGAACATGAAAGGTTGTGATCTAGAAGTTTAGTGAGACCCGGGTACCGACACATGTTGAAATAATTGATTGATTTGAGATATGGCTATATGGGCTATCTCGGTGTTTTTGTTTAAGTCCGGTAGGAGGGGAAGCTAACTCTAGGTATTATAATTTATTCATGTCTTGAACTTGAGAATTAGGCACTGAGTAAAGATGTAGTAAACTTGGGCAAACGTGAATGGAGGGTCTCTATATAGTCGGGCGGTGGATCTCCGGGACTATAGACCCGGTCGGGCGGTGGATTCCGGGACTGTGGTTGCTTGCGATGGAGGCGAGCCTTAATTAAATATGGGATTATGATTGATCAGGCAGTAGATTCCGAGATAATGATTAGTTGGGCGGATAGTATGTCGTACTCCAGTGTATATGCGTATACCGGGGCTAAAGGGACACTTGCAGGATGTTCGCACGACGAGGATTCTGTATAGTCGGACGGTGGATTCCGCGGCTGGAATTCGTACTCATGGAATGTCTAAACTATGTTTTATTACTGGGTAGTTATCATGACAAGGGATTAAACTCTTTAATGTGGAGTACGTAGGTGCTTGCCCTCGGACCTATGTAGTATGGAATGCATAGAATCCGAACAAGTATGCATTAGTGTCATCTTAGCGTAAAATATCTGCATTAGGCATTAAGGCATCGCATACACTTACATGTTTAGAGTAGTCACTTTTAACACTTTGTTTAACTTCCCGCTGCGTTGTGATGTAAAAAAGACTTTGATATAATAAAAAGTTCAAAATTCCTTGTAAAATTGTACGAAGTGAAGTGTAGAACCTGTTGAGCTACGAATTACCGTATTTTGGAATTCGGGGCGTACATATTTTCTCACCGTTTCCATCCAAGTTTAGGTCTTCCCCTAAACCCAACTCCACCTTCAATACTTATCAAATTACTCTTTCTAACGGGGGCACTAGTAGGTCTACTTGTGACATGTCCAAACCACCTGAGTCGCTTCTCTCTTAATTTATCTTGGATATAAGCTACCTTTACCACATCTTGTATATGCTTGTTTATAATTCTATCCTTCCGAATTTTACCACACATCTATCTTAGCGTCCTCATCTCTGCTACACTCATTTTTTAACATGTTTCTTTGTTGTCAAACACTCTGCTCCATAGATCATTGTTGGTCCAACAACTGCCTTATATACTTCAAAGGTATACGTTTGTCACACAAAATGCCACTAGCACTTCTCCACTTAAGTCACCCTGCTTGAATCCTATATATAACATCTTCACAAATCCCATCTCTCGAAAACGGTCTCTCTTAGGTATCTCTTAGGTATCACTTAACCATCAGGCTTCACTACTTTATCATTTGTGTTCCAAATATCACTAAAACTGCACTCCATATACTCTCTTTTAGTTCTGCTTATTTTAAAACCTCTAGCTTCCAAAGCTTTATTTTTATTTTTATTTTGCACACATACATTAAGCGACATAAAAAATTGTTGAACGCTAGGGATCATCCATAATGGGTCTCATGGAGTGATTATTCCTCGTATAGATTTGAGGGTCCCTTTAGTCTTGTCTTAAGCAGTGTTGTTAAAATCGGAGTCGGTCGAACCAGGTTGGACCGGAACTTGTTCCGGCACAGTTTCATATGGAAACGGATACATGTTAAAAACCGGACAAACTGGATAGAACTGGCCGATTTATTGTTGAACTGTTCGAACCGGGTTCACACTAAACCGACCGGTTCAGTAAACTTGTTTAATATTTTTCAAAATGTAAGTGTGGATGAGAGGATTCGAACCGTTGAACTACTAAGAAAGATAATAAACCACTAACACCTATGGCAACAGTGCAATTCTGTCATAAATTGTATGTTTATATATATAATATATAATAGGTATTCAATTTTAAAAAAACTCTATATATTGAACCCGGTTCAGAATGGAGGGTTTTAACAACACTGGTCTCAATTCATAGCTATCCGCATAAGTGGAGGGGTTGCACATGTCACATACATGAAACGAGCTTCAAACTATAAGATGTGACAAAATTTGGATTATCATATTTTCCCTGGTTTAACATGACTCAGATGCATGTACAAAATAAAGCCCATACCTATCAGTCTCAATACTTAATGCACAAAAAAATTCCTTCTCATCCATCCAGTACAACAGGGTTACAGGGCTTTTTAAGTATTTAATTTCATTGGGTCTCAACCCCTGGTGAACTCTACATGGTTTCTAGTTTCTAACTTTTTAGGCCAGTTGATCATAAGGGCATTAAGAAAGCAGGTTAGGGTTGAGCTTAAGAAACATTCAAACAAAGCCAATATTGGAGCTGGCCCCAGACCAAGAAGTTGCGTATGGGTATGGATATGCAGGTGGGGTCGTTTGCTGAACCAGAGTAAACGAGTTTGGGTTTGTGAGCACAAAGTCATCGAGTCTAGTTTCAGTTTTTTGCTAGAATCAGGTGTTACTTCCCATTGAAGTGTGATATCCTCGAATCTCTAGATGCATCTTCCTTATGCCGGCAGTAGGTTGTCTTTATTTCCTAGCATGCAACTAAGGTTAGTTGTATCAGGATATCTGTTCTAACCAAGGAGCATGACAATGTACTAAAGGAGCTCATCAATAACTCATAAATATAATTTAAGGAGGTAAGGCTCCCTGAAAGGTCTTTTCTGTGTGTATTTCTATTTTTCAGCCCATGACTCGTAACCCGCTAAAATAGTTATCACTCTATCAAATAACACAAGCAGAAAACTACCAAAAATAATAAGTTAAAAAGTACTGGTAGGCCATATCTGTGAATTCATTAATAGTAAGATGAATAGATTAGGCAGGACTCTGCTACTACCATATTATACACGTGAAACAATGGAGGAAACCCACACAGAAATAAATGAATAAAATTGAACATACACAGACATGCAGGACACCATATATGTAGATATATTACAGCAATAAATTAGATGCAAACTAGTAGTATATCTCCTGAATTAAGCATATAAAGTGACAAACTAACTATATATTTAAATATAAACATACTATACAATTCACATAAAAACCATGTTCAAGTAAAATGATGAATATGTGAACCCACACAGCTGGTAATAATCTATACGATGTTCAAAAGAAAGAAAGAAAGAAATAAAGAAAGAAAGGGAGGGAGGGATGAAGTTAATGCTGTTCAAACCTGGAACTTTTGGTAGTACAATTCTGCCAAGTCTTGTGGGCAGTGAGCTGCCGTGAGAGTATGCGACACGAAATGAATGAGAAAATCATTTCCAAACTTCTCATACATCACCTTTTGCGCCATCACTATTTCCCCAAAAAGAATAAGCTGTGAAAGAGGAACATGGAAACCATTAAACAAGAGTGGCTGTAACTGATACAGAAAGATAAAATAAACTTGATCCGGAAGTCAGATATGGATCCAAAAACACAGGAAAACAGCAAAAATTTAATACAGAAAAAACATACAGTTAACTATCTAACTATAAGCAGTGTTTTGAGTGAAAAAATGAGACACAAATGCTAACTACATAAACGTGGTGCACATGTGATCTGCTTCTTCACATCTCTTATTCAAAACATAATAAGTTAATAACTAATCAATTTCTGATTATGTGTAAGGTATTGGGGACCAATATTACTAGAAAACATCAAACCCCCAGCTATCCTAAAAATGAAACACCCGATCTAAAAGAGGGTACATAAGTGATTTGGGATGAACAAATGAACATTTTGAACCTTACATTTCTGTGAGACCGATCTATATACATATGTGACTTGTGTTTATATTTTGATTTTTAATCAATTGTAAATTCAGAGTTGAATACACTTTCACATATTCAAAGTTTATTATTTATTAATTATAAATAACAAGATACACTTAAAATATAGTGTTCTATATGTACATTAGGTTTATATATACTGCATGCACAAGTCCTTTGCAACACAATCCATCCCGATTAAGAGATTTGAAGTCCACCCCTAACGAACTATGTTTTAGGACAGGTAGCATTCCTCCTTCCTCTTTTTGTCCCATGTACCAAACCAATCCATGCTCCTAGTAAGTGGTAACCTTGTTGTGGAAACATGCATTCGGCCCAATACTATATGTTTCAATATGGTAGTTAAAATGCTTTGCACATCAATATGTCGTACTACCTTCAGTATACCAATGTGTCCATATTGTGCAAACTAGATGAAGGTACTATAGGTCCGACTCCAACAATTAGGTTCATCCTACAGAAAACTCCCAAACAAACCATATAGCTCATAGACAAAACTCCCTTATTTTCCTCATCCATTATTTTCTATCATTCCTAAACGGCTAAACCTACACCAAGTGACCCTATACTATCTTGGAGCCAATCCCCTTACACTCAAGTATGCAGTCCCATGATGCCAATTACCAAAAACAACCCACCAACCAATTTGCCAGGAGAAGTCATGTTCTAGCTTTTCAGATTTCAACCAAAGAACCACCATGAACCGAGCCATATAAACCCATAGCGTTCTGTGAGCAATAATTTAGCCATGCCCAATTTATGTGAAGAATCTGCCTGGACCGACTACTCCAGCTTTATCTTGATACAATTTAGTAACAACAGTGGATAACGCCAGCATCTTCAGCCCATGGAGATGCCCAGACATGACTAAGGGTGCGTTTGGCCTAGCTTTTTTTAGCTTTAAAGCTACTTCAGAAGGAGAAGCTAGAAAAAAGCTGAAGCTGTTTGGATAGTCAGCTTTTTTTTTTAACTTTGAAGCTACTTTTAAGCTAGAAGTTGTTTGGCATAAGATATCAATTAAAAGCTACTTTTATACATAAAAAATCATTAAAAAAATTACTCTCAACAAATTTGTGCTATTCAATATCTCTATATACTCAAATTCAATAAAAAGCAAATTTTGTAATGTGCAATGTTCATTGGGTGGATGTCATTACTGGGTTTTTAGAATTTCCTTTGTTTTAATCAACACTGTCAAAAAATGTTTCCAGCTTTAGGTGTGAAATTAGTGAGATAACCTGTTCCAGAATGGATTTTGAACCCAATAAAAGTTGTTGCTTGGAAGGGTAAATTTAGATTTGGTCCATTGCATAAATTTGAGAAAGCATAGGAACATCTCAAGATATGGAATTTGTTGCGATAATAACCAGCAGCAATAAAGGTAGCGGATTCGGGAACTGGGCCCGACCTCCATTGAAGCTCCACTGCCTCCATCAACCAGCAGCCAAATCCACATCAAACCCAACTTCATCACCACCCAAACATAGGAAACAACCATCATCCCGTCTACTACACCTTCAACTGAATCAACCATGGCAGAGCCTCAATTCGAATTGGGTCTAATCCTCGCCGACAAAGACCCGCCGCCTCACTTGTCGACGTGAAGGGGAAGGGGAAATTTTTTTGATGTTATGGTTTGAATGTGGAAGGGATAAAAAAAGAGAATGTGTAGAAAATAAAGAGAAAAGGAGAAGCTAGAAGCTAGAAGTAGACCTGGAGGGCTTCTTTTAGAGCTCCTTTTCTTCATAAAAAAAAGCTACTTCTCTTTTTGTGGAGCTTTTCAAAATATACGTTTGGCCCAGCTTCTCCTTCTAAAGGAGAAGCTAAGCTAATTTTAAGCTGGGCCAAACACTACCTAAGTTCTGCCATTGCCAACAAAAGCACTTGCCAAAAAGGGGTCATTGAGCACTGACCTTTCCACTTTCATTCCTCACCATTTTCAGCCAACAGAGTTTCAAATCTATCAGCAACTCCCTTGTGGATAACAAGGGAGTTGCTTCAATTAGCTCTACCAGGATGAACTAAAAGTTGCTTTACAAGGGTTTCCCAAGTGGGTTTGGGTGAAGACAGAAGACTTCTTTAGGCTTCAGTGATGGTCAATGCTAATGTTCTGGTCCATGAAAATATCAACTGTGTCCTAGTTTTCTTGCCCATAGCATAGTCCAAAACTCCTATAAGCAAGCCGATGAGCCTAGGCACAATTATTCCAACCCAACTGATTAACGACAGATGACACAGAAAACCACATTTTTACCTGTTCTAGATCTAAGTGACCTTTAAAAAAATAGTTTTGCAGGAAACTTAAACTAAATGCAAATAACACTAATTTGAACCTGAACTTAACAATGTCGGACATTCCCAAGAGAATTACCACATAGATTACAATTTACTTCTTTCTAGAAACATTTTTATTATGTTAAATGTGAATAAAGCATAAGACAGCTTTCAAGGACTACATTATGAAAATTAGGCATACACTTGCAATGGCCCAGAATCTCATTTTGAGAACTTTTTCAACAATCAAAAAAAAAAACAATTTAAAAAAAATCCTTATTTTGAGTAACCAATAAATCATCTTAATACATCTACCCAAAATTTTTAATAAAGGCACAAAACTTGGCCTTTTCACATTTCCAACAGTTCATAGTTAGTAAATCGCATGACTTGACTACATAGGAAAATTGTTGGACTTTTAGCTAACAGGCTGCATTTACTAGTAATTCTGCAACTCCTAGTATTATTTTCCACTTAGGTTTAGATGATGGGAGTTTGTTTACATGCAACTGCCATAACAAACTATAGCAGAAGCAAGGTCACCTACAATCACATTCACACGTACGCTCATCCAGTGGATGGTTGTTCCTTCGTGATTGAGAAAAAAAAACAAAATAGAAGTACTGTATGTAACATGTAGCTACAGGAGAAGCCATCTGATTGTTATGCACCTTCACACTGAGCATCAAAATATAATGTCACTACTATTAAGAGTTAAACTGGTAACGTAGTCTATGAGCGAGGCATGCTGCATAACTAAAAGATATAAAATCTTGAAAAGAAATAAGCATCGACTAAAAGACATGGCAAGAAGATAGACAACTTTAATTCTACAAGTTATAAGACTTTACAGTATTTGCATCACGAAACTCAAATGACTTGTCAAGAAGACTACGAAAGCAGCAATCTACTGCAAATCTTTCAATGATGAAGCTCCTGAAACCAGGAACCTGTTGAAAGTAAAAGGAAAACGTTAAGCACAAGAAAACTTATATAAGCTGAAAATATGAATTACTTATTCAACATTTAGGTAGGGAAGAAAATCACCTTATCTTCACCATTACATTGTGTGCACCAGTCTTTCATTAGTTTGACAAAAATCTGCACACACATCTGAAAGAAGGAATTGAACTTCTCAGGTTGATAAAATCGTTCACCAAAAAAGATAGACACAATATACTATTAACTGACAGGAAATACAGACTCACGAAAGCAGCAAAAGTTAAATATTCTCACCTTCCTAACAACTACCTCTTTATGATTGCAAGAAGTTAAAAGCAATAGCTGCATGAAAGCATCCAAATACCCCCTGCTATTTGGAGCAAGAAAAACTGCAGAGAGATTCTGCATAGCCATAGCATGAAGAAATGTATATAAAGTGCGTTGCAATTCTTGCAATTCACGCATTTCCTGCAAAATTCAAAATAAAAGGAAATATATATGACATATATTTTATAATTGAACGCAAAAATGAAATTAACCTTTGAATTTCACTTAAGATCTCCAACAGAATTCAGGTAAGATAATCCCACATCACATTCATAACTAATACTTCCATCCTAGAAAACCAATCAGCAGTTCACGCATTATGTGACATCATTTTGCAGTTGATGAAAGTATTTGTTGTCTATTAGCTCGATATAAGAAAAAGGCATATTGATTTCGCCAGACTGTCACATGCGAGCTCCAAGTAAGCTACTCATCCTGAGTTGCATTACACCCAAGAAAAAATGACTAAGATTAAGAAAAAATGGTACAATAAGGCACTAGCCGAAAATGGGGGGAAAAGGCCAGTTGTACATATTGCACAGTAGACATGCTAGAGACTTCCATTTCAATATTTAAAAACGCGCACACCAATAGAATATACCTGAAGTATAATTTGAGGAAGACCTTAAACATCAAGGTGGTAATAAACTAAAAATTTAGGGTAAATTATTGTAAAATACCAAGAACTTGTTTTGCTTTTTTACTTAATTACCATGAACCAGTTTTATTAGGCATGCCTACCATGAACTTGTTTTGCTTGTTACTTTACTAATATGCTTGATTTGCCTGTCACTTTACTAATATGAAATTGTTTTGCATTTTTATACTTCACCATGAGAAACTAGGATGATAGCCAGACTGATCCAAAAACTAGTTCACGGTTGTAAAGTTAAAATAAAAAAACAAAAACAGTTCATTGCAATAAAGTAAAAAAACAAAACAAGTTCATGGTAGTAGTGAAGTTTTTTATAAAAAAAGCAAGACAGGTTCACATTAGATGTGTGCAATAAAGCATGTTCATGGTAGTGAAGTAAAAAGGTAAAATCGGTTCATGTTTACTATGGGATCTTATTCCAATTGAATTTGGTTTGAATAGATAACAACACCTGTGCAAATGAAAATAGCTGGGCAAGGAATTCTTTACCTAATGATTAACTATAGAAGCATATGTAGTACTGATTTTGCCACATGAGATTGTAATTGTATCATTGTCAAAAAAAAGGCCGCAGTTAGGGAAATATCATACTTTTAGGGCCTGTTTGGTTAGCTATAAAAATACTGTAGGAAAAGAAATCCATGGGAAATGCACTGTTCACGGGTTTGATTTTGATTGGATTTGGATTCCTAGTGTAGCGCTAATGTAGCAGCATCTGAAATCCGAAAAAAACACCCAGAATTCAGTGGAGGAACATTGTAGCACTACTATAGCGATTTTTTAATTCTCTCTCCTCTATTTTTAAACTATCCAATAAAACAATTCCACCTACACTACATTATTTTTTTACTACTTTTTTTAAATTTCTTTCTTTCTCCCTCTATCCTATACTATAATAAAACTAACATCCAAACAAACCACTTTTTAGAACTCATTTCCAAAGATTGCTTTTCCCTGCAGTAATCTTCATGGATTTGAGACATTTTACAACCAACCAAACACCCCCTTAATGTCATTAAGTTTTCTAAATTTGTAGCCAAGGGCCACATTTAGATAGAATAGATGTGCAGCACCTGATGGTGTTGTTTTATATGCTGCATTCTAGGCTCTGCAAACTAATTAATTTTACTGTTGTTGTAGGTAGGCTGCACCTGCAAATGCCACCCAGCACAGGGATAGTGGAATCCCAGATGCCATGGGATGAGGCCTTGTTGAATTTCCTTTGCATTAATTTTGCATTATGAAAGATTCCATATCTCATAATTGTGTTGCTTAAACTAAGTGACATATAACTAATTTGAGGTTGTTCAAAGGTTATTGAAACATCATTTATTATTTCCCTTTCCTCTAATAATACTTGGAGATGAGTGTTAATAAATTATTCTCTAATCTTCCTTGTTCCAAATGAATTGTGTGTTAGAACTAAATGCTTACTCAGCCAATTTGGAAAATAAATTTATGTTTTCGAATTAGAGTTTATTAGCTCAATCAAACAGGGTTGAAGAACTTGAAGACTTGTGGAGTATTTCCTTTTTGTTAAAGAGGTGACAATAAAGGTTTGTAAACCAGTTCAACTTGTGTTTGAACTCCAGTTATGGGCATGTATATGCTTGTATAACTTTCTACAGTTTAGTAGCGTCGTGTAACTATATGTATTTATATGAACTTAGGGTACCACACAAATTCTGGAGATGTAAGAAGTCCCAATACACGTATAATATGTAAATTTTTGAATTTCTGGCTATGCAGGTATGTGATTGATTTTAACATTTTGTTAAGTTAAAAATACAATGGAGGACCGAGAATGATTTATGATTTAAATTATATGAGGATCATTATTGTGAATATAAGTTACATAACTGATGCGGTTTGTTTCTGGGAGACGTGTGGATGCACCAGGTGTGAGTTCTTACTCGATTTGTATTTGAAGGAGGAAGCTACTGATCAGACAACCCTCGGCTGGCCGAGCGGTACCGGTGGCAGGCTGGAGTGAGGCGAGGCTGGATGCTCGGCTCGGATCAGGGGGCTCGGATCCGAGGTCTGGTGTACCTGCAGACGATCTAGGAACACCGGGGTTGGTCCCGGTGGCAGACCCTCCGACGATCTAGTTAGTCTCTGTGGGAGAGTAGCAGTAACTAGGATTTTGTGGAAGAAAAATTGATTACCTGCAGACAGGGGGAGGGTCTGGTATTTATAGGAGAAGCCAATCGGGTCCAGACCCGTTTGGGGCTGGGCCGGACCCGGTTACCCGAGTGGCTGAAGCAGTGGAAAGCCGGGCGGTATAGGGCTGACGTGGCAGACGCCGAAGCGGTTTCCGGGCTGACGTGGCAGAGCTCCGGGCGGTTTTCCGGTGCTGATGTGGCAGATCTGAAGGATCAGAAAGAGCGCGTATCCTGAGGGGATCCCGTGGCCCAGGATGGGCCATGTTATTCCTGGTCCATATCACAAGCCCCACGCTCCTGTAGGGCTGGGTGATCCAACCGTGTAGGAGTGACCTTTTGCCTCTAGGGGAAAAGCAGATGTTGGGGTAAGAAGTAGGATCAGTTGTTTCCCGAAGAGGCCAGGGGGTAGGAGGAAGGGACCCTTCGTTCGATTCCGCGCGGGAGGTCAAGTTTAGGAGAGAGGAGAGCCCAAGCGACGGTTGGTGGAGTTTTGGGTCGGCAGATGAGCCCTGTGGCTCGGTGGACGAGCTCCAAGGGTCGGCAGACGAGCCCTAGGGCTGGGTGGACGAGCTTCCCAGGGTCGGAGGGTCCACTCGCTAGTTGGAAGAGCGAGGGGACGCCGAGATCTCCTTGGGGGCTCGTTCTGTTCTGAGGGCCAAGGGTCGGCAGCCGAGCTCTTCACTAGTTGGAAGAGCGAAGAGAAGGCGAGGTTTTCTTTTAGAGGACCTAGGGTCGACAGCCGAGCTAAGGGGGTCGATAGCCGAGCTCTTCGCTAGTTGGAAGAGCGAAGGAGGCGAGGTTTTCTTTTGGAGCTCGGTTCGTCGAGCGATATGGGTCGGCGGACGAGCTTCTTGGGCAAGAGGAGGGCTTAGAGAGGCTCGTGATTCCGTCCGAGCTCCGAGCCCTTCGTGGTATGGGGAGGGCCGATGGGGCTCGTGATCCCATCCGAACTCCGAGCCCCGCCCAACATCTGAGGGCGTTTGGGGCTCAGGGTACCGTCCGAGCGCCGAGCCCTTTGTGGTATGGGGAGGGCTGATGGGGCTCGTGATCCCATCCGAGCTCCAAGCCCCTCCCAACATCTGAGGGCGTTTGGGGCTCGGGGTACTATCCGAGCGCCGAGCCCCTTTCGAACCAGGGAGTGCAGGTGGGGCTCGTGATGTTATCCGAGCTCCGAGCGTCAGCTCCTGCTGTGAAAAAATAGAAGAGGATTTATTTGGCTCGCGGTTTGATCCGAGCTTCGAGCCCCCACCGAAAAAGACGAAGGTGGTATGGCTCGCGCTTCGATCCGAGCGTCGACCCTTCTGTAAAAATAGAAGGGAAATTGGCTCGTGCTGCTATTCGAGCTCCGAGCCCCCACCGAGAAAGACGAATGCAGTATGGCTCGCGCTTCGATCCGAACGTCGACCCTTCTGTAATATAGAAGGGGAATTTTTGGCTCGTGCTACTATCCGAGCTCCGAGCTCCCACCAAGAAAGACGAAGGTGGTATGGCTCGAGCTTTGATCCGAGCGTCGACCCTTCTGTGAAAAATAGAAGGGGAATTGGCTCGTGCTGCTATCCGAGCTCCGAGCCCCCACCGAGAAAGACGAAGGTGGTATGGCTCGAGCTTTGATCCGAGCGTCGACCCTTCTGTGAAAAATAGAAGGGAAATTGGCTTGTGCTGCTATCCGAGCTCCGAGCCCCCCACCGAGGAAGATGAAGGCGGTATGGCTCGCGCCTCGATCCGAGCGTCGACCCTTCTGTAATATAGAAGGGGAATTTTTGGCTCGTGCTGCTATCCGAGCTCCGAGCCCCCAACGAGAAAGACGAAGGTGATATGGCTCGCGCTTCGATCCGAGCGTCGGCCCTTCTGTAAAAAATAGAAGGGAAATTGGCTCGTGCTACTATCCGAGCTCCGAGCCCCCACCGAGAAAGATGAAGGCGGTATGGCTCGTGCCTCGATCCGAGCGTCGACCATTCTGTAATATAGAAGGGAAATTTTTGGCTCGTGCTGCTATCCGAGCTCCGAGCCCCTAACGAGAAAGACGAAGGTGATATGGCTCGCGCTTCGATCCGATCGTCGACCCTTCTGTAAAAAATAGAAGGGGAATTGGCTCGCGCTTCGATCCGAGCGCCGACCCTTCTGTGAAAAATAGAAGGAGAATTGGCTCGCGCTGTTATCCGAGCGTCGACCCTTCTGACTTGGCGAAAAAGGCCTTTTTTGGATAGAAAAGGTGAAGGGGTAGTGGGGTAATTTCACGCTTATTGCTGACGTCATGGCGCAAAGATCAAAGCTTTTTCAGATCTTGGTGGCCGTTGGATCTTGTCAGATAAGATCCAACGGCCAGATCTTTATTGCGAGAATCGAGGAGTCGTTTTCCTCTTTAAAACCCCATCCCCCTCTCATTTCTTCATCTTCATTTTCATTACTCACTTTCCAATTTTCAGCAAGAGCAGGAATCCTACTTGCCGTCAGCAGATTTTTCGGTGATCGTAACTTTCCACGCTCCAGGTTAGTATTTTTCCCCTTAGTAATGTCGCGAACTCAGTCCGGATCCGAGGCTAGCTCGTCTGGTCGCTCTGCAGGGGAGTCGGAGTTGGAAACGTCCTCGTCCTTGAGCAAGTACAAGGTGAAGGAGGAGGTTCTTTCCGACCCTGGTTCGGACGGAGGTGACGATGTTGTCTTTGTGGTGTCCTCGTTGAGGTCCAGGAGACCGGGGAAGGAGCCCATGGAGGAAGGTGACGAGGAGGAAGAGGATGAGGGGGACAGCGGGGACGAGGAGGAAGAGGATGAGGGGGACAGCGGGGACGAGGACGAGGAGGAACCGGATCAGGAGATGGATGATGATGAAGAGGATGGGGACAAAGATGAGCAAGTCACCGAGGGTGACGAGGAAGACGAAGGAGACGAGGAGGAGGCCGATGAACAGGAGGCTGGTTAAAGCATGGCTGGGGGGCCGACTGGGGTCGGAGAAGACCTTCCTCCACTGCCCCCTTTGTCGACGCCGTCCCCCGAACGTAAAGCTCGGCCTCGTCGAAAGAAGAAAGTCATGACAATTCCCCACAGTCCTTCCTCGCCCGACGAGCACGCGCCGACATCGGGTCTCGATGTTCCCCCGATCACCTTCAGGAATCCGGTATCGATTCGTATGTACCCTGACGACGTTAAGGACATCCAACCGATCCCTCCCGAGCCGAGCGAAGACACTCGGGTGAAGATTCGTGCGGACGGTATCCCCAGTAACTTGAGGCCGGAGTATCTCCATGTTGTGCGGCACGCGTACTTCATTCCACGAGAGTATGAGCTCTTTCTTCCGAGTCCCGGTATCCGCCCTACCACAGTTCTGGCCCCGGGCTACTGCATGTTCCCTGAGGATGCTTTCGTCTCGGGGCTGAGATTGCCCTTGCACCCTTTTGTGAAGAGGGTTTTGAACTGGGCGGGACTGTGCCCTATGCAATACGGTCCGAACTCTTGGAAGCATCTTGTTTGCTTTATTCTGAAATGCCAAGAGAAGGGGGTGAAGCCGAGATTGACTTTCTTCCGGGCCATCTTTGGAATTGGTTCGCTCGGAGATCTGGAGGGGGTCTTCTACTTCTCACCGAGGCCGCACAAGAAGGTGATGCACGGCCACCCGGATTCGATAAAGGGGTGGAGGGGCAAGTACTTTGTTGTTAAGACCAACGGGTCTTGGGAGATCCCGACCCAGTGGAACTTCGTAAAGCCGAGACACAAGCCTCCGAAGAAGAGCGATTTATCGGCCAAGGAGTGGGAGAAGGTGGAGGCGATAGTGGGGGGTCACAGCATTGCATGGCCCCGAGTGACCGAGATTCACCTCGCGAGGGCCGGACTGAATCCCGCCGACCCTAGTATGTTTCTTTCCATATTTGTTCATCTTTCTGCCTTCGTGTTAAGGTTAGCTTCTTTCTTATCTTTTTGCAGGGATGTCGGCACAACAGGCGAACGCCAAGAAGTTATTGCTCGCCGTGGCCGAGAAGACGAGGGCGGAGAAGGAGGAGCAAGATCGGATAGCGGCCGAGAGGAAGAAGCTGGCCGAACAGGCCGCTCAGGCTGCGCAGGCCGGAGGGTCCTCCCAGGCGCCTGCCCCGGCGGCCGAGGGCCAATCCACGGCGAAGAAACAAAAGAAGTACCACCCGCACCACTCACCACTCCCACTCGTCGAGATCGGCTCGAGACGCTGCGGGCTGCTCGGGTAAGACCGTGGAGACATCGGAAAAAGGGCTCCCCCCGATACGACCGAGTGCCGCGGAGATGGTGGGGAGGATGGGTACGATGCCCTTTGCTCCCGACTGGTCGATTGTGAAGAGGGATTCTATTCTCGACGGGCCCGTCTCGATGGAGTTCGTCTCGAAGGCCATCACCGAGCGCGATGGGATGGCCTTGGCGGTGCAGACGGCCGACCAGGCCTATATGCGGTGGGCCCAGGCACACCTCTCGGTAAGTCGGTTCGGCTCTGCTTTTTGACTTTAGCTTGGAACTATCACTAATTTTGATTTCTCTTCGGACAGGCGATGTTCCACGGCCAGCACTTCCATAAGTGCCTGGAGAAGGAGATACTCATTGAGTGGAAAAATGCGGAGAAGTACATTCGGGAGCTAAATAAGGTGACGGATGATCTGAAAGCGGCCCGGGACCAAGTGCTCGTTCACGAGGCCCAGATAGAGTCTCTCGATAAGATCCATAAGCAGGACCGGGAGGATCTTTTGGCGAAGGTCGCGGCCGAGGCGGAGAAGGGGAAGAAAGCCCAGGTGGATATGGAGGCAGTTTTGGGGGAGACCGTGATGACTGCGCAGGACGAGGCGTATGAACAGGCCAAGTCCCACTTTAGGCAGATCTACCCCAAGCTGAACGTCGACCACCTCAGCTATGGATGGCGTCCAGACTTGCCTCCGACCCCTGGCGGTGATGAGACGGGGGGAGCCCAGGGCGATGACGAGGTGCCACCCGACCCTCAAGAATAGATAGTTGATTTTCTTCTTTTTGTTTTTGATGTAAATGCCGAGAGCGGACTGGCCACCGCGGTTTTTGTATCAAATTTTTGAAGGAAATGAAATATACTTTTTGGGCCGACCCTTCAAGACTTGCGTTTTTTGTGATATTCGTTTTTATCTTTTGGTAGAGGCGTGGGACTCGGGACCCCGACCCCGTTTTGGCTCACCAACGAAAGCTAGCTCGGGACCGAGAGGCCGCCAAGAATTATTTTCAGAACAAGTCAAGGGAGCTCGGCCTAGAAGTTGCCCGTCTGAAGAAAGTCATAGCCGACCGGGACTGGTGGGTAATCGAGACGGACTGGTCTGCCTCGAATGCCTCTAGCGGGCGCTCGGCATCGGAGTCTTTTCTTCGTGAGACCGTTGTGGAGAAGGAATTGGAGATTCGCCGGCTGAAGCTCATATTGGGTGCAGGTCTGATTGAAGAGGCGAGCAACTCGACCCCGGGGCGGTCGCTGCCGTTTTCATTGGTTGAGGCCCAGCCGGATGATGCGGGGAGCTCGGTGGCGGGAGTGTCTTCCCTGGTCGGCCCAACCGAGCGCGACAGAAGCCCTGAATTTGAGTTCCCTGGCGAGTGCGAGTTGTGAGCCTTCTTTTTTCTTTGTATTTGTACCGACGTTCATTGAGTTGTAAGCAATGAGTAATCAATAAGAACATTCGTTTTCCGTAACCTTGATGGCCTCGGATGCCGAGGGTGGTCGGTGTGACAGATACGAAGGGTCGCTACTGACACGACTGCGTCCTTAATTGCGACGTTTCGCATTCCCATGAACATTTATGGCGACGTTTCGCCTTCCGTCGTTTCGCATTCCCAGACGCAACAAATGGGGGCCTCAGGGGGCTATATAATCCCCCACTCCCCTTATTGGTTGTCAGGCAGTGAGCCGTCTGACTTGGGTGCCTGCCGAAGGCGGGCGCCCAGAGAATGAAATATTTCCAAGTACCTCGGATCGGAGGCACACCGATCACCCTCGGACTATTCGGGGTTCAGGCCATTAGGGCCACGAGACCTCGGGTGGTTCGTTGGTGAGCGGTGTGCCGATCGATTGGTTTGGGGGGTCGGGGAGAGCCGAAGCGTGGTGGCTCTCCTGCCGTCCGGGAACAATTCGGGGTTTTGGGCTCGTAAGAGCCGTAAACCCCGATTTGTTCGGGGGCGAGAGGAGGGTCAGCTGAACAGCTCGAAAGCTCGGAGCGTTTTTTCCGGGACGGAGAGAGCAGCGGGTCGACGTCCCCCCTGCCATCCTCGAACAGTTCGGGGTTTAGGCCGGTCAAGGCCGTAAAACCCCGGGTTGTTTGCGGGTGAGAGGGTGGTCAATAATTCGACACGAGGCTCGGGGCGTCTGCCGAAGGCGGACGCTCTAAACCTTAATAAAATTTTGTCAACCCTGGGTGGGGACCGAGCTTGGTGCTTCGGTTCGCCGAGCCCCCATGTTTGTGAGAACCATTTTTGGAAGAGTGTGCGGGCGTGGCTGGCGAATGTCGCCTCGTACGCAGGTTGATGGGCTATAAGGAACCCAAACTGAGCGAGGGACGGATGCCGAGCCCCCATACCGGTGAGAAAGGCAACTGCAGGCGTAGCAGAGGGTCGCCGCCAAGCGTCAAGGTCGCGGTGCCTTGGAGAAGGCACCCGCCTTGCTCAGGGTCGACGCCGAGCTCCTGCACATGTTCTCGGGGAGAGACGGTGCGGGCGTGGCTGGCGGATGTCACCTCGTACGCAGGTTGATGGGCTGTAAGGAGCCCAAACCGAGCGAGGGACGGATGCCGAGCCCCCATACCGGTGAGAAAGGCAACTGCAGGCGTAGCAGAGGGTCGCCGCCGAGCGTCAAGGTCGTGGTGCCTTGGAGAAGGCACCCGCCTTGCTCGGGGTCGACGCCGAGCTCCTGCACATGTTCTCGGGGAGAGACGGTGCGGGCGTGGCTGGCGGATGTCGCCTCGTAGGCAGGTTGATGGGCTGTAAGGAGCCCAAACCGAGCGAGGAACGGATGCCGAGCCCCCATACCGGTGAGAAAGGCAACTGCAGGCGTAGTAGAGGGTCGCCGCCGAGCGTCAAGGTCGCGGTGCCTTGGAGAAGGCACCCGCCTTGCTCGGGGTCGACGCCGAGTTCCTGCACATGTTCTCGGGGAGAGACGGTGCGGGCGTGTTTGAAACAGAGTTGTTTGATTGGATGCACGTTGTCAGAAGACCAATCAGGCCGAGCCGTCCGAGCTCCGAACCCTTAAGCTCGCAAGGGAAGTTGTTTGGGCTCGGGCTGTAAGGGAAGCTGTCTTGGGCTCGGGCTGTTATCCGAGCGCCGAACCCTAAGCTTGTAAGGGAAGCTTTTTGGACTCGCACTGTTATCCGACCGCCGAACCCTAAGCTTGTAAGGGAAGCTTTTTGGGCTCACGCTGTTATCCGACCGCCGAACGCTAAGCTTGTAAGGGAAGCTTTTTGGGCTAGAGCTTTTATCCGAGCGCCGAACCCAAAGCTTGTAAGGGAAGCTTTTTGGGCTCGCGCTGTTATCCGAGCGCCGATCTCGTCATGTGTCCTTTATTTGTTACAAGTTTTGAAGTCATGGGCTTGTTTTAAGAAAGCTGGCATATTTACAATATATTTAAAACTTACAAAAGACTAGGCACGGCGTGTCGATTACAATCATTACATTTTACATGGAGGCTACTCTCCTCCTAAGAATTTAATTAAGTGTTCCGCGTTCCAGGGCCTCTTAATGGGCTTGCCGTCGGGGTTTGTCAGGCGATATGTGCCCGGTCGTACGACCTCTGATACCTTGTAAGGGCCCTCCCAGTTTGGTGCCAACTTTTTTTCCTGGCCGGGGTTGGATACCGCCAGGCGCCAACTTCCGGAGGACAAGATCTCCGAGTTTGATGTCAGTTGGGCGCACCTTCTTGTTGTAGAACCTCTCGATCCTTTGCTGGTAGATACTCCTAATGGCCGACTTCTCCCTGACCTCGTCAACGAGGTCCAGGTCGGCTCGTAGCTGTAAAGAGTTACTTGCCTCGTCGAAGGCCATGATCCGGGGAGAGGGGATCCCTATTTCCAGGGGAATGACGGCCTCTGCGCCGTACGTCAGATTGAAGGGCGACTCCCCTGTCGGGATCCTCTTCGTCGTTCGGTGGGCCCAGAGAACACTTGGTAGTTCGTCGACCCATAACCCTTTGGAGGAATTATCGAGTCGCTTCTTGAGTCCGTCGAGGATCTGTCGGTTTGCGTTCTCCGCCTGCCCGTTGGACTGGGGATGACATACTGAGGAGAAGCGCTGCTGGATCCCGAGGTCTTCGCAGAACTTGCGGAAATGCTTGCCTGCGAATTGGGTCCCATTATCTGTGACGAGCACTTGAGGGATCCCGAACCGACAGACGATGTGCTTCCAGAAGAATTGTTGTGTCTGTTGCTCGGTGATCGTTGCTAATGGCTCTGCCTCGATCCATTTTGTAAAGTAGTCGATCGCCACAATGAGAAACTTTCGTTGCCATGTTGCCTTTGGAAAGGGGCCTACCAGATCCAACCCCCACATTGCAAAGGGGGTCGAACTGGCCATGGACCGGAGGTTTGCTTGTGAAGCCCTTTTGATGGGCGAGAACCTTTGATAGGGACCACATTTCTTAACAAGGGTTAGGGCGTCTTGCAACATGGTGGGCCAGTAGTACCCGTGATTCAAAGCCTTCCGCGCGAGCGAGCGGCTTCCCATGTGGCATCCGCCGATCCCCTCGTGTAGCTCCTTGAGAGCGTATTTGGCTTCATCTGGAGTGAGGCAGCGGAGATAGGGTCGGCCGTCCGAGGTTGTGTAGGACCTTTTGAAGAGTGTTGAGTTGATCATTGTGAATCTTTCTGCTCGGGCCCTGACCCTTCTCGCCTCAGCTCGGTCTTCGGGGAGCTCTCCCTTGATGAGAAATCGCCTAATAAGAGTGGTCCAGTCGTCGGGGGGAGCTCCATCTTCAATACACAGGACCTCCGGGATGTCGATGCTCGGTTTCAGCATGACTTCAATCAGGACCGTGCGGTCGAGACCTTCGAAGGATGAGGAAGCCAGCTTTGACAAGGCGTCAGCCTGGACATTCTGTTCCCAGGGGATTCTCAAAACAGCCGACTCGTCGAAGGACGTCAGTAGGCGTTGAACTACAGCTCTGTACCGGACCATTCGATCGTCACGGACCTCGTACTCCCCGGTGATCTGGTTGACCACGAGCTGGGAGTCGCTAAAAGCCCTGATCTGTCTGGCGCCGGCCTGATGAGCCAGGGTGAGCCCGGCGATCATGGCCTCGTACTCGGCCTCGTTGTTGGAGGCTGGGAAGTTGAGGCGGAGGCAGTATTAGAGAAGAAAACCATCTGGGCCTCGCAGGATTATGCCAGCTCCGCTACCCGCCTCGCAGGAGGAGCCATCGACGTAAACTTCCCACGTTTGGTCGGCCTCCTTGCTCGCGGGATGCTCGGAGATGGTGCATTCCGTGATGAATTCTGCGAGCGCCTGCCCCTTGATGGCTGTTCTGGGTAGATAGCCAATGTCATACTGGCTGAGCTCGATCGACCATTTGACGAGTCGACCCGAGCTCTCCGGTTTGTAGAGCACGGCCTTCAGTGGTTGGTCTGTCAGTACCTGGACCGAATGAGATTGAAAATATGGACGGAGTTTCCGCGAGGCCATGACCAAGGCGTACGCTACTTTCTCCATCCGAGAGTATCCGGTCTCGACGTCGAGCAGGACCTTGCTGACATAGTATAGAAGCTTCTGTGATCCCTCCTCTTCCCGAACAAGAACGGCGTTGAGCACCTTTTCCGAGGCTGACAGGTAGAGCCAGAGTGGCTCTCCCGGTTCGGGCTTGCTGAGGAGGGGAGGGTTTGCGAGGTACTCCTTCAATTGGGCGAAGGCCTCTTGCTGTTGGGTACCTCACTCGAACCCTCCGGTGCCGCGCAGGGCTTTGAAGAACGGAAGAGACTTCTCTCCAGACTTGGAGAGGAAACGGCCGATGGCCGCCAGTCTTCCCGTCAGCCGCTGGACCTCTTTGATGTTCCTGGGAGGGGCCATGTCTAATATGGCCCGGATCTTTTCGGGGTTCGCGTCGATGCCTCGCTGGCTGACAATGAAGCCAAGAAACTTTCCCGCGGAGACGCCGAAGGCGCATTTGGCCGGATTGAGTCTCATGTTATGGGTTCGAAGGACCCCAAAGGCCTCCTCTAGATCGGCGACGTGATCCTCCCCCCGCTGGCTCTTGACGAGCATGTCGTCTACGTACACCTCCATATTGCGCCCGATTTGCTCCTTGAAGACCCGGTTGACGAGCCTCTGATAAGTGGCGCCGGCGTTCTTCAGCCCGAAGGACATGACCCTGTAACAGTATAGCCCCTGGTCTGTAACGAAGGACGTCTTGGCGATGTCGGGAGGGAACATGCGGATCTGGTTGTAGCCTGAGAAGGCATCCATGAAGGAGAGAAGTTCGTGACCCGATGTCGCATCGATAAGAGCATCGATTCTGGGGAGGGGGAATGGATCCTTGGGGCACGCCTTGTTGAGGTCCGTAAAATCTATACAGATCCTCCAGCTTCCGCTCGCCTTTTTGACCATGACGACGTTTGCCAGCCACTCGGGATAGCTGACTTCTTGGATGAAGCGAGCGGTCAGGAGCTTGTCGACTTCCGCATTGATCGCCTGCTGTCGCTCCGAGGCGAACTTACGTCGCTTTTGGACAACCGGCTTCGACCCGGGGATCACGCTGAGTTTGTGCATGATGAGATCCTCGGAGATACCGGGCATGTCAGAAGGCTTCCAGGCGAAGAGGTCGACATTGCGGCGAATGCAGGTGATGAGGGCGGACTTAAGGTGAGGGGTGAGAGAGCAACTTACCCGAAAGTGCTTCGACGGATCCCCTGTCTCGAACGAGACATCTTCCAGCTCGTCTGCCGACTCGGGCTCTGGCTGGGTCCTCTGGGGTTGCATCTCGACAGCGTCGAGGGGAAACACGCCGCTCCCGATTGCTGTCATGTAGCATGAGCGAGCAGCTACCTGGTTCCCCCGAACTACTCCTACTCCGGTATTGGTAGGGAACTACATTTTTTGGTGATAGGCCGAGGGGACAACCTGGAGGGAGCAGAGGCCCGAGCGACTGAGTATTGCATTGTAGGCTGCCTTGACGTTTACCACCATAAAGTCCATGGACTCGGTTCTCCGGTTTGGGGTCGTGCCTGCTGTGACGTCTAGCGTGACGATCCCCTCAATGGTTACAGGGACGCCCGAGAACCTGTGCAAGGTGTACCCCGCCGGCTTTAGCTTGCTGCGGGAGAGCTTTAGGTTCTCGAAGGCTTCGAGAAACAGAATGTTGACCGAGCTCCCGTTATCCACAAGGATTCGCCGAGCGTCAAAATTGGCCATGCTGAGGTTGATAACAAGGGCGTCGCAATGAGGGAGTCGCACCCCCTCCAGGTCTTCCCCCGAGAAGGAGACAGGCAATTGCTGGATCAGAGGGGGGAGAGGACCTTGGACGGCGTTAACATCCCGGATGAACGCCTTGCCGGAAGTGTTGGACTCCCCTCCCATGGGCCCTCGTGGACGCAGTGTAATATGGCTTGGCCCTCAGGCTCGTCCAGCTCCTGCTCTCGCTCGAGGAGCTGCAGGGGAGCTCGAGATGAAGGTGGAGTCCTCCTGTTCCTCGTGTCCCTCTGTCCCCGAGCTTCCTCTCGCTTGTACTCCCGGAGGTACCCTCGCTGAATGAGGGCCTCGATCTCGTCTTTAAG
The DNA here is from genome assembly GCA_017893485.1 of Hemerocallis citrina. Lineage (NCBI taxonomy): Eukaryota > Viridiplantae > Streptophyta > Magnoliopsida > Asparagales > Asphodelaceae > Hemerocallis > Hemerocallis citrina. The sequence continues at coordinate 259,402,085 of CM030364.1, forward strand.
GGCACGGCAGTGATCCGTGTCGTGCCCGTTGTCACGGTGGAAGCGGCAGTAGAACCGCTGATCCCTTTTCTTGCTGGTATTGTTGGACGGACGAGGAGGGTACTGGACGAGGTCCCCGTCCTCGATCGCCAAGAGAATGGAGGACACATTTTGGGTTAGCGGGGTATACCTCTCGAAGCGAGGGAGCGGCGGGACCTTCTTCATGGCACCCGCGTCCCTTGGAGCCTTCTTTGATGGCTCCACTTCTTCGGCCTTCTGCTTTCCCTTCCCGGGGGCCTCCCTGGACTCTTCCGGGTTTAGGGCCTCTTCCGCCCTAATGTACTTCTCGACCCTGTTGAGGAAGTCGGGAAAATCGATGGGGGGTTTCTTTGCCAGAGAGGCTTTCAGCTGTCCATGACGGACGTTGTGTCGAAATGCCGCGGAAGCAACACCGGGATCAAGGGAGGAAACCGACCTTGCCTCTGCGGTGAACCTCCGGACGAACACCCTGAGCGACTCCCCCTCCTACCTGAGTCCAAGCAAAGAAGCACTTGTCATCTCGGCCTTCCGGCTGGTGACAAAGTGGGCGAGAAAATTGCCCTCCAGCTGGTCGAAGGAGTAAATGGAGCCGGGGGTCAGCTTGGAGAACCATTCACGAGCCGGACCCCGGAGGGTGGCAGGGAAGGCTCGGCACAGCAGGGGATCCGAAGCGCTGTGAATCATCATCAGGGTTTTGAAACCCTCCATGTGATCAGCAGGATCTCCCTCGCGGTCATAGGTCTCGAACTGAGGTGGTCGGAAATTTCGAGGTATTTCCGCTTGGAGGATAAGGGCGGAGAAAGGAGGTCGGACAGGTCTGTACCCCTGAGCTGCTCCAGGACCGCCGTCGCCTATGTGGTCGAGGCGATCCTCCATTTCTTAGAGTCGCCTTAGGAGATCGCCATCGTACTCTGGTGGGATCGTTGATGGGCGGGACACGCTGGCCTCGGCATCCGACCTGGTTTGAGAATGGCGGACATCCTCCCTGGGGGCCCCTCGGAATTTCCCTCCGGAATTCCTGGAACTCCTGGTGAGTGACTGGGGCTCCCTCGACCTGGTTCGGTTGAGCCTTGCGCCTTAGGCTTTTTACGGGGTAGTGAAATTGTGTTGTGCCTTATGCCTTCGACTACATTGGAAGATGTAACAGGTCAAGTGTTAAATAGGCAGACAAGTGCCAAAAGGTAATATATTGAATTACAGAAAGAACATTATTATAGAAACTTTAAAATCAAATGAAGTTCATGGTAATTTTCTGTAATTATCCTACGGAGGACAACTTATGTTATGGTTTTGGTATTGTGAGTATTAGTATTGAAAGTAGGGGCATTTTGATCACATAAATGTCACATTTAACGCACGTGGTAGCTAAACTAACAGCCAATTGAGAGAAGGTAGTGGGATGAAAGGTGAAAACAAAGTTCAAGGTAGGTGCACATATAATAGAAACATCATGGTAGTAAATTAAAAGGCAAGATAAGTACATGGGAGTATTCTGTAATTTACCCGTATATTACAACAAGTGCATAAGTGATTGGTAATCTAAGCAGTACGATATATAAAATAAAGAAAAGATGCAACTGCAGGAACCATTGATAACCAAATATTTTTATATCTCAAAAGTTATTGCCATATTGGTGTTGAGTGTGTGAAATAGCAGCTACATAGAGAAGGCAGATCATATTAGTGTGTGAGATAGAGAGAGAGACTAGAGGATTACAAAGCTTGACCAAAATTCATACCTCAGTATTGGATTCAGGGCAGGAAGAAAATGCATCTTTTGAAAGGGTACTGAACAATCTGCTTGCAACAGTGGGAAATATCTCTTCAAGTATGCTCTCGACAGACGTATTAAACTTGCTTATAACTTGATTTATTAGCACTAGAAAATCCACCATATCTTTCGGCTGCAATCATCAGAGTATCCATTATTTAATAGGATAATCTTCATCAGAGTACAAAGTATCTTAAGAATTTCAGTGTAACTGCATATTGAAGTCAAAATTCCTTTTATCATCGTCCACAACTAACTCAAATCAAATCCAATAGCACCAACTTATAAGCCTTTTTTATATAAGAACTTCATATTTTTAAGTAAAAAACTTTTATTTGAGAATGTTTCAGAGTCAAAAGGCATACTCTTCCTAATCACCTTAATCTACACAGAAATGGAAGAAAAGAAAAGATAAAAATCTTACCTCACTCTCCAAAAGTAACTGGTTAAATGCCATAGGAAGGTAAGGAAAAACAGAAGATCCTAAAATTTCAATCATGCGGTGAAGATAGGATGTAATCTGCACTTGAGTAGATTAGTATTAGATATTGTACTGCGCGGAAGCAAAAAATAAAGCAGTTGATTACTTACTTTACTCCGCAATGGCTTGATTTTTGGAAAAGTAACAAGGACCTTTAGAAGAACATCCAAAGTCTGGAAAAACAAAAGGTCAGCACAGATACTTCGAATAGATATAACTAGTTAATTACAAAAGTTACTACACAGCTGATTGGTACAAAAGAAAGGTTGCTTAGATATAATATAATTTAAAAATAATGTGCAGCTAAGGGGGCTGTTGTTCTTGCAACTGGGCCCTTAGCAACTCCAATCAATAACTTCCCCTAGATTTAAGTGAAACCGAAGTAGTAAGATTCCTCCAGTTCCTAGTCCCTAACTAGCATTCATATTTGTTGCAACACTTTGCAACCACTTCGGGTCATCACCACATGCTGCTGTTGTCAACTATCGCTGTTGGCAGCCATCTCCCCAATTTTTCAATTGCAACTGCAATTGTAGCTACAACAAAACAATTGCAACTGCTGCAATTGTTATTGCATGCAACTCACCTGGCATGCCATAATTGTTGTTGGCATGGTAGTGTCGCAACTCGCAACTGCAATTGTACTGCATGCACTGCTGCATGTGGATGATTGCTATTATGCCAAAAGTTGTGTCTGAGTTGCAAAACCTTTTTGGTTGCAACCTTCAAAACAATGTATTTGAGCCACATGCAGGATGTTAGTTGCAAAGTTGCTCAGTTGCAGCGCTACCAAATACCCTGTACATGAACAATTTATATTGCCACATACATACATGTGTGCATGGATGAAGGTTAATTAAAAGCAATATCAACTTGCCTGTTTAAACATGATGCCAATTGTTGGACGACTAGTTGTGATAAGCCGCTCGTTAAAACCCTGGAACATAAGCCAACACAAAGTATATAAAATATTTAAAAAGGTGGCTGCCTTCTAAACAATGTTTAGTGTATTTTTGTGCATTATATAACATAGCATTTGTATTTGGTAGCTTAAGTATAAAGCATTTATAGCTCACATAAGTATCAAATCAACCAATAGCTGATGGTCATATATGTTCTAGTGCATAAAGAATCTCTAATAACAATAAAAGGGATCTTATTGGAGCTCAAAATGAGGGTAAACCTTGCTAAGGGCATTCAGCGCTGTGATGATCTGCAAGAAGCTCACGAGTTTGGGAGAAGATTCTACTAGCCCCTGAACTTTTGCTTCCATGAGCAACAACTCAACCTAGATTCAAGCAAGGATTACAACAAAATATCCTATGCACTACAAAGACAAAATTATACAAGCTTTGTTGAACTAATACAAACTTGTTGACATAGAGGGTTCAGCAGAGCTGCCAAGTACTCTGACTGCTTTTCTAGTGAAATATCCTCCATACCAATCAGTAGTCCTATTGCCTATCAATTCAGAATAGAGTTTTGGTCAGTAAACTAAGCATTATTAGAGAAAAACAAAACAATAATGTCCTTCAAAAGAAGGACGTTGTACCTCGAATGTGTGACAACCATCTTCAGAAGCAGAGGACCTCATCTCTCTAGGCGACCAGTCTAGACTTGTATAGCGTACTAGAGTGTCTTCAAGGTTCTGCCCACCACGAGATACCCAGAACTAAGCAATGTCATATATAAAGCATTTAAGAATAATAAATTTGAGATTGGAAATTGTGTATTCATCTGACAGTTGGAAAGATTTTAAACAACATTAGAGAAAGAAAAGAATATGAAAATTTCTATATGCAGAGTAGAGCAGACAAAGAGTATACAACATTAAGAGCATCTGTAGTCGTTGAATGTAAAAATATCCATATATGGATAAATAGAAATAGGATTTCCAATTTTGCTGCAGTCGTGCAAAGCTATTTTTTAGCTAAGACGGCACATGAAGTGCCGTCGGAGAGGTAAAAAAATTTAAAAAATAATAAATTTTAAACGGACGGCACTCGAAGTGCCGTCGGAGCGCACATGAAGAAAAAAATAATATATTTTAAAGACGGACGGCACATGAAGTGCCGTCGGAGAAGGAAAAAAAAATTCAAAGCAAAGGGACGGACGGCACATGAAGTGCCGTCCAAGAGCCCAGGTGCTATTTTTTTGTCATCTTCCATTTTTCGTAAATTTAAAAAACAATTCATTAATTACAAAAAAATTTCGAAAAATTACGAAAACATTTCAAAAATTGCAAAAAAAATTAAAAAATTGCAAAAAAATTTTCAAAAATTGCAAAAAAAAATTTAAAAATACAAAAACCTCCGGACGGCACTCCGACGAATAAAAAATTATTTTTTTTCGTGGGACGGCACTTCGAATGCCGTCCCTCACTTATCGATAAAAGCTATATCGATTCTCATTTATAGCAATCGACTGTAGCGATTTATCGATAAAATGGATATTTGGCAAACGAGTGCAGCACGTTCGTTTGCCAAATATCCATTTTATCGATATTTGGCAAACGACTACAGATGCTCTAATATCTTAAAAGTTTGACCACAAAAGGCACTTACAATGTTCAAAAATTATATCTATGGTGCGTTGGGAGCATAAGGTGAGACTAGGTACAACAATAGCTGCAATAAAAATAAATTGCATCATCTAAGCATCATACCATAACAAACTTATACTTATTTGGGTCAAACCTACTTTAATTTTCCATAACAGTTGTATATGCAACATATTCCTAGGAAACAGAGGAACTCTACACAAAACGAGCAAATACAGGTCATCTTTACACAATATACTCTCTTTCAATTATTTCACATCATTTCTGGAAAACACCCGGGAATACTTATTTAGATGGACAAATTGTAAATTCTATGAAATTATCATGAAAGATCATCCCAGGTACTCCAACATTGACTAATTCAAATGCTCGTGAACGAATTAATTCTGAAGATGAAGATCATATGCATAATTTCTAAGAGCTCAAAAAATACCATTTAGAGTTACCATAGATACCCCTACAATTATATAGATATTCCCTGATAGTTTATTTATCAATAATTTGCACCCCTAAACTTTTGAAAGGTTAGGTCTCGAAAATTACACTATCAGGTGGACATATGTAATTTACACTGTTAATTATTTGCAGGGTAATTGGAGATGGAAATATACAGGAGAAAGATAAACAACCAACATAGATGAAAGTGCTACTGAGCTATACCTGAAGAATTGTATCAATGAAAGGCACAAGCTTTGACTTCAGTAATTTCACAGCCCTCATAAATAGATAACTTGCCCGCCGAACCACATTGAGATTTGGATGGTGAATCCCCCTCTCATCAAGGAATGCAGCCAAAACATTAGGAATGTACTGAGTATTCTCTTGCACAAACTTCATATACCTCGTGATTGTCTCCAAATACACCAGTGCCACCATCCTATGAGAATGGCAAGAGAACTTCACTGATAACAGCATCTGTACTAACTCACCCAACATCCCACTGCCCGTTCTCATCACTTCATCGCTCACTGTCTCACCCAATTGAAAAAACATTGAAAGTGCAGCCTCAACTTCCTCCACATATTGCTCCGAAGAGTTAGAAACATTACCCAACAAATTACTAATATACAACTTCGTAATATCAGGGGCAACTCGGCAAACTGCCCGGAAAAGATTGAACAACTCCTTCCTATGTTCACACATCTGATCCTCTTCTTCTTTCCCAATCTTATCCGACACATCAAGATTCCTCCTATACCCCGGATCATACTGAATGTGAGTATAAATCAGCTCCAAAATCTGCCCAACAAATGCCACCTGTTTCTGTGACACAGATGACTTAATACTCGCAACATAACTGGACAAAAAACCAACCACATTGGCCAAATCAACCTCATCCGAATTCTCCATGACATAGAAAAGCGACGGCAATGCCATCTCAACAATCCCCATCGCCTCCTCCGACCCCAACTTCTTATAACACTCCAACGCTTCCGCCGCAAACCCTGTAACCAAAAAACCAACCTTTGCCACAAACCCCCCATCTGAAAATGCCCTCCCCAACTCCATCTTCAACTTCAAAAGCAACTCAAGCTTCGCCCGCGCATCCATCCTCTTCGCCACCACCGCCAGAACACACCCCGCCGCTGCCCCCCTCAACCCATCCTCCCCATCCCCCCTCTCCATCACATCAAACAACAACTTCAAAAAAACCTCATTCGCCACTAACCCAATATCAATCCACGCCACGTACCTCCTCAACATTTCAAGAACTGCCGCCGCCAAAGCCGCATCACCCAACCTGAAAAAACTAACCGCATCAAAACAAAACTGCACAATCTGCGGCACACACTGAACCCTCATAGCATCCTTCACCCTCGTCGCCGCAGCAAGTTCCTCCGCCGATCTCGGATAATCCTGGCTGATCAGGTCGTCATCCAGCGCCGCCAACAGCCTGACGAAAAAGTCGACCGCGGCGGCATTTCTAGAAGAATTTAAAAACTGCAAGAAGGGTTCGGGGAACAGATCCGGGTACTCCAGCCGGATCAAGAAGGCGAGGGTTTGGGCGAGCTTGTTCCTCAAAAATGGCGGCGACTGTGAAGCCGAGTTAGACAGAGAAAGCAAGGAGGAGCGGAGGAGGGGGAGGTCGAGGGAGGGATCGAGGGAGGGGTAGAGAAGGAGGAGGAGGGGGTCGTGAAGGGTCTGGAGAGACCAGAAGTGGGAGTGGGGGGAGGGGGAGTGGCGGAGGAGGTGGAGGCACGTGCGGAGGAGGGTTGGGGGAGGGGTGGAGCACTTTACGTGGGAGAGAAAGGATATGGCTTGGGAGAGGAGGGAGGGGTTGGAGGAGGGGTCGAGGGTTAGGAGGATCGCTCTCTCGAGGTCGTCCATTGGCGATTTTGATTTTTTGGGATGGAAAAACCCTACAAACCCTAGATGGGAAGTGAGAGAGAGGAGGACGAAGATGGGAATTTGTTTGGGGGGAGGGGGGGTTTATTATTATATAGGGTGGAGACAGGGGTGGTCAGAAACGGGTCGGGTTTGGTTTTGCCGTTTTGGGGACTTGGAGTCGGAGATGGAGGAAGACGAGTGAATGGATTCGGTTCGGTGGATTGATGAAGTACTTACTGTATTTGGATCACTGTCTTCTTTTCCAACCTTTCCAATGTGGAGTCCACGGTAAAATCGTGCCTCGCCTTTAGAGGATAAAATTACTTTTAAAAAAATAAGTAAAAGTATAAAGTAATTTTAAGGATATCATTTTACTATATTTTTTTCCTTTATTAGATAACTGTTCGGTTGTGCTGATTCCTAAGAAAGAAGACTGCGTGCGGGTGGGAGACTTACGTCCTATTAGTCTCCTTAACTGCTCAGTCAAGATCATTACCAAGACTCTCGCTAATACACTGAAAAAGGTGATGGATTGACTCATTAGTCACGATCGGACGAGGTTCATTAAAGGACGTTGTATTCAGGACAGTATAGCCACGGCTGAATAAACTATCCACCAATGCCACACGTCGAATGCTAAGAGCTATGTAATACCCTGATTTTCATTTATGAAAATTATTATTTTTATTTTTGTACGTATTGTGCACGTGCAATTTTGCAGTATAAAATTTTATAATTATTTTCATTTCATGGACAAATGAGTATATATATAAAATTTTATAATTATTTTCATTTCATGGACAAATGAGTATATATATATATATGTGTGTGTGTGTGTGTGTGTGTGTGTGTGTGTGTGTGTGTGTGTCTTTTCTAATTGTTTTTATTAAAGCCCATTTTTCCTTAATAGACATAAGTTTCTTTTATAGCCCAAATTAATTTATTTTAAATGTAAGCTAATTTGGCCCATTAAATAAAAGCTCATAAGTTTATTTCCCTTTTAATACAACTTGTAATGTAGACAATTTTCATAGATTATTTTTATAATAAATAAAATGTACAATTTTTAAAAATGGGGGACTATTGGAAACACGTGCATTGCACGTACACGTGTATTGTGCACTCCATTTTGGCCGGTTTTGAATTGGAGGGAAAGGAAAAGAGAAGTGGAGTTTGTGGGAGGTAGTTTTGGGATCATGGTTGGTTACTACAACTTTCCCTTAAATCCTAGTCTTTGGTCCTTAACTCCTAGATTAATCCTAGCCCTTTATTTGTCCCAAAATTTAGTATAAATACCAACCCCCCTAGCCTAGTTATTCTTGCACTCTTCATTCTCCAAACCTATTGGTGCGGTTTATTTCTGGGAGACGTGTGGATGCACCAGGTGTGAGTTCGGACTCGATTTGTATTGAAGGAGAAAGCTGCTCGTCTGACGACTAGGGCCCGGCTCCGGATCAGTTCAAGTTCTTGGTCGTAGCCATCGACTACTTCTCGAAGTGGGTCGAGGCCGAGCCCCTCGCCACTATAACCGAGAACAAGGTGGTACAATTCTTCTGGAAGAACATCATCTACAGATTCGGCGTCCCCCGTGTCCTCGTGACGGACAACGGGACTCAGTTCACTGGCGCAGCATTCCGAGCTCTGTACGACGACCTTGCCATCCAGCAGCGCTTCTCGTCCGTCTCCTACCCCCAGTCGAACGGACAGGCAGAAAATGCTAATCGGCAGATCCTTGCAGGCATCAAGAAAAGGCTGGACAAAAGTTCCAAAGGCTTATGGGTCGACCAACTCCCCAACGTCCTATGGAACTACCGCACGAGCAAGCGGACGCCCATAGGCGAGTCCCCTTTCAACCTCACCTATAGGTCCGAGGCCGTGATACCCCTCGAGGTCGGAATACCTTCCCCTCGGCTCGCGACCTACGACGAGGAACAGAACGCCAGGGACCTCAGGGCAGACTTAGATCTGATAGATGAGCTGAGGGAAAGAGCGTCGATTCGGCAGCAGAATTACCGAAAAAGGGTCGAGTTAGCATACAACAAGAAGGTCCGACCCGCCAACCTTAAGCAAGGGGATCTAGTCTTGAGAAAACTGGCCATATCCTTCCCCAATCAGAAGAGCAAGCTGGCTCCGAACTGGGAAGGGCCGTACAGGATTACGAGGGTAGTTCGGCCCGGAACATATCGTCTGGAAGATCTAGAGGGCAGAGAGATTCAGAGGACCTGGAATGCCGACCACCTCCTAAAATACCAAGAAAACGCCCCGGCGCCACTCTAAGTATCATAGGATATCGAGTCATTATTCTCCTCTGACTTGTAACCTATTTTCATAAATTGTAATATGTAAAACGGTTCGCCGTAGATTATCAATAAAGAAAGCTCTTTCATACTTATAAATTCGCATGCCTCTCTCCGCCCTTATCATCTGTTTTTTGAATTTTGATTTCAACCAATGGTTCGGAGTCCACGTCCGGCTCGACTTTACCTCCTCGGCTCGTCCCCGGACGAGCCAGAGGTAGATCGCCGTTCGGAACTGCTCCCACAACCATTGAACTACACCGATGGTTCGGAGTCCAACACTCGGCTCGACTTTACCTCCTCGGCTCGTCCTCGGACAAGCCAGAGGTAGATCGCCGTTCGGAACTGCTCCCACAACCGTTGAACTACACCGATGGTTCGGAGTCCAACACTCGGCTCGTCCCCGGACGAGCCAGAGGTAGATCGCCGTTCGGAACTGCTCCCACAACCGTTGAACTACACCGATGGTTCGAAGTCCAACACTCGGCTCGACTTTACCTCCTCGGCTCGTCCCCGGACGAGCCAGAGGTAGATCGCCGTTCGGAACTGCTCCCCCAACCGTTGAACTACACCGATGGTTCGGAGTCCAACACTCGGCTCGACTTTACCTCCTCGGCTCGTCCCCGGACGAGCCAGAGGTAGATCGCCGTTCGGAACTGCTCCCACAACCGTTGAACTACACCGATGGTTCGGAGTCCAACACTCGGCTCGACTTTACCTCCTCGGCTCGTCCCCGGACGAGCCAGAGGTAGATCACCGTTCGGAACTGCTCCCACAACCGTAGAACTACACCGATGGTTTGGAGTCCAACACTCGGCTCGACTTTACCTCCTCGGCTCGTCCCCGGACGAGCCAGAGGTAGATCGCCGTTCGGAACTGCTCCCACGACCGTAGAACTACACCGATGGTTCGGAGTCCAACACTCGGCTCGACTTTACGTCCTCGGCTCGTCCTCCGGACGAGCCAGAGGTAGATCACCGTTCGGAACTGCTCCCTCAACCGTTGAACTACACCGATGGTTCCGGAGTCCAACACTTCGTTTCATTCTACCCCCCAAGCTTGCCCCGCGGCAGACTAGGAGTGGACCACCATTCGAAATTGCTCCCACAACCATCGATCGCACGCCATGACCGACGAGTCCCACAAAGGAAAAGAGCTCGGCTCACCCCTCAGCTTCGCAAGAAGAGGGAGACCGAAGCACTGTTCGGCCACATAATCCGAGCAATCTTGTCTAGAGGCCGAAAACCGAAACCCCACGCCTTCGGTCGGCTGCCGAGCAGGGGCCTTTCCGACCCTGCAAACGGAGAAAACTCACTTTCTCCTCAACTTTCGTGTCGGATCCCGATCAGACGGCCCAGATCTTGCCACCGACGCTAAACGACAAGATAGCGTTTTCTGGGGAACTGAGCCGCCTCGAGATTCGTGGAATCATCCGACGGTTCAGATCTTGCCAACGACGCTAAAACGACAAGATAGCATCATCTTGGGAACTGCGCCGCATCGAGATTCGCGCCGACATCCGACGGTCCAGATCTTGTCAGAATCGCTAAACGACAAGGTAGCGCTCCGACAGGGACTCGTTCGCCTCGAGATTCTCGCCGACGGCACCATGTGCTCGGCTCGAGGACCTCGGCACGGCCAACACACTCACAAGTGACATAAGCATGCAGAGCCACAAAGGAATTTTATTAATAACCGGGACACAATACAAAGCAGTCTTTTCATAGTTACAGAATATTTGAAAACAAAAAATACAGCGCCGACCCATTACACTTGGTCCTCAAACAGAAGTGTCTTCACTGTCCTCTTCGGTCGCAAGCCCTTCCACGTCAGCTGCAAGCTCCTCCGCCTCCTTCCGAAGCTTCGCCTCCATAGTCTGTAAGTGATGGATCTCGGAGAGCAAATCGTCCCGCTCGGCTAATATCTTCGACTGATTGTGCCGAATACACTGAATCCGGAGAGCATTACTAAAAGCTGTCTGCGAGTCGTCGTCCTCCCCTACGGGGGTCGCCTCAATGATCCTTCTCTCCAGATGTTGGATCTCGGCGTCTCGTTGGCCGAGGACAGACTGAAGGTGGGCCCGCTCGCTCTCAGCTCGACTTAACTTCAGCTCTGCTCCACGACGCCGCTCTTGGCGCTTCTTCGAGCGCGACTTCGTCGCCCCTGAGGTCACTTTGGCATCAGCCTCATTGTCCGAGCCGTTGGGACCGGTGTATTGGTCTGACGCCACGAGCTGAAAAGAAGGGAAAATGAACAGCAAGATTTCAATACACTTTCGAGGCGCAACACTTGAAGAATTTTCCAATCAAACTTTCAAACTCATATTGAGATATAATAGATCCACATACAACAAGACCAACTCTACTACAAAGTTTTACAACAATCAGAAGAAACACAAAACCACATGATCAGGGTCTCTTCGAAAGGGGAACGCTTCGGTTCAAGGAAACGCGAGGACGACGAGGCCTGACCTCCGAGCTCGATTCCAAACCAACGAAGCGTGACCCCCCTTCGCCGCTGACCCTGACTGTGGCGCCGACCGAGGCACCGCTCGACGAGATGGCTGCACTACTCTGAGCGTCGGCAGGGCTCCGCCTAGCCACAGGCAAACGTGTCGCGAGTTCGTAAAAGGAAATCCTTCTCTCGCTCTCTTCGCGAGTGCACGACGTACTGCGGACGTTGGCCCTCTCCGGCAGAGGCTTGAGTGACGCGACCTCTTCCTCCAGTTCAATGATTCTGTCTCTCAGAGCGTCGTCCTTCGCCAACTTCTTCAAACGAGAAGGCCTTGACGAGCCTGAGACGTTGGCGCTATCGGTCGTGAGCCGTCGGAAGTGGGTGACCTCGACCCCCCTATCTATCGTGATCCTTCTGAGCCTGTCGACCTCGGCCAACAGCCTCTTGCGCTCGGTCGACGCCTTCTCCAGCTCGGAAGTTAGCTTCTCTTCCTCCGCCGAGCGTTCTTTCTCCGCTAATTCCATGTGTTGGACCTCGGCCAAAAGCTCGTCATTCTTCCGCTCGGCGGCAGTAAGCTCTCTACGGAGCCGCTCGACCTCGCCTTCGGGACAAGGGGCTTGGGGTTGCTTCCGCAGTTGCCACAACTCGCGACAATACTTCCGCACAGCTGCCTTCGTCTCCTCCAGCTTCAAGAGCATGAGAAACCGCCTCTGTCGGCTGTTCGAGAGCTCACCCTTCGTTTTGGCCAGCTCCTTACGAAGGTGTGCAACCTCCGTAATCGGACCGAACCTTACCTGAAAATCAGAGATAAATCCGAGACCCAACACTTGGAGAATTCTACGCCAAATCAAACACAAAATTCGAGACTCAACACTTGGATAAATTTTGGCCAAACAAACTGTTTTCATTCAAAACCGAGAAGAAAGTTTACAAGAGCGGTGGCCAGTTCGCAGTTAGGCTTACAAAAAGGAATAAAACAACGAAAGACTAAAAGAGACAACCGAGTCAGGGGTCGACCTTTTTGTCGTTAGGGTCCGTCGACCCCCCGGCATTGTCCTCGCCATCGCCCTCGTCTTCGTCTCCACTCCCGCTCTCCTCCTCGGAGTCGTCCTCCTCTTCACCCTCGGCCTCAGTCTCTCCTGGGCCTTCGACACCTTTCGTCTCTCCCTCAGGGTCGAGCATCTCCTGGGGAATCTCCTCCTCCCCCTCCACGGGGTCGTAAAAACGGTAGGAAGACGTGTCAAAACCTAGGTTCCTGGAGGCCACGTGGAGCAAGGCTCGACCGTAGGCGTCCTCCATGTTCTGGAGCATGTGTTGCGCGGCCTCCTCCTGCACGGCCTTCTTCACCTTCTTCACCTTAGACCGGTGTTTCGCCCTGATTTTCTCGGCCCTCTTCCGAGCCCTCTCCGCTTCCGACTGAGCATTGGCCAGCTCCTCCTTCAGCTCGGCAACCTCCTTCTCCGAAGCCTCAAGCTTGGTTGTCGTGTCCTTCGACAGCTGAATGACGTCGGCCAGCTGCTTCTCCAGTCCTGCCACTTCGGCACCCCTCTTTGCCAAGAGGAGCTGCTCGGCATCAAGCAGCTTCGTGGCCTTGACACGCTCCACCCTCTCCCGCTCATGCTCCTGTTCCTTGCTCGCGAACTCCTCGAGCAGGAAGTTGAAGTGGCAGAGGGTCTGAAAAGAAAACAGCACATTAGAACCCGAATCCAAGAACTTCGAAAAATCTCAGAAAAAGTTTCGATGAGGAAGAGCTCGGCCCACTTACCGACATGGTGTTCCGAGCAATCTGCATCGCGGCGTCCCCTGCAAGCCCGGCCTTTAGGGTCGCTCGATCCTTTGGGGTCGGCAGGTGCCTCACCGCTTCCATGCAGATATTGCCATCGCCCAAGAAGCCGTCGACATTCATCACCTGCCAGTCAGGGACGAAGATCTGCTTATGGCGCTCGGTCAAGATCTTCTCCGCCTCGGCCGTGAGGGGCGGAACTTGGAGGGACAGCGCCTCCTTCACGCCGAACGCACCGCTCGACGAACCGGGAGCATCTCCCTTCGAGGTCGGTGTCGGCGCGCCTGACGCAGGAGGGTCGAGGGCCATGACCTCCCCCTGCTCGGAACCAACCTCCGACGCGACAACCTTCGGCTGGTCTGGGACCTTCGCGACCGTAGGTATCTTCGAGGCTCGGCCGCCTTGAGGCCCTGCCGAAGGCCTCTTCTTCTTCGTCTCCTGCTCCGCCGCCCTGGCCTTCGCCATCAGAGCTTTGTAGTCCATCTTCATCGTCTCTGCACAAGCCGAATGAAAAAACTTAGAAAAATTTTCATAGACTTTAAGCAAAGAGTATAAATACCAGAAGCATACTAGGGTCGATCGGACTGAGACCCCCTCGAAACAGAACCTCCTCGGTAATATCTTTCCAGCTTAACGCTGGCAGAGCGAGGAGCTTCTTGAGGACCTCTGCATCCTCGTCACTCAACGTCGGCTCCTTCTTGGCTCGCTTCGGCAGCCCATCCTTCGCCCAAACTATTGGGATCACCCACAGCGCGGGAGCCCGGATGATGAAATACTTCTCCTTCCAGTGTTTGATCGAGTCCGGGTTCTCGACCAACTTCACGCCCGTCTGCGGCGAAAGATAGAACCTCTGTTCGTTTCGGCTCGGCTGACAAGGTCGGTAGAGGCTCCGAAAGAGAAACATGCTAGGAGCGGCACCGACCTCTTGGCACCGGAGGACAAACACCATGATGTGCCTCCAGGTGTTCGGCATCAGCTGGGCGGGGCTCAAACCGTACCAGTTCAAGACATCAACCACGAACGGATGAAGGGGAAAGCGGAGCCCGGCGATGAGAGAGTCGACAAGAAAGACGCACACATCTGTCGAAGACTTCGTATTCGCTCGGAAGCCTGGCCCGGGGAGTAGCAGCCCGTACTCGGTGGGGATCCGGAATCCCTTTCGGATCAAATGAAGATCGGCCTCCATTAGCGAGGAGATGGTATGGTCCACCTCGGACAGCTCTCTCGGTTCGTTCTCCTCCACCAACTTGGCCGTCCCTTGGGTTACCTTCTCCAAGACATCCTCGGCGTAGTCCCGAACGCCTCCCACGCTCGACAGAGCAATGGGCTGCCGACCGAACGCCCCCGCCGTTTTCGGCGTCTCGACGATTGTGACCACCGCCTTACCCTTTCGAGACGCCGCCGCGACCTCCTGAGGTGGTTCGGCCACTTCACCCGCTATGTCCGGCCGAACAACACTCTGATCGGTCGGCTCCACTATCTCCTTTCCTCTGCCCGCTCGGCCTACGGTTTGCTCCGAGGCGGGGATCTCATCCGTAATCTTAACCATTTTCTAAAGAGAAGGGAGAGAGACTGACCTCGAAGTGACAGCTACAGTCGGAAAATTCACCAGAGACAAGGAACGCCTCGCCGCGACAGCTAGCACCACCACCAATGAGCTGAAAACTTCGAAGGTGAAAGAAAAAACTGGAGAGAGAGAGTAAAAGTAAATAATGAGACTTGGGGTAAGGGGGTGAAGATTTATAGAAAAAAAAAGGAATGTCCCTTGGACTTCCAAACGAAAGAGCGCGACTTTTGGGCCGCTCTCGAAACGTCGCGAAGGCCCAGCACGACTTTGTCTTCCCACCAAGTCAAGTAGCTCGGCACCACAAGGTCTGAATCCGAATCACATGCAATCCGACCCCAGCGGCAAAGAGCCCGGTCGGCGACCGAGCAAGTGCCATTCCGAGCCTGCAAACGGAGAAGACCCACTTTCTCCTCAACTTTCGTGTAGGACCTCGATCAGACGGCTCAGATCTCGCCAGCGACTCTAAACGACAAGATAGCGTTTTCTTGGGAACTGAGCTCGTCTCGAGATTCTCCACAACTTCTAACGGCTCAGATTGCACCGCGTCGCTCGGATAATCGTACCCTCGGACGTCCCAAGTCTATCTGAGGGACCCAGAAAAAATTTAGATTCAAAGTTTTAAGGCACCGCCCTCGGCGAGCCCCCCAGGCCCCAGGTTTCGGTCGGTGTTCCGCCGACCAATGGGGCCCGGTCAAAAGCAGATCGGCACACCCCCCATCTCTAACTCCTTCGAGCTGACAACCATCGGAAGCCATCAGCCCGGAAGGAAGACAGAGATGGGAAGAGACCCATCATTCTGAAGCTACTGCAATCCCTCAGATACGGACTTGGGTCATCACCTCTTCTACCATGACCTTCCCCGACCCTGACACCCACGTTGGAGCACTCAGAATCGGGAGAAGATCATGGTGGAAGAACGACCACCCGTCCTCCCGAAGCAAACTCGACCCTCGGATCCGGACTTGGGTCATCACCTCTTCTACCATAACCTTCCCCGACCCTGACACCCACATCGGGGCACTCAGAATCGGGTGAAGATTATGGTGGAAGAGCGACCACCCGTCCAACCGAGGCAGATCGCCCCTCGGATCTGGACCTCAGCAGCTAACCTCTCTGCCAAGATCTCCCCTGATCCTGACACCCCCATCCAGGACATCAGAGTCAGGAGAAGATCTAGGCGGAAGAGCAACTCCCCGTCCTTCCGAAACACATGGTCCCTCGGATCCGGACTTCGGTGGTCTACCCTTCGGCCCAAACCTCCCCTGACCCTGACACCTCCACCCAGGCCGTCAGAGTCAGGAGAAGATTTGGGCAGAGGGACGGCCACCAGTCCTTCCGAAACAAACCCCTCCGTCGGATCTGGACTAGGGTCATCACCCCTTCTACCATGACCACCCTCGATCTTGACACCCACATCGAGCCAGTCAAAATCGGGTGATGATCATGGTGGAAGAGTGACCACCCGTCCTTCCGAACAGGCTCACCCCTCGGATCCGGACATGGATCATCACCTCTTCCACCATGATCTCCCCCGACCCTAACACCCACGTTGGAGCAGTCAGAGTCAGGAGAAGACCATGGTGGAAGAACGACCACCCGTCCTTCCGAAG
Organism: Hemerocallis citrina; assembly: GCA_017893485.1. Classification (NCBI taxonomy): domain Eukaryota; kingdom Viridiplantae; phylum Streptophyta; class Magnoliopsida; order Asparagales; family Asphodelaceae; genus Hemerocallis; species Hemerocallis citrina. The sequence continues at coordinate 259,418,954 of CM030364.1, forward strand.
TAACTCATCCCTCGGGTCCGGACTACGGTCGTCACCACTACTGCCTTATTCTCCCCCAACCCTGACATCCACTTTGGGGCCGTCAAGAACGAGAGAAGAACAAGGAAAAAGAGCGACCACCCCTTTGAACCTCGAAGGAGAAGTTACCCAAGGCAAATACCTCCGAGGTCTAAAACTCTACATTGTTGCGATTGAAATGACAAGGGGAATGGAGTACTTATAGCCTACCTTCCAAGAGCAAGTCATTATAACCCTCGGAAGTTGAAACGCCACGCATTAATTGAAGGGCGTCGTCATTAATGACCCTGGAAAAATGGAACGCCGCATGAATCCGGGAACGCCATTAATACCCTTGGAAATTGGGCCGTACCGAGGTCCATTCCCCCACTATATCTCAGAACGCCCTTTCACGTCGCTCGAACTGCCGAAACCCCATCTCTTCGGTCGGCTGCCGAGCAAGTGCCTTTCCGAGCCTGCAAACGGAGAAAACTCACTTTCTCCTCAACTTTCGCGTCGGATGTCAATCAGACGGCCCAGATCTCGCCGAGGACACTAAACGACAAGATAGTGTTTTCTTGAGGAATGTGCCCGTCTTGAGATACGCGTCGTCATCCAACGGTTCAGATTGCGCCACGTCGCTCGGACTGCCGAAACCCCATCTCTTCGGTCGGCTGCCGAGCAAGTGTCTTTCCGACCCTGCAAACGGAGAAAACTCACTTTCTCCTCAACTTTCGCATCGGATCTCAATCAGACGGCCCAGATCTCGCCGAGGACACTAAACGACAAGATAGTGTTTTCTTGAGAAATGTGCCCGTCTTGAGATGCGCGTCGTCAACCAACGACTCAGATTGCGCCACGTCGCTCGGATTGCCGAGACCCCATGCCTTCAGTTGGTTGCCGAGCAAGTGCCTTTCCGAGCCTGTAAATGGAGAAAAAAGACACCGAGCTACTACGACCGTTGGATATCTCTGATATTCGCACTTCTAATGATGAACGGCCCAGATTGCGCCACGTGCGCTAAAAGACAAGATAGCGTTTTCTTGGGATTCACACCATCATCCGATGCCTCAGATTGCGCCACGTCGCTCGGCCTGCCGAGCCCCTACCCCTCCGGTCGGCGGCCGAGCAAGTACCTTTCCGAGCCCGCAAACGGAGAAAAAAACTTCCGAGCGATAATAGCCGATGTATCTCTCAAAAATTCGTGCTCGTCCATGATCTACGGCTCAGATCAAGCCACGTCATAAATTGGTATTTAAAATTGTTTTTTATTTATTTAAATCGTTTTTATTTATTTAAAAATTGCGAAAAAATTGCTAAAAATTCGGAAAAATTAACTAAAAATTCTGGAAAATAATTAAAAATTCGGGGGTACATTTTGAACCCCTGAGCGAACAATTATTGCCCGGAATGTACTGTTAAGACCCCCGAACGATTAGTAAACACATCGCAAAATTAAATAAATAATCCGAAAGAAATAAATAAAAGCTGTCAAATACACGATATGGCTAGGGAATAGCACACAGCATCAAAAATTATCTCACTACCCCCTTCGAGATTCAAAATCCTCCAATTGGACTCCGATACAACTCCACTAGCCACCAAAACAGTTAAACTACTCCTTAAAGGCTGATCACACTCAACCTTTAGGAGTGGGGGCTCGTGATATGGCTAAAAATGGGGTTAAATCGGAACCGTCCAGATTGGGCGCAAATCTTGAAGCTCGGGGGTAAAGCGGTAATTTCACATACAAATGGATCCAGAGCGGGTATTGGGTCTCCTTCTCACGGATCCAACAGCCCACAAACGGATCCACTCCGACTGGGTACGGGTCCCGACCCGAGGCAAACCCAGACCTACAAAGAGACAAATCAGGGTCACTGATTTGACCGAGTCAACAGGCCTGATTTACTCTCACCGGGAATCAGGGGTTAGTTTCCTAAACAGACTGTGAGGATTTTTCTCCTAGCAGTTACACAGGGAATCAAGCCTCTAATCACTCCCCTGGCGACTATAAATACCTCCCCTCTGCCACTGTGACCAGGTAATCACTCTTTTTCCACCTTAAGCTCTTTCTTTAATCACCACTGGTTACTGACAAGAGCGTCGGAGGGTGTGTCGCCGAAATCAACCCCGGTGTCTCGCACTTCCTTGCAGGTTGCGATAGGAATCAGAAGGCTTGGATCTGCTGTTCAGGTTTTCTCGAGCTCACAAATTCTATCTGTTTACCCCCACACCGAAATTAGCAGTAGCATATGCGAATCGTTTTGTAGTTATGGAAATATGAATTGGGATTGTTGTTAATGTCAAAACTAAGTACAAAATGCTAGTAGATGAAATTGTTGTTTTGTGTGCTTAGATGGACTTTCGTGATATTGTTTAGAATGAATAAATTACACTATGCTTTTGGGTTTATGAAAGAGGGAAAAACAGGGATTAATGTAGAAAATTTTAAACTAAGTTGTATGAGAAATGTCAAAATGAATTATGAAAAGAGTAGTATGCAAATTTGAATTAATTGTATGAGAAATGAGTATTAAATTGCAGAAAAATTATTTTAAAAATATTGGAGTGTTAAATTATGCTAAAATATACATTCCGGAGATTTACAGGATTTTTAGTGCAAGCAAAACAAAAATAAGATCTTTTGAACATCGAAATGTTCTAATGAACAGAGAGTTTAATTAAATAAAATGCGAGTTGTGGTTATGTTGGTGAGCCCTTTAGCGCTACAGTGGCACGGGCGTGTGTGTCTTGAGGTCGCTGGTTCGATACTTATGGCCACCTTCTTTTATTTGCGTTTTAAAAATTAATTCAGTTTTAGGACAGAAAGTATATAACTCTCTATCTTCTCTTTATATTGTTGACCGCAAATGGCCAGTTGGCTAGTGTGTGCGGCTGTCTTCTCCTAGGTCGCGGGTTCGATTCTTGATGCGGCCAGAATGTTATTTTCTTTTAAAAAGTGATTTTTTGGGTTTTCTGATGTGTAAAAATTCCGAAAAAAATACCGTTATTATTCTAAAATCATATAGGACTTATGAAAATTAATTGGGAGTGATTGGAATGAAATAATGTGTATTTTGGAAGTAAAAGTGTATTTGGAACTATAGTTTTACACTCGTATAATTTCATAAAAAAATGTGTTTTCACGAAGGAATTGAGATAAGTATTAAAAAGGGAAATTCTATAGAAAGAAAATATAAATGTGAAGTTTTATATGAGTTATTCTTACTAAAGAATAGTGTGACAATGATGAGTTTGTGAATATTCACTTTGACTAGATATTTTGTGATATAATTTTAAATGTGGAGATACATATTGGTTATGAAGTGCATGTTGTGTAATTGAACTACATGTATGATTTTTGACTCATGAAAAGATTAGAAATCATGTGATTGAAAAAGAGAAATGTTCTTGAGTTTGACAACTTAGATTGTGAATTTGTGAATTGAAATTGAAAATTAGGGTGTAGCCAAAACTCACGAAGTGTAAAGATCCTGTGGAATCTCGAATTCAGTTGTATTTGGAATTCGGGGTGTTACAAGCTATCTCCTGAAGCTGGACTTCGAGAAAGCTTATGACTCAGTTGAATGGGATTGCCTCCTGGAAGCACTGGCTGGAAGAGGATTTGGGGATAGATGGATCAGATGGATCCACACATGTCTTACCACCAGCAGAACTGCGATTTTGGTGAATGGGGTCTCGGGCCACCCACTTTCATGCAAACGGGGCCTCAGACAGGGAGACCCACTCTCCCCCCTTCTCTTCACCATTGTGGCAGACGTACTTCGGTCCATGATGGCTAACTGTAGTAGAGCAGGTTGGATTTTGCCGGTGGTCAAGGGAGTCAATCGCCAAGGTTGCTCAATCCTTCAATATGCAGATGATACTCTCCTATTTGGAAATGGCAACCTTGGGGAAACAACCACCTTCAAAGGAATCCTATATAGTTTTGAAGCTTGGTCTGGCCTCAGGGTTAACTTCCACAAAAATGCTCTTATCCCCATTGCCCTGACTACAGAGGAGGTACAAGAACATGCCACGATTCTCAATTGCTCCATCGAGAGTTTCTCCATTAAGTACCTGAGGCTGCCATTGAGACCGGGGAAACTTGGGAAGGCTAATTTGTTACCCATCATTGACCGGGTTGAAAACCGTCTTACAGGTTGGAAAGGTAAAGCTCTATCATTGGTAGGGAGAGTGACGCTTATCAATGCAGTCCTCTAAAATCTTCCAACCTATTATTTGTCCTTCTTTGAAATGTCGCGATGGGTTATTCAAATAATTGATCGGACTCGAAAACAGTTTTTATGGGAAGGGGCAAGCTCGGATAGAGGCGACTATCACCTTATTAGATGGGAGAAATCATGCATAAAAAAGATATATGGAGGACTAGGTATTATTGATCTTCGAGATATGAATCTTGCTGTCCTGGGTAGATGGTGGTGGAAAGTTTTCCACCCTAATGGAGAAGGGTGGCAAGATTTCGTTCAGGGATACCTGCATGGGAATGGAAAGAGAAATTTGGTCTTCAGGGTAGGCCCACGTGTCTCATGGTTCTGGAAAGGTATTGCTAAGGCCTACGAACCCTTCATTAGCTATGTGACTTCGGTTATCGGTAATGGCAGACTCACCAGATTCTGTTGGGATACGTGGCATGGTGACCACGCACTTAGAGCTCTGTTCCCCGATCTGTATGATCAGGCATCACAACCACACTACACGGTGGTAGCAGCCTGGAAAAGAAGCGCCTGAAAACTGGCCTTTAAACAATTGTTGAACTCGGGCTCTCAGATTAGACTCATGGAACTTCAAACCTATATCACCAACGCTGGAATTAACTGCTCTCAGGGTCTCGATAGGAAATCTTGGGGACTGGAAAAGAACGGCACGTTCACTGTTCACTCGATGTATAACTGCATTCACTTTAGGGGATGTATCCCAAATTGGTCGAGCGTTGTTTGGAGGATGAAAACCCCACTGAAAATTAAAGTTTTCTTAACGCTGGTGCTGAACGATGCAATTTTGACAAGAGAGAACCACACAAAATGCCACCCGAATGTGGATTCTTGTTGTGGGTTCTGCAAAGCCGCCCCCGAGACTAGAGACCATCTTTTTTTAGAGTATCCTAGGAGCAAAGTAGTACTCGTTGAGCTACTCAGTGCCCTGGGAACGAATCAGTACCCTAGTGTGTATGAGGATCTGTGGGTAGGTTCAAAATTCACTGCTGAGAGACGAACTATGAGGGAAGCATGGTTTATCGTTATTGCCGTTACGACCTGGGTTCTTTGGCTAGACAGGAATAATTTTTATTTTCGCGGGACTTGTAATAATATTTCTGGTAATTTGACTCACATTATGCATCTTATTTCCTTTTGCGCTAATGTGGCCACAACAGGTCCTAGAGGGAGGATTGTGAGCGTCTTCCAGGTGAAGGAGTATGATGACGATGAAGTCGAGATAGCCTCGTGTAACACCTCGGATTTTAAAATACTTAAAATTCTTCGTTTTATAGTTTGTAGGGGTGAGAATTATTTTTAAGCTATATTTTCTTATTATTATTTTTATATTGATATTGGTATGGATATTTGTGGTTGATAGGCGTTATTGATATATTGGGGGCTATGAGTTGAGATTTTATGTGAATAATTATTGTTCATTTATTTTATTATTTTGAAGGATTATTATGAAGTGGTTTTAATATATTTTGTTGGATTAGTATAGGTGATATATTGAAGTTATGAGTCGGGTTTTGTGTAAAGAAATATTGTTTACCTTATTTCATAATTTTAGAGAATTGTTATGTGATATTTAATGTATTTTGCATTATTAGTGTTATTAAAAGTATAAAGTTGGGGCTTATTTGAAATGTCTAGAGATCTGGGGGCCTATATGCAAATATTCCTTATAAAAAATGTATTTTATAAAAAATTTTATCAAATCCCCCCTTCTCTCCTCCTTCCTTCTCCCTTCTTTCTTTCTTTTCTGATCCGATCGAAGCCAGTAGAGGACCGAACCCCACTTCGGTCTCTCCCTCTCTCCTCCAATCCACTTCGTTTCTCTACCAAATTTGAATTAAATTGGGGGATTAGCTAATTGAAGGGTTCTCTACATCATGGAAGTGTCGGATTTTCGAAAGGATGTCGAAAAGGTATACCCTATTTTATTTATTCGTATAAAATTAAGTGTAGTTAGTTTTATTGAGTAGAAATATTATAATAGAGAAATTTAGAGAGGTTGGAAGTGGTAGATTGGAGGAATTGGTAGATGGTTAGAGAAATTGTAAGTTGTTGATAAATTAGGATTTTGGGTTTGTAAAATAGAGATATATATATATATTAGAATCTCTCTTAGATGGTGGTAAAAATTTTAGTGAGCCATTAGAATAAAATGGGGAGTAGTGATTTTGGCATAAACTCGAATTATGGAGTTTATGAAATCGGGTAGAAAACTCGATCCAAATAATTGTAGAAAATGCATATGAGGGTGTAGAGTATTATGAAAGGATTAATATAAATTTAGGATGATTTTTATAGGCTTAAGCTCAATTAAATTGAGTGAAATAGACTATAGGTGAAAAGTGCACGCCGGGTGTTCGATGAAATGCCCGAGCGAGATTTAGTGAGAATTTGATGGGTTCGGAGGTGTAGTTGAGTCTTATTATTATTATTAACCCTAATATGTGAGATTAGGACGAAGGGGATTAAGGAATTTAGAAAATGTGAATTTTTCTTATTAGAAAGCCTCCGATCAATAAGGGAGTATTTGTATTAGAACCCGAATTCGAAATCTATCGATTAGCTCACCTACATATGTCCTTTGTGACGTGTGGGTGAAGACGGATTCAAATTTGGAGATCCGTAAGTTGAGTTTTGAGTTTTAAACTAATCGATCCTATAATTTTTTATTTAGGTGGAAAAAGTCGAACTTCGACTGGTTACAGGACGGACGTGGGACATCGTTTGCTCGATCCGTCAGGTGAGTATGTTGTAATTAGGTATATTCTATGTTGTGGCCAAATTTCGTGGCATTTCGATATATTTGATAGAAGTTATGCTAAAAATTCAATTTTCCGAAAAATACGGATTTTTAAGGCCTGAAAATGGGATTTTGAGATATTTGGTGAAATTAACTATTTTAAGTGTATAAAACCTATATTATGGATTAATGTGACGTGTTGAAGTATAAAAATTAAATATATTAAATCGTTTATGCATAATTTTACCCCGTGCATATTTTGTGCATGTTTTTGGGGTATATAGGCCGATATAGGCAATCGGGTATATGCGGAGCCTGGTGTATAGGCTAGCATGCTATGGATGGATGCTATAAGGTGTAATTAGACGAAATTAGTGATTGTGATCATGTTTTGGAAGATCTGTATAATTATAGTGCCCGTTTTGTGTATGTTTTGGGGCATATAAGCCCTTATAGGTGATTTTACCTATATGAAACTTGATGTATGAGCTAGTATGCTATAATTAGATATTATAAGACTTAATTAGAGGAAATAAGTGGTTTTGGCCCCTTATGATGGGAAACCCGCATGTGTGATGTTTATTTGTAATATATATATTGATGATTATGATGTGTGATGCAATAATTGATGAAATTAATAATTGGGTACATGTTTACATTTTAATTATGTTTGAAGTGAATTAATGGGAAATAAAATGACATGTTGGATTATATGACAAATGACTTGGTGTATGTATATATATATAATACAATGAGATGATAATCCATATCGTGGACATCAGATGTGCATTTAATGCAAGATAAAAGGTGAGATGGTAAGTGTTAATAAAATGTGTTATTATTCACTTGATTAAAGTCAAGGTAGTGGCAACTATTAAATTAAAAAGTGAAATGCTTGTGTGATAAAGTAAGATGGAGAGATAAATGATTAATGCTAATAACAGATAGTTTTGTTGACCAGTACCTACAGCAATCCTGGTGGTTTGGGCTAGACCTCCTAACACCCAAGGACCGGCTTGGGGTAAGTGGACCCAAACTATGTTTGGGGTAAGTGATTTTTATCGCCCAAGCTATCGGCTTGAGGCCCGGTTTCCCTCGATGACAGCTGTCGCGAGGAAGTACCCAGTTTACCTGGGGCGATGTTTTTTCCTCCTGGCTATCGGCTGGGAGGAAGTACCTAGTTTACCTGGGGCGATGTTTTTCCCTCCTGGCTATCGGCTGGGAGGAAGTACCCAGTTTACCTGGGGCGATGTGGTTCCCTCGCTAGTTCGGCTAGGAGGAAGACGTAGCCTCGGACGAGTAAGACTCTGTGTGAGCATCGGGCCGCGTGTTTACTGGGCTGTCGGCTTTCAGTATGTTGGGATACTGTGGCTCACTGGTCGACAAACTAATAAAATAAATAAGTGTTAATAATAAATGTGGTAGTAAAGAAAGTGGTAAGTGGAATGTGAATTGTGCGTGGAAAAGAAAGTGGATAGTAAAATGTGAATTGCGTGTGGAAAAGAAAGTGGATAGTGAAATGTGAACTGTGTGTGGGAAAGAAAGTTGTTGTGAATAAAGTAAATGTGAAAGTGAACGTGCTATGAGTTAGCGTATGAAAAGAAGTGATAAATGCAGCTTGTGATTAATTTAAGATGGAAATAATAAAAGAGATGTGTTATCATGAATAATACGGAGTAATTGTATTATGTGTGTGATCATTAAAGTAAAATACAGTTGATATGAGTTGTACCTTGGAATTGTGTCAAGGAACTACCTGCTTGCAATTTTAGTGGAAATTGTGGGAACTACCTGCCTTGGCATAATTCGCAGGGTGAATGGATATAATAGTGGTAATGATTAATAGAAATGAGAAATAAAGTGAAGTGAAGATGATAAGTGATTGAAGTGAAATTAATAATCAAGCTATCGGCTTGAGATGTGATGTGATATTACCCAAACTGTGTGTTTGAGGTACAGTGATTATTACCCAAGCTATCGGCTATGGGATGTGATATGTGGTGGCCCCAGAGTGTGTTTGGGGATTAAGTGAAAATGATAATAAGATTTATTGTTATAAGAAAAAGTAATTACTCAAGTGATATAGTAAGATGTGAATGAACTATAAAACATGGTTTTGATGCAATGAGTATAAGAATTCTAATTAATGAGGTGTTAATGATGTGATGAAATGTGAGTAAATCGCATGGGCAATGAGATGTGGTAATTATGTCATGAGAAATGAAGGAATGTGGTAGTATGAGAATAGATGCATATGTTTATGATGTGATACTTTTATAACATAATAAAATAAATACCTGTTTTATGAGATTGGGTATGACAATGGTTATTAAAGAAAGTATGTTGTGATATGAGTTTGTGTACCTTGGAAGTGTGTCGGGGAACTACTCGCCTGCTATTTCCGTGGAAATGGTGGGAACTATCTGCCTCGGCACCACTTCTAGGATGAATGGGTGTGTTGATGACATAATATAAGTAAATGAAACGCATGTCTAAATAGAGTTGGAGAAATTATGTAATAACATCATGTAGTTATATTAATATAAATAGTAAAATGCCATTATGACGATACTTGTGGAAGAATGAATATTGGGTTAGAGTAGTTAAATTGAAAAGTAATGGATGTTATGTGTATTCGTACTATACGGATGTCGAATAAGTATATATATATATATACGAGGCTGATGTGAAGTATATTATGAAATGTGAGAAGTTATGGATAATTAAATAATTGAATGCAGGATTGGCAAAGTATGTGAATTATCACTGTATTGACGATGTTGTTGTGTTCAGGATTCAGGTTGCATTAACTTAATTTAGTATTCGTAAGTTTAAATTATTTTCTTTATACTATTTTAATTTGTCGTTAGATTAATAATTATACTCACACCAGAAATGGCTAACCCCTTAGTGTTTGGGGGGTTAGGGGAGTCTGAGGACTACCCTAGGTCCCCCACTGTTGCAGGTTCTCATCAGTGCAGAGGTGAGGCGTGGATTGGTAGGATAAATTTCTATTTTAAATATTTGTACTATTTAGTTATAGGAATAGTAAAATTTATGATTTAAATTGTATTATGGGTGTATAAGTATGTATATGACGAAGATGAGTATAGTGTGAGGTGATGTGGTATGTTTGTGACCCGTATCCACCTCGTTGTGGAGTACCGGGCTCTGTGGTAGGTTTTACAAGGATTTTTCTAAAAATTTACCTCGTTTTTCAAAGAAATTTATAGTTTTTAATTAATATTTGATAATCCGTTGTGAGTTTGGCCCCCAGAGCATTATATTATATTGCCTGTATGTATCTGCTCATTTTGGCCTGGGGAGCCCATGAAAATATTATGTGGATTGTGAGCTACAGAATTTTGAGCAGAATTCCGTAAGCTTTTTGTGTTTCGGGGCAAAATTTACAGGGGAGACTCTGTCAAAATTTTTCCTGAAATATAACTTTCTTAGTTTATGATTAAAGTGATAGAGAAATTGAAAGAATTGAATTTGGAGACTTAGTTTTCAAAAAAAAAAAATTTGGGGTGTTACACCCCGACGATCGATTGACTGCCAGCTTGGCCTTTTACTGTTGATAGATCCCCACCACTCCAGGGTTTTTTGGGAGGATTTGATGTATTTTGTTTAGATGCATGTATATTTTGCCCATTCTATGCTTTTGTTCTACCCCCATGCTTAGGGTGAAGTTATGTAATTTTGTTATGTTGTAGGACCTTGTACCTGGCTCAGTACTCTGAGTTTGTTTTATTAACTCCTTATTAATGAAACAGGGTAGCCATACTCCACATTTTCTTCAAAAAAAATAAAAAAATAAAAAAAAAAATAAATAAATAAAACTTTCATGTGTGAAGCAAGTGAGTACTCAGCGGGTAAAACTAAATAGCTTTAAATTAAACAGGCCGTGTGGAAATATGGTTTATGAACGAAGGGCGGCAGAGGAAGCTGATACATAAAGCATGCTTTTCATTTTAGCGTCTTTGATGTTTTCGAGTGGATTGAAATATGTATTAAAAAGTCTGAATAAATAACTGTCTCTCTATTTATTTTTTCGTTTAGCATTCTAGATATTAAATTAAAGTTGTTTCTTTTATCTACAATGAATGTCATGACTAAAAAAAATGTTTCGTAAGCCTTTAATTATGAAAGCATATATCATTATTTCTTATCGTAGTAACTCAATCCTCCTACGTCCTTTTTTTTCTTCTTTTTCTTGCCACTGCTCTGCAGCTAAACTGAACTCCAAACTCCAAAAATGACTACTGCCTTCATGTCCACTTCAGGTAATTTCTTACACTCATTAATGGTCAGCTACAACTTTGATCGTGAGATGGGTTTTGCGTTCATTTAAAGGATGTGGCTTTAGGGGATTTTTCTTTTAAAAGAGGAGCCCTTATTCCTTTTTTGCTTGGTATTTCCATTTACTTTTTGCAACCATGAGTTAGGCATGCATGAAGTAGTCAGTAGACAAAATTAACAGTTAAAATGCTGAAAATTTGTGAGTTTAATATATCGTAAATGGTGGGACAGAATCCTCAAACCCCCTCCCTCTCCTCCGCCCCCCCCCCCCCCCCCCCCCAATTAATAAGTTATTTAATGAAACATACAACCAAACAGTGAAGTATGAAGTTCATGTTATCCAACAGACTGAGATATTATACTCATTCTACGTCCAAAAAAAGTGAACCCATCCAAGAAAAGAAAAGTTCCCTGCCCCAAAAACCTATGTACACAAAAATCCTAAAAAATTGCTCGGGATACCCCGAACCGCGCGTCCCAAAAAAAAAAACCCATCTACACAGGTAGGTAGCCTACAAGTGCACCACATGCTGATCATTCACCATCCCGAGTACCCGCCTTATCGTGTGATTCTGCCCCGTGTGGTGGCGCTGCAACCTCATCATACATCTCCCTGATCTTTTGTCACGCTTTAGTACCTACCGTATTGGCCCAAAACAGGATATTATCCTTTATCAAGTTAATAAGACGTTGATGCAAGAGATGTTTGTGTGTGCGTTTAAAGATTCTATTGTTTCTTTCTAACCATATAGCTCAACATGTAGCTGTTACCCCTACTCCACATGGCTCAATGTTACTATTACAAACATTGAGCTCCCTCCAAGTTCCCCATACGGACTGCACAGAGTCCGGTAAGGGTGCAGATTTACAGAATTTGCGAAACAAATCCTCTCATAATGGTACCGCATACTGACATGTCAAGAACAAGTGATCCTTGTTTCCCTTTCTTGATCGCACATGACGCATTTGCTCGGACCTTGCCAATTACGTCTAGCCAAGTAACCCTACTTAGGATTACATTACGGTTTTCCAGCCAATTAAACACGCGGACCTTCAGTGGGACATTGATCTTCCACACTAGATCGTTGACTCGCAACCCCCATCATTGAGCCGATCATACGCTGATTTAACCGAATTGCCCACCCTTTCGCGACCCCCATATGGCCATGTTCATATTATCTTGACCCGTTGGCTTCCAATCTTGTACGAACTGTACGAGTTCCCTGCTCATAAACCATTATTCTTGGCCTCCATGTTTCATTCAGTCACTGGCTTGCCACCCCAGTTGTTCTTATCTGCAGCGTACATATAGGCTCTGGAAATCTTCTTTTTATGTTAATTGGGCCGCACCACCTATCTTTCCAAAAGAAAATGTCTGCTTCATAGCAAAGGATACACCAACAAGAAAAATGTCTTTTGTTCACAAGACTCCCCGCCAAAAGCCAAACATGGATGCAATACTTTTTATGCGTATGGTGCAGGCTACCATTTCTAAGATACACTGCCTTAAATAAAGCTGCCCACTTCGCCTTCCTTCTTGTGATGACTTTCCACCACCACTTACATAAAAGCGCTCGGTTCATTTGACGTAGGTTGATGACTCCCAACCCTCCGAACTCCTTTTGTCTGCAAACAACCCCTCATTTGATGAGTGGATATCCATTCCTATTGGCCTCAAATCCGTTCCAAAGGAATCGACGTCTTAACCTATCAATCTTATTTGTGACCCACATGGGGATCAGGATGAAAGACAAGAAGTGTCGATGACCGAATTCAGCAATACTAGACGGCCGCCGAATGATGACATTTTTTCCTTTCCAACCTTTCAGCCTATTGGCAATTCGCTCTATTAGTTTGTTTCAGTCCTCCTTTCGTAGAGACCCGCTCCTAATCGACAGCCCCAAGTACTTTATAGGTAGCGGTTGAACTAGACAATTCAATATAGCTGACATCGCGAGATGTTTTCCCCGACATTATCCAAGAAGTTAATGCAGCTTTTGTGGAAGATGACCTTCAATCCCGAACAGTCCTAAAAAAGATACAGCCCCCACTTAAGGTGACTCGCCTGCGCAATATTGCATTCCTCAAAATTAAGGTGTCATCCGCATACTGAATATTTATTACTGAAAAAGCCTATCTTCTCATGCCCAAACAACGAATCAAACCATTCTCCCCATAGGACTTCAACATCATATGTAAGCCATCAGCTACCAGCATGAACAACAATGGGGATAAAGGATTTCCCTGATGAAGACCTTTGTGGCATTTAATTTCCCATTCCGCATTACCATAGAATAGGACAGAGACTTTATAGTCTGCAGCCAAGATTCAATCCCTCCAATCCACCAACTCCCGAAGCCTCGCCTTTTCAGGATTTTCAGCAGACATTTCCATTCCACTTTGTCGTATGCCTTTTCGAAATCAAGTTTCAACAGGTACCTTGACTTCCCTCATCTTTTGCATTATAGTATAACTTCCTGGACCAACGCCATGCCCTCGAAAATGACCCTTCTCATGATAACTACTGTTTGATACTCCTCCACAATATCCCCAATAAGACCCCTCAGTCTATTCGCGAGGACCTTAGAAATAATCTTAACCGAACAGTTAAGTAAGCTGAAAGGTATGCGGTCCCCTATCTCGGTGATCGTCTTCTTCTTTAGGATTAAACAGACATTAGCGTAGTTGAGTCTTCCCATCTCCAAGGTTCCCTCATAGAAGGCATTCATGACATACATAATGTCCCCCTTCACTGTTTTCCAATACCATTTGTAAAAGAAGATAGGAAGCCCGTTCGGTCTGGGTGCTTTGTCCTGACCTAAGACCCAAACTGCCATTTTAACCTCATCAGAGGTGAAGGGGTGCAGTTACTCTACGTCTAATATCATCATCTAGTGGCTCCCAAAGATCTTCTGCTGACTCGCAATGCTCTTCCCTTACCTTACCGAACAACTTTGTGTACGTATTATCTATGTGCTCGAAGAGCCGTCAATGACACGAGACCACTATACCCTCAATGTCCAAAGTGTGAATGTAGTTATTCCTCCAACGCATATTGGCCACCTTATGGAAGTATCTAGTATTTGCATCACCCTCTCGTAGCCAAGTCACCCTCAACCATTGTTGCCACATAACTTCCTCCTTCGTATAAGTCTGAAGAACCTCCTGCCTATTTACGATCAACCGTTGAAACTTGTTTTCGTCAAGGTCATTTGCTTCCTCATTTTTTCTAAGACATCTATCTCTTTCAAATTAGTCTCCTTGCTTCTAAGCATGTTCCCGAAGGTCGCCTTATTCCACCTTCGTAGCTGTTTCCTGAGTCTGGAGAGTTTCCTCATTAGTCTTGCCGCTGGTTCCATGCGGTTAGCCTCCTCCAGCCAGCTTGTCTTGACAGCTCGTCACATTCTCCACTGCAAAGCCACATTTTTTCAAAACGGAAGATGTTACGGAATTTTCAGTCCTCTTCACCCATGCTGATAATGAGGGGAGTATGATCCGAAGTTTTGCGAATGCACGAGTGTGCTAAAGCCCATGGAAATTGTGTCTCCCAATCCGTTGAGACCATAATCCTATCCAACTTTGCTAGAGCATGGCTACGACGTCGATTGGACCAAGTAAAACGACAATCATTAACCAGTATTTAAATTAACATAAGCCTTGATATAGTATGATTGAACATTCTCCCATCTCTACCATTATCGCCCCTCCGTTCCTTTCATGCGCGTGTCTGATGACGTTGAAATCCCCGCCTAAAACAAAAGGCAAGATCCATTTACCCTTTATGTTGACTAACTCATCCCAGACGTGTTGCCATATTCTGCTGTCATTTGGTCCATAGACTGTCGTAATCATTTCCTTCCAGTCGTCCGCTCTTTGTTGAACCACCACCGATAGAGTGAAGCTACCCACCCAACTATCCAGTAAGTCAAAATTGTTGGTGTTGATACCAACCATAACCAACACCCCCCCCCCCCCCCCCCCCCCCCCGATGCTCCCTGAGCGTCTTTAAACCTCCACTCCCTAATATGGTTTAAATGTAAAGACCTAAGAAACATGTCAGTTGGTTGAGACAACTTTGTCTCCTCCAAACATACAATATCCACTTGTCGACTCTTAATCACCTCCCCTACCATCTTACGCTTGGCCACCATGCCAAGCCCACACACATTCTAGAATAGGATTTTAGACATTAATAGTAGGAGACCCCCCTTACCCTCATGAGCATTATCTTGTTCACCTAACTCCCGGTATACGGAACTGCATCTGTCTCCCACCCTATAACCTGTTAGGCCTTGAGAACATTGTCTGCTTCCCTAACCCTAATGATGCCCATGTGGTTCGTGAGATCATCATGAGATTGAAGCATTTTTCGCTTTCCCATCTTCTAGTAGATTTCTTTTGGTGTCATCGGCTTCTCCTCCTTCTTACTGTAACTCCCTGTTCCAGTTGTACGTATTTTATTACGTGAATTTTTGTACTTCAATCTTTAGATCAATTTTATTTTTCTCTTTGGACTCTTTATCTAGAGCCAGAATATTTTTCTGGTCAATTCCATAATTTTGTGATTTTTCGATCGGAGTTTAAATACAAACTTTAACCCTGATTAATCCTAATCCTAATCCTAATTCTTAATCCAACAGCTGACCTAACTCTCCTACACCTTATTTTCTTCCTCCCTACGCTTCTTTTTCTCCCCCCCTACTTCTCCATTTCTGCATACAACCAATCTCTCCATCTCATTTTTCTCATACTCTACTCTTCCTCCACCACCCTACTGCTCCTAATCCTCTCTAATCCGTCAACCCCCTCTTCTGTCTTCTTTTATATTTTTCTACAGCCAACCACATTTTTCCTAATCCTCATATTCCTAATCCTCCTCATTTTTCCACAGCCAACCACATTTTTTTATACCTCCTCCTAACATATACTATATATTATATTATATATATAATATACACCATGCATGCATTAGCATGTTGTCTATCTCACTTTTTTCTATATATATACACACACACAAAATTCATCTCTACGTCCCTTCTTCTTCTCTTTCTCTGTCTTCTTCTTTTCCTTTACCTTCTTCACACCCGAGAGCCCAAGCCAACACCCGAGCTCCACTTTACCTTCCACCTTCGAGCCAACGACTCCGCTTCTACGGTCCCGTGAACCTCGAAAAACAACCCGACGCCGTGCCATCTCCTCGTTGTTGTTGTCGCTCATCACCGTCGCTCACCATTGCTACCGTTGCTAGCTCGCTGCCGTCTTGCCGCCATTCTTATCGCCGTTGTGCCGCCGTCCGTTACCAACGTCGCTTCTTCTTTCCGTGGTTAATACCACCACCGTAATCATCACGTTATAAGGTAAGTATCTTGTACACTCTTTTTGTTCTCGTACAAGCATTTTCCTTGGACTCGTGGCAAGTAGTCTAGTTATCATCATATTTTATTGTCAAATTCCATTCTAGTCACTTGTTCCATGCTATATCAACTCAAGAGTGAACCGTTAACACATTTCGAATTGTGTTATCGAATATTAAATATTCAACTTTGCTATCTCTAAATTTTTTGACCTTGCACTAAGAATTCGATCATACTCCCGATACTGGATTGAAGATTTTCTACGTGGAAATCATAGCCCATCGAGCCCTGAATCTAGAAAATCTTATGGTTTTTCATTCCAATGTATAGATTGTGAGATATTGCAATTTTAGTACTGTCATATCGTAAATTTCTGAACCTGCACGGGATCACTAACCGGTCTCTTGTACTGAGAATTTAACAATGTTTCAGATACTGGATCGAAAAACTTTCTACATGAAAATCGTAGCCCTTTGAGTCTAGATATCCGGAGCATCTTACAGTTTCTCAACCCGATGTATATATTGTGAGATATCGCGATTTTAGTATTGTGACTCTGAATTTTCAGAATGCGCACGAAACATCGAAACCAGCGAAGAATGAATTTGTACGCATAGCTACTATCTCTAGAATGTATCGTCTGAATATGCGTTGGAACCGGAAGAGAGTCTACTTTCTAGAATCTCTGACGGAATCGGATTTGCTATTCTGTAACAACGGAAAAGTGAATTTGAATGCAGATATGTCAAGTTATCTAAAAATTCATCTCTACGTTTTTGCGTATAAACCCATTATTTTTCATATTTAATGAACTGAGTGTATTATTGTTCTTGTAATAATAACTTGCATAGATATAATAGGTTGATAGCATGCATTTTGTACCACTTGATAATTTATAATAACTACTCTCGATACATTTACTCATTTTACGTCTCATATCCATGATTACTGCTCTTGATATTTTCCTTGATTAAACTGTCTTGATTACACCGTTTCACTAGTTGTACCAACTATATGTTCATAATTAATTATAAAAGAATAACAAGCCAGGGTTATAAGGGTACGACTTAATAGTGGATATAGGGGAGTATACTCGGAAGGGAGCCCGTATTTTCCGAAATAGTGATTCTTGATTCTTGATTCTTGATTCTTGATTCTTGATTACACAATTCTTGATTACACAATTCTCAATTATATGATTCTTGATTACATGTCTTGATACTATCATTGAAAGACCCGAGTACATAATCTTATAGAATTCACTACTTAAGTCTAAACATCACATGATTGATATGTACCAAACTTGTGGTATGGGACACAGGATTGCGTGCATTAGATAAGTTAATAAAACAGAATAACTTGATATTTTTACTAAGTATGATTATTGATTACATGACTCTTCATTACATGACTCTTGATTCTTGATTACATGATTCTTGATTACATGACTCTTGATTACATGACTCTTGATTCTTGATTACATGATTCTTGATTACATGACTCTTGATTCTTGATTATATGATTCTTGATTACATGACTCTTCATTACATGACTCTTGATTCTTGATTACATGATTCTTGATTATATGACTCTTCATTACATGACTCTTGATTCTTGATTACATGATTCTTGATTACATGACTCTTCATTACATGACTCTCGAATCTTGATTACATGATTATTGATTAGCTAAGACTTGGTTATCAATTGATTATACCTTGAAGTCTTGATTACACTAGTTTACGGTTATTAGTTACATGATCATATTGTCCCAGTTCCTTGCTTACTTCCATATTGTATTTGTACTTCTACTTCTTGTTTCTTCCATGTTATATTATGTTATATTAACCCTTTTACTGCTTGTTGCTACTTGCTGCCCGAAACTTGCTCTAACGGGTACTTTTCTATTTTTCTTTGAGTTAATAATTATACAGGTACTGATAGACCCGCGGAACAGACTTTCTAGATGATCGTTGCTGCTTTATTACTACTTCATGTTATTTTTCTTTCAGTCGCTATTTTATCTAGTTGTTATAGTGAACTGCTTATCGTACTGTTTTAATTCTGGCACCTTGTATTCCCGGGCATCTTGACCCGATGTTGATGTATTATCCAGATTATGGTTATTCTATTTTCAGCTCATGTGATCATTATATTTGCCTGCATGAATGTGTTATAAATATTTTGTTGAGCTTATAATTGTACAGCTTATGGATGATGTATATCATTCGCTGGGCCTCAGTTGCATGCCTGTATTTCCGTATAGTGGAAAGCGGGGCGTGACACTTACGATGTCTATCACTGCATCGATGCCCTTCTTCGGTCTTATCGGTTCTTTCCTTAGGTGTTGCTTCCTCCACCAGAGTATCTTCCGATATAATGTGCAACTCTGATTCACCCCTCGCTAGAAAGGTCCCTGCTCCCGCTAGACTCATCGTCCGACTTCAAAGCCCCCTGTAAATCCTTCTTTTGCTTCATTGCCCATGAACCCAACATAGCCATCACCCTCATCCTAACCTCCTTTTGCATTCTTCTTTCGACCTCTTTTTTGAACATTGCCGCAACAATGCCTCCCTCTTCCTCTTCCCCTTCCCCTTCCCCTTCCTCCTCATCATCTGCATGTCCCTTATTAATTTGCCCCCATCTCCATACTCTGCAATACTAGATGACGTTATATTAATATCCTTACTCAGACCCAATTGGTTTGAACCCAACAATTGCTTATTTTGGCCCATCCCCTCATAGCCCATCAACAAAACACCTTCTTTTCCCTTTGAATTAATTCCTTCTCGGCCCATAAAGCCCACTGAGAGTTGGGCATTTCAGAATTCGAAAATCCCTCCTTTACACCACTTCCCTGCATATCGTACCTTGATTTGATAGGCAGTTGTTGCCTCTCTGACAACATAGTACTCGTGAGCTATCTCCGTTACTCGTGGTGCTCTCCCTGCAACGTCTCTATGGTCCTTACCACGTGTAGGGCTGCAAATCGGACCGGACAGGATCGGACAACCATATGTTCAAGCTCGGACATAAATTCTAATCGGACGGACTTATGTCCGGCTCGAGCTCGGTAAAGAATCGGACCTAATAATTTGTTCGAGTTCGGTTCGTATAACAGTTCGGATGGTCCACGGTCGGACCATTTTTCAAGCCGGACTCGGATGGACGACGGACCGTCCTGTTCATTTTACACCCCTAACCATGTGCAGCTATTCTATCCCCGCATTGGGCTCGATGTGCTGAGGTGGTAGCTGACCTGTCGCAATGCTGCGACCCACATGTTGGACCAGTTTCGTAGATTTCTCGAATGAGAATGCGTCAATCTCACCCTCCTCTTGATCTCCTCTATATTCATGCTATGGACTATCCAATAGTCAATATTCATGATATCCCTTGCAAATCTGAACTGGTTCAGACCAGTCCCCTAACTCCTCACCCGGTTAAAGCTGTTTCGAACCCATCTTCTTCCCTGAGCCTGACCCCTTCCCGCTGACTGAGACAACCACCTCCGCCCAAGAGCTTGGCTGCTCATTAGTCTCATTAGTGAATAATCGTTTACTCACCCTTGCTTTCACCGCCCCCTCCTCTACCCTCTGTTGTCCCTCATCTTCCTCATCGACAACAACCTCGATGAGATGAAATTTGTTCTCCACCATCACCTCGACGGGGTTGTTATCGACACTTTGGCAACCCATCTCGATCCTAGCGAAGCAACTGCCGAACATCGTTGTGTCTTTTTCAAGCTCCAATACGACCCTAAACTTGCGAATAACATCCTGCAGACCTCCGACTTCCCAACAATGACGAGGGTGCCCGACAAGCCTAACCCACCTCTATAACCGCAATTCCTGATCGATATCCCCTTTGTTGCCTTTCCATGGTTTGATGTTGATACCATATCAAGCTCCGATGATCTTAATTTTGTTTCTCCTAGCTAATGTAGCTACCCCTTCGCTGGTCGGAAACTCAGCCACCCAGTGGTCTTTTACCTTGTGCAGCTCCCAACTTCGTCGGTTGAAAGCATCCAACAGATTCCACAGACCTGTGACCACCTCCGCCATCGATGGCCACCCCGAGACTAACCTAATAACCCCCCGCTTCAGTTTCAGCCTTTCTTTGTTGTATTTCATCGATTCCGTAACTATGATTATGACGTGTGCTTGTTCCTTTCTCATTATTGGTGGGTGTTTCTCCTCCGTCATTTTATTCAGGGTTCCCCCACCGTGCACAGGGCATGCCTGCACCCTATCATCCTATGACATGTTGCCTTGCATTCAAAGTAGACGAAGACCCCAATCAGACACTCCTCTCTGCGGTGATAGTCGTTGCAGAACTAGCACGTTACCACCCTAGCCTTGGCATGAATCATATACTGCTTCTTCGTGGAACGAGAGCGGTATACTTCCCATGGTGGCTCCTCCTTACTCTCCCTCCGACACGCATCTGCCTACCAATCAGATCCTCTTCCTTGCTTCGAATTACCTGTAGTGCTGCGAGGAGTTCCTGCTCTGAGAACGTTCTAGGTGAGCAGGGAGGAGTAGGTGACTTAATCTTTGTAGGGGATCGTCGGAGGGGAGATGCCTGGACCTATTGCTGATACCGAGTGATGTTTTCCTCGCCCTTACCTTCCTGCATCCTCGGGGATCTTGCCATCAGTGTTTGGTTATGCATGTGGCTTCTCACCGGTGACCTGCTCCTCTTTCGACGGTACTCTCTTCTCCCTCACTCACCGCCTCCTTTCCCCTGAATAGGGGATGTTACGATGATCGTTTTGGAGTAGTACTGATGAGTGAAATTTATACATAATTTTTATTACTCTTTAATGCATTAAAATTGCGAGTTCTCGTTTATTTCTTTGAAATTTATCTTATTTCTACTCAATATTATTTGTTTGTTTGTTTTGTAGGAATGAGATGGATAAATGAAAAAGGTGGGCGTTTTACGTGAAATTATGGAAGAAAACAAAGATGAAGATTTCAAAATTGAAGCACCCAAATAAAAGTTTTTACGAATTGGCCCATGGAAGAATCAATAAAAAATATTTCGATCAAATTAGGGGTGGAATAAAATTTTGTAATAAAAATAAAATTTGAGTGGATTTAAATTAGGGTTAGTTAATTGATTAGTTAAAAAATTAATAGATTAATTTTAATATGTAGATTTTTAAATTAATAAATTAATTATTAAATAATAATTAAACTTAACCCTATTTACCTACCACCTGCCCTAATCCTATATATAAGAAAAAGATGCAGCAGGGCTGCAGGGGGCGGCTACAGGACGTGAACAAAAGAGGTGGGCTCGTGGGTAGATGGCGGCAGACCAGAGAAGAGGGAAAAAAAGGAAAAAAAGAAAAGAAAAGAAAAGGGCGGCTCGGGAATGAAGGCAAGAAGAGAGAGAAGCCAGAGGCTGACGTTGCTTGGGTGCAGGGGTGATTTTCAAGGAGAGAGAGAAAGACAGAGGCAAACTGTGCGACGCGTGTTTCGAGGCTTCGGTTTGCAATTTTTTTTACAAAACAGTTCTTCCTGTATCTCTTTCTCTTCTAATTTTTATTATGCAATCCAAGACAGTATTTGTTAGTTGCAATTTTATTATGAACTAAATTTTATTTTTCTAGGGCTTTGATGTAGCCTAGTTTTAAGAACATAAATTTTAAATTCCATGTTATTTTTCCATTTTTCCATGATTGTGTTTTTGATTTTTGTTCTTAATGCTTACACTTGGTTGACCAACTTTTGTATGATCTATTAAATCATGGATGGACTAAACTGGTAATTTGTGATTTCGAATTTATAAAATTAAACACCGTTACAAGAGAGAATCGCTGTTAATGTGACCGTTAAGAAATCCATAGATCTTAATGAATTTTCAATTAGTAATTTGTGCATGAACTATGACAAATAATTAGTTGAAAATATTTTTGATATTGCTTGAAAGAGAATATTGAATAATCTGAAAATTTTGGTCTACAACTTGGAAAAATAATTTTTTTATTTAAATAGAATTATGAATTGTGTGGGATAAACTAGGTGAAGTAAAAAACCGTAGAATTAGTTTTGCAATTAATAAACAACAAAATTTCAGATTCCGCTCCTTTTTAATTAATTAAGTTAGTTCTTTAGATTAATTTAATTTAATTGCTTTCTTTATTAAATTTCGATTTTTCAAATAGTAATTAATCTAGTAATTTCGGTACTTGATAAAATAATTAGTCCATGTGGGTTCAACACTCTTTTCACCTAAGTATACTATTTGCTGCGATTTTGTACACTTGTAAATAATTCACACCAAGTACCCTCTCTGCTCCTCCCCTCGCCTCACCGGTGATCCTCGCCTCCCTGCGGGCGGTCTTACACGTTGCCCATCCCTCTGGTCACCCCCCCTCCCCCCATCTATGTTGTCGCTGTCAAACTACGAGGGTGTCTCCGTTCATCGTCATTGTTTCCTCTCTCTTTCCCTCTCTTGAACTTCCTCTTAGCTCTCATGTTTTGTCTGTTTCTTGATTTTTTTTATAGCTAATTTAGCTGTGGGTTGTTTAGTGTACATTCGGTAGCTATATATTTTGAATCCTATGAAAGCCAGTTGATATGTTAAGAAGATAGTGGGTACAACTAAACAATATTATTGGTGAATTCTAATTTTCTAATTACCTTTATGTTTGATGGCAATGGGAATTAATTATCAGAGAGGATCTAGATCTATCTATTAGCAGGAATTTGCTATCTGCCTTGAACAAGTTTCATGTTCCTATATCATCTCCTTTGACTATGTTTTCTAGGTGTTTCTCTTTCTTGGGTGCTCCACGCCTTACAGTTTCAGATTCCTTTCTTTGCTTATTTCATTTTTTTCTTCTTTTTTTTCGCATTCTTCCCTTACTTTTCTGTAATGTTGTTTTTTTTAAGGAAAAGGTAGAGGATAATAAAACAAACTTACTTTTCATTACTATGGCTATCCTATTTCATTAATAAGAGGACAATAAAACAAACTTAGAGTACCGATCAAAATACAGTCCTACAATATAGGAATAAACATGGATCCTCCCCCGAACATGGAAAGATGGGACAAAAGAAACATACATGCATCTAACAGAAGTACAGAAAAGCATCTAAATCCCCACCACAAACTCTGGGAGATGGGGATCAATCAAACAGAAGTATAAGAGAACAAAAGACTCCTCCCTCAGTCAAGCGTCGGCCTGATCTTGACTTCGTCATCATCGTACTCCTCTACTTGAAGACGCTAGCAATCCTCTCTCGAGGGCCTGTCGCTGTAGTTGTAGCCCAAAAGGAAATTAGATGCATTATGTGAGTTAAGTTACCAAAAATACAATTACTCGTCCCACGAAAGTAATAGTTATTCTTATCTAGCCAAAGTACCCACGTCGTAACAGTGATAGCGATAAACAAGCTTCTCTCAGAGAACATCTCTCATTAGCGAACTTCAGACCGATCCATGAGTCCCATACTTTATAGGGTAACCGTTAGTTCTCAGGGCACTAATAACATCTATAAGGTCCGCATTACTCCTGAATACAACGTTGCAAAACACACAAGAAGCATCAATAGTTGGTTGGCATTTGACCATGTTTTCTCTAGTCAAAATCGCATCGTTAAGGACTAACCATAAGAAGACTTTTATCTTCAGCGGGGTTTTTGCTTTCCATATAATATCCGACCATTTCGGAGTACATCCCCTGAAGTGAATACGGTTATAAAGAGACCGTACCGTGAAAGTGTCATTCTTTTCCGATCCCCATGCTCTTCTATTTCGTCCTTGTGTACATTTAACTCCCGAGTTGGCAATATGAGCCCGAAGTTCCATAAACCGGAGTTGAGAACCAGAATCCATTGGATATTTAAAGGTTGGCTTCCATGAAGTTCTTCTCCAGGATGTAGCCACCGTGCAGTGTGGTTGTGCTGCTAGTGCATATAAGTTTGGGAACAGGTCTCTAAGTGTATAATCACCACGCCATTTATCCCATCAGAATCTAGTAAGTCTACCATTTCAGATGTACAATACATAACTGTTGAATGACGCATAGGCTTTACCAATCCCTCTCCAGAACCAGGAGACATATGGGCCCACCCTGAAGCTCAGATTCTGCATCCTGTTTCCATGTAGATAAGCCTAAATGAAATCCTGTCAACCCTCTCCGTTAGAGTGAAAGATTTTCCACCACCACTTTCCCAATAATGCGATATTTATATCTCGAAGATCAATTACACCCACCCCTCCGTGAATCTTCTTCATGCATGCTTTTTCCCATCTAATGATATGATAGTCACCTCTCACTCTTCCACAAGAAACACTTTCAGATGCAATCAATTCTTTGGATAACCCATTGTGGCATTTCGAAGAAGGATAGATAGTACATTGGAAGTTTAGAAAGGACTGCGTTGATAAGAGTAACTCCCTCCCAAGGACAGTGATTTACCTTTCTATCTCACAAGTCGGTTCTCAACCCGATCAATGATAGGTAACTAGTCAGCCTTCTTGAGCTTGCCCAGTCTCAGCGGGAGCCCCAAGTACTTAATGGAGAAATTCTCGATGGTGCAGTTGAGAATGATGGCATGTTCCTGTGGCTCCTCTGGGGGTAAAACAATGGGGATTAGTGCGCTTTTGTGAAAGTTAACCCTGGGGCCAGACCAAGCTTTAAAAATATAGAGAATTCTTTTAAAAGTGATGGTTTCCCCAATGTCGTCATTTCCAAACAAAAGAGTATTGTCTGCATATTGGAGGATGGAGCAGACCTGGCGATTAACTCCAATGGCCACAAGAGTGATCCAACCGACCCGTCTGCAATTAGCCATCATAAACCTTAGGACGTCTGCCACAATGGTAGAAATGATGGGGAAGAGGGGGTCTCCTTGTCGAAGGCCACGTTTGCACAAAAACGGTTGTCCCGATACACCGTTCACCATGATAGCAGTCCGACTAGAGGAGAGGCAACTGTGGATCCATCTGATCCACCTGTCCCCAAACCCATATCGTGCAAGTGCTTCCAAAATACAATCCCAATCAACCGAGTCATAAGCCTTTTCGAAATCCAGCTTAAGGAGATAGCTCTTAGCATTCGATATAACATCCTGAATTTTATTTATAAAGAGTTTGGGATTTTACGTGTTTTGCACGTATAGTTTCATATGTATTTTTCTAGAGAATTATTCCTTTATAGCATGAACAAGTAATTATTCTCTTTATTTTCTATAAAAGCATATTTATAAAGCCTAATTAATTCCTAGGCCTAATTATCTCTTTCTAGATCACTATAATTTATTTATTAATTAATTCACTAGAGCCCATGGTCTTTTGGCCTATTAGTGAGCCTATTTAATTTAATTCCTCTTTTAATTAACCTAACTTGTAATGTAGACCAATTTAGTAAACAATTAATTAAAATACATGAACAAACTTTTGGTAGGGGATACTAGTTTGCATGTGCATTGCACTAGTACGTGCAAGTGCACCATGGGTGTAGGCCGGGTTGTATCAAAGAGAGAGGGAGAGGTGGATGAAGTGGGGAGGTGGTTGCTCCATCATGGGTAGTTGCTACAACTCCCTAATTCATCTTGGCCTTTGATCCTTAACTAGTTGGATCAATCCTAGCCTTCCATTTACACACCAAATTAGTATAAATACCCCCCTCACTCACTCACATTTACACTTGAAAAAGAATTGAAAAAGAAAGAAAGAAAGAAAGACAAGATTGTGAGTAAAAGATTAGGAGAGTTGTGAGTCAAAAGATTGAGTGCTAGTTGTGTGTGTTCGTCATCCAAGGAGTGGCCGACATACTTCAAGGAGCAAGGGGAGAAGGCTCGGGTTCCATACAAGTAAGGAGGAGAAGTCAATTGGTGGCTCGATCTAGGAGGAGAAGGCTTCCCTTGTTCATTTTAGGAGATCTTTTAGGAGTTCTTATTGTTTTCTCTCCATTAAAGGTGGGCAATTTTCTCCAACTTCTAACTAGTTACCATGCTAGGTTTATGTGTATGATCATGATAGAATAAACAGGAAAAGAAAATATTACTTTATGTTAGTACTATGTTTAAGGAGAAAATGAACCCATGTGGAATTACATGAAATAAGTAGTAAAATTGATTGAATGATGTGAATAGAAGTATTGTTGTGATAACTTGATAATATGCTTGTTGCTAATTAAGAAAATATGAATCTATATGTTGAAATGTTCATGTATGTGAAGAAAATGCAATATGAAGAAATGTGTTGTTCATAAGATGTGAACTATGAGAAGTCTCCATGCTATGAAAGTAGATTGATTAACAAATCATACATGTTTCTTGTTAGTAAGATTGATACCAAATTTCCAAATTTACATGTTGGAAAGAAAGAAAAATGAACATTTTGTATTTAGGACTAAGTTAAGAGAAAGATTGGATTTTTATTGATAAAAGAAGAAAAGGAGGAAATTATTAGTTTAATAAAGAGTAACCCATTTAAGAATTATCAAATTAGAATTTTCTCTTTGAAAAGAGACAAATTAAGAGGACATAAAGCTTTTGTGACCATTTTCGTACAAATAAAAGAATAGTCTTTTATATGAAAAATGAGAGCTAACTAGTTTTTAAAATCTTAAGTTACTGTATAAATTCCAAATTTCAGATTTTAGTTACAGAACAGTCGACCGAATATGCTTTAACAGTCGATTGTCCTGACTATTTAGTTTTCAAGTTTAAATCCTTGCAGAACCGTCGACCGAATATGCGTTAACAGTCGACTGCCCTGACTGTTTAGTTTCGACTTTTAAATCCTCGCAGAACAGTTGACCGAATATGCATTAACAGTCGACTGCCCTGTCTGTTTAGTTTTGAGTTTTAAATCCTCGCAGAACAGTTGACCGACTATGCGTTAATAGTCAACTTCCCTGACTGTTGGGTTTCAAGTTTTAAATGTCTTTAGATATAGAAAAAATGTATTGTTTAAAAGAATTTCGAAAAGTGATTTTTGATAATGGGAAAATCGAAAATATGAATTTTAGATTTAGTATTGATAAAATGAGAATAAGAGAATTATGTGGAAAGAATGAATTATGAATGTGACAAATGAAATTTATTCTATGCATAAAATTGTACATGAAAGTGAAATCAAATATCATGATGAATTTATGAAAGGTCTTATGAATATGAATACACAAATACTATGAACATGAAATGGAATTGAAAACTATAGGGTAGCTAAGCCTTATACCGGCATTGAAAGATATTTTTGAGATGAGATATTGAAAAGAAAAGACCAAGTTTGGGTCATTGTTGAATTAATGGTTAAGACCGATATAGAGGAAGTGCTAACTCTAGGGGATTGATTCTATTCATGATTCAAATAATTAAGGACCAGACACATAGTGGTGATGTGACGAAAGTAAGAGAAAAACAGGAGTATGAGGGCCATCGGATTGGCGGTGTGAGAGTGATTCACGGATTGCCTGCTTGATGCGTCATGACATGGCATGAGCACTACTCCTGAATTATCATCTCAGTGGCGACGCTTGTGGGGTGTTTGGTGACTACGGGTAGTACCATCGTTCCATGGCGGAGGTTGAATTGTACATAGATTGTCTGCATGATGCGCCATGTCAGTGCGTGGGATTCCCCTCCAGATTGTCTGGATATGGGCTCGTAATTCATAGAACATCTAGGATACTTACCGTAGTAGTTTAAATCATGGCGAGGGATTAAACTCTACAAGATGAAGTACGATTAAGGGCTTGCCCTCGGACCTATGTAGTATGGGATGCATAGAATCCGAACAAGTGCGCATTAGTGTCATGTAATATAAACAACTACATTAAGGACTAGGTGCACAGCATAACACATCTATAGGATAGTCCCTGTAGTTTTGCTTGTGACAAGTGTGTGCTTTCTAAGTAGGAGAAAATTGATGTATTATATCCTTGTATCAGTTGAATGAACTGACGAGCCCACAGTTTCTAAGCAGGATAAAGTGACTGACAAGACTAAAGTATGCATGCTACTTAAAGAATGTTTCAAGTGTTGTACATTTTATTCATGTAATTATTGTAAATTGCTTCCGCTGTTTAAGTGTAATCTAAGATGTATCTCTGATGTAATAAAAGTTTTAAATTCGTTATAAAATTGTACGAAGTGAAGTGTAAAAATCCTGTGGAACTTTGAATTCAGTTTGTTTTGGGATTCGGGGTGTTACATTCGATATGTGGAAATGATGGATAGTTTCCTCAGCAGAGGCAATACAGTCTTGGATACACCGACCTTTAATGAACTCAGTTTTCTCGCGACTAGTAAGTCTTTCCATCACATTTCTCAATCTGCTAGTGAGCGATTTGGTGATAATCTTAATGGAGCAATTAAGGAGACTAATAGGGCGGAAGTCTCCAACCCTTAGGGAGTCTTCTTTATTAGGGATCAATACAACCTCAGCGATATTGATTCTACCTAGCTTAAGCCTATGGTCATAAAACACGGCGAATAAATTTACAAGATCGTCTTTGCTTCCCTCCCAAAATGTATGATAGAAAATGATTGGGAAACCATCCAGACCCGGTGCTTTCTCCCTACCATGCGACACCGCCACCCAAATTTCCTCTTCCGTGAAGGAAGCTTCCAAGGATCTGCGGTCGTGTGGATTAAGAGGGACTCACGATCTGCGGTCACCCCCCACAAACCAAGGGTGTTGCCATCGTGAGTGGATCTCACGTAGCTGAGTCTAGAATGCCATCCTGGCAAAGGCAATGTTTAGGCCATACACCACCGTGATAGTTTGGATCCAATTATCTGTCTTGCGTCGGAGCAGGGCTGATAACGAGTAGTGTTGTTGCCGCTTGCAATCTCCTCCTGAAGAAGGAGAAAAAAATTTATCCTTAGGTTGATGTTAGAAAAGAAAGTAAATTATTATCGCGGTTGATATCTGAAAAATGAAGAACGAAGAAGATGAAACTGGAAGCTAAGGAAGAAGGAATCTATAGCAATTATATGTGTTTTATGTCATCTTAAGTTCTTAAGCTCTAAATCAAGTTGTAATTTAGTTCTTCAAATATTTGGATTTTTTTCCTGCTCTTGAGTTCTTGCACAAAAATCACTTCCTAGTTGCACTTCAGTTTATTGAATATTCAAGGATTACTTATTAAGTGTTGGTTCATAATTTCTGAATGGTCCTTCCGGCTCAGGGCTCTAAATGGGCTATAATCTCTTATTGAATGCTTGCTAATTTGTTGTACATTATATTTAATTTGACAGGGATATAGCGACTAGAAGACTTGTGAATGAGACCAATTTGTGACCAATCATTAATTTGGAGTACTTATGCTAGAGGGCAAAGTTGATACAATTTAATTGACTTTCAAATAGGACACCTGAGGAAATTAGTGTTCTACAATTAGAACTGAGAAGATTGCTCAATTAACCCTGCTAAGTTCCCATGTTGCTATTTTTCGTGAAGGTAAGGTAAGGTGTGTGTGTGCAATCAATATATGACCAATTCCATGAATTTAAGAGGCTAGCGGAAAACATTAGAAGGTGGTGTTGGCCAAGTTTGTAACACTCGTGAGATGGGCTTGGCTTGAAGAAAAAAAAACTTGGTACTTGATATAGTTGCCCTTCCTGAAGATATTTAAATGTCTCAGGTGGTATTGTGTACTGTCCCTTTAGAAAGAGTGATTTGATAAGTATTGAGGGTAGAGTTAGGAATAGAGGAAGATCTAAACTAACTTGGATGGAAACGGTGAAAAAAGATATGATAGCTCGAGAAGATATTGTGCTAAACCGAGTTGAATGGAAAACCAGAATTTATGTAGTCGACCCCAATTAGTTGGGGAAAATGCTTTGTTGTTGTTGTTTTTAGGTGGTATTGTGTAGCACTGGATAAATAATGAGTTATAATTTTGATAATCTTGGATTTCGGAGTTATAATCCTGTTAATGTAGTCTTTCAATTTTGATCAATTTATTCTCAGCATAGGCTATGGCTTTTGTCTGATTGAATAGTTGGATAATTGTAATCTTCATTTGATTTGACGACACTATATTAGCTATGTTTCAAGTTGTTCGCAATGTTTGGCTAATTTTTTTACCTTATTTATTAAAAAAAAATCTTATTTTAAAGGGTTTGTTTTATGTTGACTTTTCAATTTTTTGATCGGTGCTATGAAGTTGTCTAGCATTGCAGAGATAGTATTTGTTTGCATAGCAAAAAGAAAATTCAGTGAGATTCATAGATGTGTACACTTTGTTGTTGTCGAATACTTCACTAACAAAAATAGAGTTCTCTCAACCAGATATCGTTATGTGGCACTAAGCTACAGCCTCAAACCACTCATGTATTTTTCCTCGAAGCATTTGGTTGTTTTACTACACACTATTCCCTTATCCCTAATTTCAAAACCCTAACTCGACCACCTTCGTAGGAGCCGGCGGTGACATCGAAAACCTTTCTCTTCAAGCCTCCGCTCCGCCCATTGTTGATGACATCAATACCGTCTCCAAGTCTGCCGTCTTCTGCCGTCCTCAACCTCATCTCCACCGTCTCCAACAACAATGAGTACATGCTTCTTTCTCTTCCTCTTTTTTGACTTCGTATGGGGTTAGGGTTTCGGTGATCGGATTTAAGGTTCGAGGTAAGTATTTCGCTGGATTTCATCTCTTTTTCGGGCTGTAAATAATTGATTTTGGGTTTAATTCTCTCTTTTTCTTTGTTGTTCTCTTTCAGATTTGGGGTTAGGGTTTGGATGCTTGGATTTGGAGATCGAGGTGGGCGTTTCTTTGGACTTGATCTCTTTATCGGCCGAAATCTATCAGGTTTGGGTGATTAGATTTGAGGTTTGAGGTGAGTTTTCTTTGGATTTATCTTTTTCTGGGCTGAAATCATTTAGGCTTAAATTTTGTTGTAATGACTGGTGAAATTTATTGGTGTGGGGCTTCGAAGATTTGATTTTTCGGTGTGGGTGTTGTTTATATGGATGGGTAAATTTTTTTGCGTTTAGGATTGCAGTTGTCAATTTGATTGAAAAGCTTTCTGTATGGGAAGTTTTTTTGGTTATTCACATTGTGGTTTACTTCTTGGTTTGGAGGTTACTTCGGAACATTGACAAACTTCATTGTGCTTGCATATACATCGAGAACGTGGTTGTTTTCTAGATTTGTTTATTCTTTTGAGGCGGTGAAAATAATTGAGATATATTAAATTCTAATGTTCGAGAAATTTCTCGAGTCTTTTATTTGAAAAGGAAGCACAACCAAAATCATTCATTTCTTTTTGCTAATTCGATCTTATCTACAACATTGGCGAGACAACTGCAAATGCTTGGAGGGAGAGAAAGAGAGGGAGAGAAAGAGAAAGTATTGAAAAGAAGCTTAAGAATCATGTATCGAATTCAAGATAAATCTGAGCCTCCCTCATTCTATCTCATTTTTGCAATATTTTTTTTTCTTCATATCTTCTCCTTATTGAATTTGTGGTTAATTTGGTCATTAATTTTTAAGTTAGGTATTTTCTTGGTTGTGGTTTGATTTTGTGGGGGTTTATTTGGCTGATTAATCCAGTGTACATGAAAATAACTTTAGTTGATTAATCCAATGTTCAAGCCATACTAATACCATCATTGCCCTTTTCAGACTCAGGTTATAATTGCGAAAGTACTGGTTTATAAAATTTGGATACAGGTTTAATGTTCAGGATAATTCATCATGTGATATGATTACAACAAGTCTTAGAAGTTGACACTTGGTAACATTGTTAAATAAGTTCAATTGATATTGGGATATTCTATATTGCTATACGTTGGATTGTTGAATGGATGGGGTTTGGGATATTCTAGCTAAGAGCATCCACAGTCGTTTTTCTCATTTCTTATAAAATGGCAGCTACAGTAATAGTAAATGGACGAAGTACTTGCAGTCGTAGTTTGCTAAATTTTTCTCATTTTCGTTAGAGACGGGATATGATTAACCGTCCCAAGTTTTTTAATTTTAAAATGGGGTAGGACGGGGAATCATTCCCCGTCTCTCTCAAAAAAAATTTAAAAAAAAAAAAAATCAAATAGTTTAAAAAAGTTCCCAAAGCATGCAGGCCTTTGGATTGGTTCCCAAAGCATGCAAAGGGCCTTTGTGGCCTTTGGATCCATGTGTTGACCAAAAGCATGCAGTTTGAACACTTTTTTAAAAAGCATGCACTTGTGGGACGGGGTTTGATACCCCGGACGGGGTATCATTCCCCGTTTGAACCATTTTTTAAAAAAAAATTTGCCTTTAATTAGAGAGACGGGGTTTGATACCCCGTCCGGGGTATCATTCCCCGTCCGTCCGCTTTTTTTATAAAAAAAAATTCAGAAATTAATGGGACGGTGTATGATACTCCGTTCGATACGATTAAAAAATATTTTTATCGAAGAGACGGGGTATCATACCCCGTCCTTTATAATATGAGAAAGCTCGATTCGTTTCTCATATTTGAGAAATGGAAATAGAAACTTTCTCAAAATATGGGAAAATGAGAAACGACTGCAGCACTACTTTTCGATTCGTTTGCTATAATTTGAAAAAGTGGGAATTATAGCAAACGACTGTGGATGCTCTAATTAGCTAATTTTCCAAGAGTTTCTTCGTCCTCGCTTATTAGATTTCTTGCTTGCTTTGGTGTGTAGCATTGGAGCTTGGTGATGGAACCCGACAATTAGCTGGAGGATGCTGATGTTGGTGTTTCAATTATTTTGAGAGAATCGTTTTGCCTCAATGCTTGAATATTGGATTTAGATATTTCATGATCGATGTATTTCTGTTTTGAGGACTATAAATATTTTTGAATTTTTTCTTCTTTTTCCTCTATGCTTTCAATGTTGTCGCTTCTTTGAAGGAGTATTCAATTTTTAGGTCTTATGATTCAGAAGTGCTTTAGACTTCTGGCAAGGATCTAGTGGTTCGAATAAATAAATGTAGTAACTTTGATGAACACCCACCACAAAGCTGAGATAAGTTTTTTGAGGATTTATTCAACGAGGCTTCATAGTATGGTTATATCTTTTTTTGTTTTGATAAACGGATAGAGTCCTAAGACTCCGGCCAATAAATATATTATATATAAAATGAATAGTACAAAATACACTATACAACCCAATTTAGAAGGAGTAGAATTGAAAAAGATACAAAACAAGATAGAACTCGAAATGGCAAGTAAGCAGCTGAGAAGACTGCAGTAGATCTCCGAATGACTAGCCGATTAGCAATCAGCCTCAAACAAAAAGAAACTCAGCAGATGAACATAAAGCCACCACCTGAGCTAGCGTAGACGTAAAGAAGCAGCAAAACATCGTGACCAACACCCAAATGCTACACTAACCAAAAAGCATGGCACAACCAGCATCCAAAGAGCACTCAAAAATCACGGTAAAACACTACCAATAATCCATGGAGTGGCAGCCAAAAAGGGAAAGTGCAGATACAAAGAAACTCCCAATAAATAGAAAAAAACGCGCAAGAAACATAAAGTAATTGACCAAGCATAGCAAAGGAGTAAAGTTGACTGGCAGATACCAAGAGCCGCCATCACCAGCACAACAAAACCTACCAACAACGACTGTCTAAGAGACAAAACAACCAAATGAGAATTTAGAAAGACATGGATGTTAAGAACTCAGAAGTAGTCGTGATAGGCTGATAAACACTAACACAGGAACCTTAAGAGCCTTCAAGAGTCAAACTTGAACAAGAGGAACATAACGCCAAGCTAATTTCTTAGCTAAAATCAGTACATTCACTTGAACCTGCAAACCGTTATAGATTTTTTTATTGTATTTTCACTTAGCAGATGGTGAGATGCTCTCAACCAACGGTAGAGGGACATCGACAATGCCAGACCTACTAGCCACATCCTTGCAGGGGGGAGAATAGGCCGAAAGAACATAGGAAGAAGGAGGGGTCGACACCTAAATGGAATTAGTATGACAGTAATTACCCAGCTGGGCAATCAAAGAATGGGAGGGAGAAGACACATCAATAGTCGGTGAAGACTTGAAGGGGGATAGAATAAAATTTATTCATAACCTCAAGCATTCTACGACCCAAACACGATTGAACACCTAAAGACTAAAAAATCGAGAAAATGCAACCATGGAAGTGAAAAGAGAAGGTAGAAAAGTTGGGGGAAGAAATCAATATTGAACAAGGATAATTATATGAGATAGTTGGTGCTTTAGGGTTAGTGACAGAAACTCGATAATCATAAAAGTGGCGGTGATCGGGCGCCATGCCACATGTAAACGTGCATTGAAAGAAGTTGGAGTCATTGAACATAACATCAACCTTATCAAGGATCAATCCCACATGTGGCGCCTCATTACGAGAATGGAGACGAGCAAGAAAAGTTACCAACAGAGGAGGGGAGATGTGCTTTGTATTAACCGCTCTATCCCCAAACATGATAGATAATTTAGGAGGCTGCAAAGCAGTAAGAGAAGAGATGTGATGTGGGAGGAGGGTGCAGCAAAAGAACCGGAGTACCTGCAGGCGAAGCGATTTCCTTACCAATCTTAATACTAAGCTTCTTCGAAAAGCGTTGATTGAACTTAAGCTTTAAAAGGGGAAAATTAAGAGCCAAGAGAAGTTTGGCAGGTAAGGGCCTTCCCCTGGGCAGCCCAAGGGTGAAAAACATCAACTGCAGGAGTGACTAAACTTGTCACAGAAGATACACTTCATTTTATTCGCGCACTCTTGTTTGAAATGCCTAGGGAGAAGGCACCTGAAATAAAATAGATGAGGATCAGATCTCGAAGAGGAAGGGGGAAGATGGAAGATGGAAGATGGAAGAGGAACGAGAGAAAGAAGCCTTTGAAGATAGAGGAGGGTTATAGAAACTCCTCAAATCCTGGTCGGCCGCAATCCTCATGGACGACGAAATCAAACAAACTTCAACACAAAAGGGGAAGGGGAGAAATACTTGAAACTACTATTGAAAAGGGTGCAAAATTCATGCAAGAAGATTGTTAGAGAAAATGGGGTAATCAAGATCTGGGAAACAACAATGATTAATCAATCAAAAGCAGCCAAACTTGAACATACCCTCCACAGATAGAAGCTACAAGAACTCACAAAATTGCAAGGAAGAAGAGAAAAATAGGGAAATAGGGAAATAGGCGTGCAGGAGAAAAAAAAAGCAGATGGATCCAGGAGAGAAGAAAGAAAATATTCTTAGAATGAGGGGGGGAACGAAGCCCAACAAGGCACCGCCAGTAATCAACTGGAACAACAATCACAACACACTAATCCACATGTACAACAATCACATTAAACTAAAGAATGAAGCAAGAACAGAAGGTTAACACAAAAATAACAAATGCAGAACTACTAAGGAGCGAGGGTATCCGAATCACAGTGCCCTGAGTTTGCTGCGAAAAGAGGGAGAGAGACAAAGGAAGTGCACGGTAGGTGTGGAGGAAACGATGACGAGCCTGAGAGGGTCACCGAGTACCCAACAAAGATCGATACTCCAAATTGGCACGAAGTGAGCAGGGCCGAGAGAACACCGAACGATGGCGGAGAACACTGAGCCTCAGGCTAAGGAAGCTCGAACTAGCAGACTAACAATCAGATGAATAGAAGAAAAAGGTTTGTAGAGGAAGAAAAGTTACACAAAATTAATAAAGGGAGTATAATGGATGGCCGGAAGACGAGTGAGATCAGGTCGGAGGAAGAAGGAAGCGATGGGTTGGAGTTTTTGAAATCTTCTTTCTTTGATCTGACGGAGAAGTAGATAAGAAATGTGATGAGCACAGAAAAAAGTAGATGGATCCAGGAGAGAAGAATGAAAATAGCAGATTGATCCAGTATGGCTATATCTTTAAATTGATTTTTAACATTTAAACTGCTTTGAACAATATATTTAATTGTGCTAATTAATTCTCATCTATATGATTGTATGTTTATTCAATGTTGACATCGCTGCTGCCGCCATTAATGACCACTCCGTTCCCATATTCACGGCTCTTGACTCCTCTACCCCATTATAGACTGCTATCCTTTTCTTTGTCATCTATATCTTCACTGAACCTCTTTGTTGTTGATGGATCTTACTAAGTACTCCAAATCTAGATTTTTTTAAGGCATCCTTAAAATCCATGTTTTGTATATTTTATCATATTGTTCAGGAGTCTCAGTTGCTTTTCATTTTTTTACTTCTAACTTTATGTACATCGCATCATTTATGCCCCTAAAATGTATGACTGAAGATTGTATTTTTCTAGGGAGCGACCCTATTAAATGAAGCTGCGTACTTTGCTGCGTGGCTTAGTTTGAAGCATGGTGTGTTTAAATGACAATATTGTTGAGAAAGTTGTGTTAGGGAATTATGGCGCGTTCATCAGATTTATTTGTGGTCCTCGCTATCTTGCTCAACAACTCCGCCGTGCCACAATTTCCTAACAACTGGTACAGAGCTTCAGTTGACGAGTCCCTTGGGAAGATGACTAGTCATAGCTACTGGAAGATCAAGCAGTTGGATGGGAAGATCAACTTCAATCTCTTGAAGGTGGACATTTATGAAGAACGTCTGCATCTTGCCCTAAAGGAGAAAGGTAAACCATTTGACATGAAGTGGGAGAATTGCGATGAGATTTGTGAAAGAGCACTATGTTTAATCCGATTATCATTGGCGGATGAGGTCAGGTGCAATTTCCTTGAGGAAAAAAGTGCAGCGAGTCTGTGGGAAAGACTCTTATCTGACCATTTGGGATCGTCGTTATTGAATCAAATGTATTGGAAGAAGAAACTATTTTGTTTCTCAATGAACTGAAGGTACCGTTCTTCAAGATCATATTGTGGAGTTCAATAAGGTATTTTTTAAATTGAGGGCGATAAATGCAGATGATCTAGACGAAGAAGATAAAATTTTCAACTTAATATTTTCACTGCCAGAATCGTACCAGCATTTGATAACTACCATACTACATGAAAAGTTTGCCAAGGAGAATCTTTCATTGGTTGAGGTGATCAAGGGCTTGAAGGAAGATCAACTTAGGAAGAAAACTGTAACCCCCGTTTCCGGTTGTACTAATTTTCATTTTTATTTTCTTCGTAATCTTGTATTTCAATTCAGTCTTATTTATTTTGTGAAACCAAAATTTTAATCCACTTTATTATATTTCCTCAGTATTTGAGTATTTAATAAATGTCGATTATTATTTAATTATTGTTTGGCCCAAACCCAAATCCAATAGCTGTACCCAAAGCCCATATCCAATCCAAACTAAACCGTAATCCTAATCCCTTATTTATATCCCTAACTGACTATTAATTAACCTAATTATCATCTCCTAACCCATCACTTCAACGGTCCCGACTTCTTCCTCTCTTCATCTACCGAAACCCACTTCTCCATCAACCCCGAACTTCAATCCCCATTGCACCCTCAACCCGCAAGCGTTCTCCACTCCACCATCGCGATCACCCCTCTTCCCCCTTCATCTCCATTGTGGCCCTCCGAACCCGATGCAACTCCTCACCTTGACATTTCTGCCCGAAGTCTCCACCATTGCTGCCTCATCTTCACCACCTTTCCATTCCCTGACCTCAAAAGATTCCATCGCTGTGTCCACACCCGAGCTGCACCTCAACTCCACCATCACGATGGCCATCACTCCTCCATTGCCTCTCCACTGTGGCCAGCACCTGGGTCTTCTTCCATTGCCCCTCGCAGCCATCATCGCCAACACCCGGCCACTACCCCGATCCTCCACTTGCTATCCCGAGACTCCACCAGCAAGACCACCCGATGCCAGCACCTCCATGTTGCTGCTCCACCACTTTTGAACCCTTGCTTCCTTGATCGTCCGAACAACACCTCCCGAGCTCCATTTCTACCATTCTCCCGCGCCGCACCGTTGAGCCATTGCAGCCATCGCCAGCACACCTCATCCCGAACCTGACATCCTTTTGCTTGTTGCTGTTGTTACTGCCGTCACATCACCGACATTAGCCGCCGTTATCGCTGCCTCCTTGCAGGGCTGACCTTGAGTTCCCGGGGGGCCCAAGGCGAACTCTCGAAATGGGGGCCCCTATACATTTAAAAAAAAATATATACAAAAAATTTGCACATTGTTCAAGGTAAAATATGCAAAATATATATATCATCGAATACTCATAAACATCAATTGGATATGAAAAATAGAGTGAACACAAAATCTATTGTTTACCCTTGTTTGTATCCCCCGAATTCCAAATACAGGTAATTTGTAGTATAAATAGGATCTTTTACTTTAGTTTCGTACAAATTTATAAGGAATTAAAACTTTTTATTTACAACATGTTCCTTACAACAACACAACAGAATTAAATGAATACAATAGAATCTACAATAATAGGAATTCTTCAATCTTGTAACAACTCATCGTAGTGACTTCAAGTCCATGCCAAGTCCAATCCTGCAACTAGGAAACTGTGGGCATGTCAGTTGCATACAACTGACGCAATGCTATAATACAGTGATTCTTCTATTTTAGCAATCACAAACTTGAATACAGAAACAAAATGTGAAAAGTGACTATCCTAAACATGTCAGTGTATGATATGACCTAATGCTTAATGCAGACATTCACACTACGATGACACTAATGTATACTTGTTCGGATTCTATGCATCTCATACTATATAGGTTCGAGGGAAAACACTTATCGTACTCCCATTATTGATTTCAATCCCTCGCCATGCAAAACCTACTACGGTAACAAAAGCAATGTTTAGACATTTCACGAGTACGGATTTCAGTCCCGGAGTCCACCGTCAAACTATACAGAATTCTTGTCGTGCGAACATCCCGCAAGTGCCCCTTTAGCCCCGGTATATACATATACATTGGAGATCGACCTCCCATCCGCTCGACTATTCATGATCCTGGAGTCCACCGTCAGATCAATCGTAGTCCTGGATTTAATTAAGGCTCGTCTCACCTCGCAAGCAACCACAGTACCGGGGTCCATCGTCAAACTGGGTCTATAGTCCTGGAGTCCACCGTTAGACTATATAGAGGCACCCACTTATGTTTTCCCAAGTTTCATCACGTCTCCTTCAAGTGCCTATCCTTGAATTTAAACATGAATAATAATACCACCTAGAGCTATCTTACCCTCCTACCGGTCTTACACAATATACCAAGAACGATAGCCCATATTAGCCACTTCTCAAATCTTAATAATCACTTTCATCACTTTGCCGGTACCCGGCTCTCACTTAGCCTCTAGAATCAACATAATTCATGTTCACAACATCATGGATTATTCATGCCCTCATTATTCACATTTTGAAATTTCATTCTTTCACATCTTTTAACTTCTTTTATCCATTTTCTATTCATCAATCATGAAGTAACCAACTCCTTATAGCAACATTTAATAACACTTGATGAGTTAAAACCCTTATAAATATTACATATTTAATATTTCAACTTCATCCTTTAATTACCTCTTAATTCCTCAAAAGGTACATCTTACTAACATTCCAATTTTAAATCCAATTTTATACGTTGTAAAAGTTTTAGGACAACTAGATAAAAGACATCAACCTGTTGGTATTGTAAAAATCATATAAATTCCAATACTACTCCAAAAATAGATTTATTAGTTTCAGAGGAATAATAAATGAGTCTACTATAACTTTGTAGTTAAGATCATCTAAAATCATCCTCAATTACTTCGTCAAAATTTATTTACAAACAGTAGGTTAAAAATCCAAAAACTGCAGCTCATGCTACTTATAAAAATCATAAAAAATTATATACTTCATAAAACTTTGTGTTCTTTAGATCAAATTAAAGGTATACAAGTCTAATATAACTTTGTAGTTATAAATTTCTCCAAAATATTATGTCTATAACCCTGACTTCTTCGAAATCTACAGCAGGGTCAAAATGTTAAAGTACTACCACTGTTCAATCTTGTAAAATTCATTATAAATTCAATTCTTTATGAAAAATTAATTACTTAGACTCTAAAGAAAGTTTTACGAGTCTACTTCAAGTTCTTAGTTTTGAATACTGCATCTAAGATGTCGAAACGATCAAAATCCGAAATGTGTACAAATTTTCAGCAACTGGCCAACTGCAAATTAGTCATAAGTTTGGATTTTATTAAAATTGTAAATGACATCCAAATATTATGAAATTTTGAGGGGATGTTCTTGACATATACGAGATGCCCCTGTAAGAATTTTAGCTCTAGATTCCATCTAGTTTAATAGTTATGATTTTTTAAAGTGCAACTAAAACTTAAAACAACAACTTAAAAATGTCTCCAAATCAATCATATCATAATTTCACACAGTCAATTAACAACAAATAATCTAAACATGAATGTTCTATCTATGTAAGTTACCATGAATCGAACAATTCACACATATCAAGCATTCTACTGAAAAAACTATATTATAAAGTTGAAGAAACACCAATCTCAAATGTAGAATTCATAGTAGTAGAATTCCTATAAAATAGTGCTCCAAAGCTCCAAAGCTCCAAGCTCCCTAGAAAATGGCCGGCCTCTTCCTAGCACAACCTGCAAGTTCTTCTCCCTCTTTCTCTCTTTTGTTTTTGTTTTGAGTTGTGTTGTTCACGACAAAAGTAGGGACTATTTATAGTAAAATTGTGTGGTCAAAATAGCTCCCACTTCCCAAAATAACTCTCCACTTCCCGCTAACTCACACCACTCTCCCTCATTCTCAACCATGGTAAGAAACACGTGCACGTATAGTTAATGTCTGTGCACACTCTTCATACACTTTTATTATTAATTTTTATTAGGTTAGATGTGTGTGTTATATAAGGTAAGTGTACCAAACTAACTATATTATAAATGTACACTTTAGTGCACACAAAATCAATCATGGGCTTTAAATTAATTTTAGTGGGCAACAAAATGGATTTAGGCCTAATGGATTTTAATTAAAAATAAATCACACAATTGTGACTAGAAAAATGAGAAGAAAAATATTCATAACTCAAGAAAATTTTAGGAACTAACATGTGCACTGCAAACACGTGTGTTGCACATATCAATACAAAATAAATTTGAGAGAACGAAAAACAGTCAAAATATAACATATGTAGAACATATATATTAATAATGTAACGGTAAAACATACGTAATCGACACGTGTATTGAAAGCACGTGCAATACACGTAAAAACACGAAAAGATTAGTGTTTATATTTGAGTTGGCTCAAAAAATGAATTTTGAGATGGCGGAAAATCTATAATTAATTGAAATACAAAAATACGTAGGATATTTATATTAAAATACGCTATAAATATTACCCGTAAAGGTATAAAATACATGTGCGTAATACCCATGGACAAAATTGTCATAACTCAATTTTGCGGGGTGTTGCATTGTTCATGTGATTTTTATTGTAATCTGTGTTGTTAAGCTTACTGATATTGTACAACTTATGAATGATGTGAGTTAGTATACTTATATCATTCACTGGGCCCTGGTTACGTACCCGTATTTCTGTATTTTAGAAAGCGGGGCGTGACATAAACTCATAAATTAGATACTACCTCCAAAAGGTGTTTTGCGGTGGAAGATCCTTCCATTGAAAATCAAATTGCACATAAAGGTGTGATCTGCTGCCGACATTGCAAGAAGATAGGTCATTATAAAAAGGAATGTCGCAAATTGCTAAATCAGATAAGTGCCAATATTTGCAGTGCTAACGCCTATGTTGTTAGTGGTGATAATTTAAATTGTCTTCTTATTTCAATTTTTTTAGAAGTGGATTCTGGTTGGTTTCTTGACTAAGAAAGTTCTTCTCATATATGCTTCGAGAGTGAGAAGTTTTCTACCTACCAGTCTACAACATGGCATTGTGTGAAAACTGAAACTGGTGAGAATTGTGAAGTAGTAGATGAAGGAACAATTGAGCTGGAGATGTCAAGTGGAAACAAGTACACTCTAAGGGAATTCATGCATATTCCTCTGCTGGAAATGCATATGATATCCTTGGAAACTCTGAAAGCACACGGCTGCAGGCACACGGCTGCAGGCACACAGCTCGATGTAGAGTTCTGTCTATTAGGAAAGGTCTTCATAAGGTAACGTTCAGAAAGAAGGATGTTGGACCAGGTCAACACAACCTCTACAAGCTATGTGCAATCCGGATAACTTGGCAAGTATTTCATGCCCGTTATTCCTGAAGAGTCATCTAGTCTGCCGCAACTAGAATCATCGAAGTGAGACCACGACATTCGAATATCGTTAAGAGGAAGAGAGTGCCTCGGGGTAGGTGGAGTTTGTGTAGAGGGTGGCACCTCCATGTTAACACCAACTATGGTGTGCCCTTAGGGAGCATACTGATTGGTGAAATAAGGTGGAAGATTGATTCAACTAGCTGAGAAAACTACCGAACCGAGTTCATTTACAGATGGAAAGTCAAAGATTCTAGAGAAGATTAAATCACACAGTGTTGATAGCACGCGTATACAACCCAAGGTGGAGATTGTTAGGTGTATGTCATGCATACTTGTGTTCGATTAGAAGAATAGTTGGTGAAGCGAATGAGGTCGAAGCATCGATGGAGTGAAGTCGAAGCAACGGCAGCAGCAGCAACAACAATGAGCAGCAGCGGCAGCATGGACAATCGACCATATTCTAAAAAAAGAACACACAATCAGGGGGAGGGGGGCAGTTTACTGTTCCCCCGACCATCCACTCTCAGGTTAGGAATTGTTACATTGCAGTTGACCGCATCTTTGTGTAGGATACTGCCGCCGGCGCTGAAGTATATTTTGGGTTGTTTATTTGTTACTATTTCGGGCCCAAATTCTCCTCCAAATTAGATTGTACGGCTCTTATCAAGTTGCTTCTTCTACGGGATATATCAGACTG
Source organism: Hemerocallis citrina (assembly GCA_017893485.1). NCBI lineage: Eukaryota > Viridiplantae > Streptophyta > Magnoliopsida > Asparagales > Asphodelaceae > Hemerocallis > Hemerocallis citrina. The sequence continues at coordinate 259,462,432 of CM030364.1, forward strand.
TTATTATTAAGACTACAACTTAGGAATTCTCTAGATCTCTATATATTGTGATAATGTCCATAAAGATAGACAAATACTTCATTGATATTTCTTCCATTGTAAGTGAGGCTCGTGAGATAGTTCTTGATGAGTGAGTTTGTAACTAATTTGTAGTCTACTTTAGTTGAATAATATCTCCATATATTTCCCCCCCGATTAGGTTAACCCTGTAGCGCCCCGAATTTCTAATAAGAAATCTTAGAAATCACGTGGCACAATCCCAGCGATCCACTTCAATACAATATTAAACATAACCAACACCACTAAATTTTTACAACTTTCATTACAATAAACTTTTACAAATCACAGCGGAATTCAAAACAACTCAAACAATGTTTTCTATCATTTACAACTCAAATTATCTCCAAAAGCTATTACAAATTTTACACCAAACTCTTATGAATCAATTTTGTCTCAAATATAGCTCTAGCATCCAAACCTCCAACTCTAAGTAATAACCTGCAACATGTGAGGTTAGAGATGATCCCTAACCCCCAAACTAAAGGGGTCAGCCATAAATGGTGTGAGTGACAACAACAAACAACATAAATAAAACTTAAGCATGGATTCATAAGTAACATATAGTAATCCAAAGTACATAAAATATGAGATAGCAAGAAATGTAACAACAAGTGATACTAACCAAGTGTTAAGTGTAGAAAACCGGGAAAACCACATGCATAATACTAAGTCAAGAAAACACAAATTCTATATGCAGACTCTCTAATGCGTACTTATCGGAGTCTATGCATCCCATTCTACATAGGTCCGGTGCAAGCCCTTAACGTCTTCACTTCATAGGGTTCAATCCCCGCTATGCAACTGATCCTATCACGATGACTACTACGAGATAAAGATAAACTGTGAGAATTAGCCCATGCTTGATAATTCCATAGATAGATCCCATATCTCAAGCATTTTACCTGGATAATTCCGGAGATCATCCCACATCTAAACATTGACACATCATCACATGAATACCACATGTGCGTCGCCTCGACTTTGATAATTCCGGAGATCAATCCCACATCTCAAGCAAACCACTTGGATATTTCCGGAGATAGATCCCACATCTCAGGTAATTTACCTGAATAATTCCGGAGATCATCCCACATCTCAAGAGAGTTACTTGGATAATTTCGAAAATTAAATCCCACATCTAAAGCCATACTGAGGTGCATAACTCATGTTCCCGTTCATCATATCACCACTAGTGCCTGTCCTTATTATCTTTGGGTTATTTAATTACTCAACGAATCTCCTAGAGTGATGTACCCTACCGCCCTAAAATCAAAACTGAAAGACTGAAATGCCTCAACGGGCCTCAACAAAATAACTCAACACCGGTATACTAGGGTCACGCACCTCTAGAGACTCAAACTCAATATCTAAACCAAAGTCCCACTAAACAAAGTGGCTCAACTGAATGTCTTAAATCAAATGCTTAACTGAATATCTTAGAAACAATGCTTAACTGAAAGCAAAGTATGGACTGAATTATCTGAGAACCAAACACTCGAGGGACACTCAAGTTACAAAACTTATCAGCACCAGTCGACTTAAGCTTAAGTCGACTGTCCAGAAGGACAAATATCCAAAATTTAACAAAAATAAACTAAGTCATACCAGTCGACTTAAAAAAGGCTTCAGTCGACTTGCCCGGGATAAATTCCAATAATTTTCACAAAAATATTCTAAGTATATAAGTCGACTTAAAGGAATCGTAGGTCGACTGTCCAGAAGGACTAATAATTTTTTACCCAAAATAATTTCCTCAGCGAACCAGTCGACTGCCTATGAGCTAGGTCGACTGTCCAGAAGGACTATTTCGAGATTCTAAAAAAATACAGTATCAGGCTCGTACCGGTCGACTGTACAGTAGGCCAGTCGACTGTCGGCCTACAGATTTCAAAAGTTAGGTCTGAATACAATAACCAAAACTGAGGTTTTTCTAACGATTCATTGTTCATGAAAATAGTTTGTATTCAGACAAAGTGACAAATCTCAAAGATTCTTCATTATGGGTATATTACTCAAAACAACAATCATATCAAAAACTCTAATTCTCATGTTCTAGATCACTAATTCTTTCATTAGGGTTTCTCAAGACTAAATTCTTCCACAACTCTAACTCAAAATCTGATTTACAACATATAGGATCCAGGTGTTCATCATCTAATCATAACCACACCCAAATCTTAACAATACGATTTTATAAACAAGGGTCTACTAACCATTCTTAAATTTCACAACATGGTATAAACGACAATTATCAATCACATGATTCATACCACGATTTCAAGATCTATATCATTCACAAACAAAACGAAACACCCCACGTCACTCTCATACATAGTTCAAATCAACAACACAATTTTATATTACTCACAAAACACAGTCACTCACCTTTTAATTGAGAAAATCCACGAAAAAGCTTTCCTTTTTGCTAGATCCAAAATCGCCTTTCTCCACCAAAACAAGATCTCAAAATTCTGTATATTGTAGCAATGACGGTTGGAGAGAATTTCTCTTAAATATCCGGAATTGGATATTAGGGTTTTACCCACACTTTTGCAAAACAATCCTTTCCAAAAATACAATTTACATATATAGTTCTATCTTTGGAAATTCCATCAAAACCCATTTAAATTTGGATTTAAAAGAAAATATACATTCTAAACCTCAATCAATACTGTTCAAAACGTCCAGAATGTACATTTTGCACTTTAACCCCTAAAAATGTCAATTTTGCAAAAAGGTCCTTCTTTTTTCAAAAATTGCAAATAGTTTCAATTAATTTCAGAAAAATCGGGAAAAATATTAATTAAATCTCAAATATTAAATAATGTTTTTTCATGAATAAAACTTAATTTTTCAAACTTCTCAAAAGTACTTGCACGTGTTTTGCACGTGTACAAAAGATAAATTTTCAGAAAATATTCATTAGATCTCCAAAAATAAATTTAAATTCATTTTCAAATATAAAAATAATATTTGAAAATACGGGGTTCTACAAACCCGAAAAAGGAAAAGCCATTGTGTTCTTTGTGTGATTGGTGTGATCTACTTGTTTGGTTGTCCATCAGATTTGTTTGTACTCTTCGCTACCTTGCTCAACAACTCCGCTGTGGGCAATTCCCAAACAAGCTGCATGGAAGATGTGGTTTTATAAAGATCAAAATTTAAACTTGGGTAAGTTGAGAAACCTTTCTCATCTAAAAAACTAATGTCATTGTGTAGATCAATAGTTTTCTTCAATCGTCATTTGGGTTAATCTTATTCAGCAAAAGAAGAACAAAAAATTCCAAATGTACGTGCTAAAAGGAAGTGTTTGTAAAATTTGGAATATGTATTAAATTTGTGGTTGAATTTCACACTCATTTTAACACCACATTTCTGCCGTAAATAAATATGTAACAATGTAAAAATAAACTTACGAAAAAATGGAAAACTGAAAGTATCTTTGATGTTTGACCGTTTAGTAAGTTCATGTGAATACAAAGGGCCATGTTGGGTTTATATGTCATGCATACTCAATCCGATGAGAAGAGAAGACGGTGTTGCAAGAGAGGAATCGAAGCAGCAATTGGATCGAAGATGAGAAGCAATCGAAGCAACAAAAGAGCAGGTGTGGTCGAATGCACAGTCAACCGTCCACCCCTTTGAAATTGTTGACATGCCAAGTCGGTCATTGCACATGGCTGAAGTTTGTGTTCGGTGCGGGTCTTGGGGATGCGTTTGGAGTCCGACTTCCTTATCAAGTTAGATCGTACGAATCTTATTGTATGGTTATCTCTTTAGAAAACATCAGATGGTTATTGTATCAAGTATATCAAACTAGGATTTCTCTAGATCTTTATATAATCAATGTAATGGCTCAAAGAACAATATGATTCTATTGAGTGCCGAATAGAAGAAAATAGTACTTCATTTGATGGGTGAGTGAATTCTCCATTGTAAATATCAAGTATTTCTAGTTAGACTTGAGAGAGAGTCGTGGTGAGAGTTGTAAATCTAGTATTTTCACTAGTTGAATAATATCTCAGTTTTCCTCCCTCGGATTAGTGCTTGCCCAAAACGGGAGAAATATTGTGTGCTTTGTGTGATTGGTGTGATCTTCTATTTGCTTGGTGGTTTGTATTGATAGTGTCGAAGACTCAACTTGGTCCTAAAGGAGATAATTCCTAACAACTGGTACTAGGGCATCATGTTCGTGATTTTGTTCGAGTTCCTTGGAGAAGATGGCAGATCAGAGCTCGAAGATCAAGCAATTTGACGGTAAGATCAATTTCAATCTCGGGAAGGTGGATATGTCTGACACACTGGTTTAGAAGGGCTTGCATATTTCCATAGATGGAGAAGAAAAGAAGCGAACCGACATGAAGCAGGATAAGAGGGATGTGATTTGTTTGAAGGCCTTGGAATTAATTCGGCTATGGCGGACGAAGTCAAGTGTGATTTCCTTGATGAGACAAGTTCGGCGAGTCTATGGGTGAGACTCAAACTTGACTACTAGGGATCGTCGTTGTTTGATCGGATGTACTGAAAGAGGAAGTTGTTTCGTTTCTCAATGAAGGAAGGTACTCACCTTCAAGATCATATTGTGCAGTTCAATAAGGTAATATCTTATCTAAAGGCGATTAACACTGCTGATCTTAGCGAAGAGATAAAACTTTCAACTTTCCAGTTTCGTATGATCACTTGATATCTACCATGCTACACAGAAAATCTGCTAAGGAGACATAGTAGCCAGGGTGATCAAGGGTTTGTAGGAAGATGAACATAGGAAGGAGACTCAGAAAGCAGGGTCTATTTAAATTGGAAGGAAAATGACACACAAAGGTAAGATTTGTTGCCACCAATGTAGAGGGATTGGGCATTACAAGAGGGACTGTCGCAAGTAGTTGAATCAGAAGGGTGCACACGTAGTAGGCATTAGCACCTTTGACTTAGGTGATAACATAGATAGTTTTCTTGTTTCAAGTTCTTTATATGTGAATTCAAGCTAGTCTCTTGATTCGGGAAGTTCTTCTCATATTTGCTCTGAGAGAGAGATAATTTCTACTTACAAGTCTACAACATGTCAGTGTGAGAATAGAGATTTATTTGTGAGATATGTGGGGGAGGGAACAATGGAGTTGGAGACGCCGAGTGATAAAAGGGTTCACACTAGAAGATGTCATGCATATTTCTTTGATGAAACGGAATCTGATATCCTTATGAACTCTGGATTCGCGGGGTTACAGGTACACATCTCGATGTGGAGTTTTGACAGTTTGGGAGAGTCGTTGTAAGGTGATGAAGAGGAGGATTGGGCAGGATCAGCACAACCTCTACCAGCTTTGTTGGAGCAAGAAAACTTGGTCGAGTATTTGGAAGCCCATTGTTTCTAAAGCACTAGTAAGCCATCACTAGAATCACCGAAGCAAGACTGCGACGTTCGAATATCATCGGAAGGTGGAGAGAGCATTGGGGTAGTTGGAGTTCATGTGGAGGATGGCACCTCCATGATAACATTTATTGGTGTGTGCCCAAGAAAAAGGCATATGATTGGAGAAAAATAAGTGGAAGTAGATTCAACTTGCACAAGAAGTCATTGAACCGAGTTATATACAAGAGGAGATGGAAAGAGCCTACAAGAGTTTAATCACACATGTGTGGATTCATTCGTATGAAATCTAAGGTGGAGATTGTTGGGTTTATATGTCTTGCACACTCAATCCGATAAGAAGAGAAGACGGTGTTGCAAGAGAGGAATTGAAGTGACAATTGGATCGAAGATGAGAAGCAGCAGAAGCAACAAAAGAGCAGGTGCGGTCGGTTGCATAGTCTATCGTCCACCCCTCTGGAATTGGAGACAGGCCAAGTCAGTCAACTGAAAGCTGTGCAGTCAACCGCGCACGACAGAAGTTTGCATTCAGGTGCTGGTCTTGGGGATCCGTTTGGAGTCCGACTTCTTCATCAAGCTAGATCGTATGAATCTCATTGTATGGTTATCTTTTCAGGAATCATCGGATGGTTATTGTATCAACTATCAAGTATATCAAACTAGGGTTTCTCTATATCTCAATATATTCAATGTAACAGGTTAAAGAATGATATGATTCTATTGAGTGCCGAATAAAAGAAGAGTGTACTTCATTTGAGAGGTAAGTGGATTCTCCATTGTAAACAATAAGTATTTACAGTTAGGCTTGAGAAAGGGTCGTTGTGAGATAAAAGTGTTTATTTATTTTTAAGCTTGCCCAAACCAAGACAAATATTATGTGCTTTGTGTGATTGGTGTGACCTTCTATTTACTTGGTGGTTTGTATTGATCATGTCAAAGACTCAACATGATCGATCCTAAAGCAATAATTTTCTAATAGGGCTATCAAAATTACGTAAATGCTATTTGGGAAATTTAATATAGAAGCTAATACTTCTTTGGACACGGTGGTTCATAAATGCAACAATCCAAAAAAGTATTAGATAGAAACGATTCCATTTTAAGCTTGATATATTGTATGATTACTCAGATTTTTTGGATAGTTTTATTTATTTTAGAGCCATCATATATTTGCACATTTCTTACCTATCACTACAACAAAAGTGGCCTACCCCGGCGCTTTTACCCCGACACTTGTTATTAACGCCGGGGTAGTCCTAGTATTTTAAATTAATAAATAAAAACCTTATACCTACACCAGTGTTTTATTAAAACGTCGGGGTACTATAATGTTTCCCAGCATTTTTCTAAATAAATGCCGGAGTATGGGGGTAATTTAACTTACCACCAATTCAACCTCTCTCTCTCTCTCACTTGGAGCACTAGCACCGTCACCCTCCGGCATGCTCCCACCGTCTTCCCATCGGCGTGCTTCCCGTCGTCGCCCGTCATCCTTCTCCTTCTCTCTCTCTCTCTCTCAAGCCTAGCTAGGTATGAATATTCCTAACTTTTAATTAATTTTGTATTTATGAATGAAATTATTTGGAATTGTGGAATATTTTGGGTTTGAGAATGTGGACTAATTAGTTTGAATTTGTGAATTTGTTAATTAGGGTTTGTTGTTTTGTTTTTTTTAAAAATGTTTATATCTATTGTATGATCGAAAGTTATTATTTGTCTCAAATTTTGAATAAAATTTACTATTTGTCAGAGATAGACCTTTTTGTTAATTATATCAATATGATGTTACTTTTTTTTTTAGTGAAAAATGTCAAGAAGATATACAAGAAGAGCTACCTCGCCGACTCCAAGCATGAGGCAAGTGCAGGGACAGTCTCCAGAAGAGACATTTTGTCATGACAAGATGAGTGTGGGGAGCACGCCTATAAAAAAAGAATCAGGGGACCGACGAAGATGGGAGACGTCTGGAAGCGTCTCCCAGAATTATCCTGACGGTAAACCAGACAAATCAGCCTGTGGGCAAGACTGTAGTTACATTCGCAAACTTCATAGGGGTAATTGCAAGGAATAGGTAGATACTTACATTATCTTACGACTGATGGTCAAAAATTCTGCGACCTGTATGGCGATTGCCATCAATACTATCAAGGTATTATCTTTGTTTATATAAAATGTTTAGTTGTGTTCATTTTTTGGTCAGCAAATGCATACGGTTGTGCATCAAAATTTAGGTCGAATTCATCCATCTATTTATAGTCAAACTTTAAAGCAAAAGAATGACAAATAAGGATATGTCTTTTGGTTGTAATTTCACAGAAAAAATCAGAGAAGGAAATTTGTTTTATTTTTCTGTACAGTTTTTTTTCAAGAGTTTGATAGCATTCTAAGATCATTTGAGAAAATGAGTGAGTTACAGTTTGTAATAGCAGTGACGAGAAAGTATAACCTCTTCGGTTTAAGTTCTGCGCAATTGAGAACCAAAATCTAGAGTTGCTGGGTAAGTGGCTTTGGCGGCTTCTGAAAGATGAAAATCTTCCTTGGGCTAAGATGATCCTTCAGAAATGTCATTCGCGGCATAAAATCTAGGAATTATTCTCTCCTTTACCTTCTTCGGCCTCCCCTTTTTGGAAGGGTGTGTGGAAATTAGTTAGCTCTTTTTAGTGTAGCCTCTTCAAGGTGTGTGCCTCTGGTTTGAGGATGTTGTTCTGGTCTGACCTATGCATCGGTAATTATAAGATTTCTTCGGCTTTTCCAGATCTTTTTAGGATTGCCCTTAATCCTCAGGCATCCGTGGCAGATTACCTTTGCGGCCTAAATGGCCAAAGAGATTGGGTTATTCCTTTCAATGCAGTCCTTAACCCTTCATTACTCTCTAATTATATCCAACTTCTTTCTAGCTTATTCACTTATACATGGCAACCGAAAGAAGATGTCGTATGGAGATGGAATTCATCAGGCTCCTTTTTGGTTAAATCTTTCTATAATTTTCTTAACCATGGTGGTGTCAGTTTCCCTTTTGCTAAGGCCATTTGGAGTACATGTATGCCTTTGAAAGTTAAAATTCATGTTTGGTTGACCATTAACAACAAATTGCTTATGGTTAAGAATCTCAACAACAGAAACCTAGCTTTAGGTCAATTGTGTGCGCTTTGCCTTACCCATCAGGAAACTTCCGAACACCTCTTTTTGTAGTGTGATTTTATTCTTCCATTATGGATGATCTGTGAGAAAGCTTGGCTTGTTCACTCTTTCCCCACCTCTATCCTGTCTTGGTGGACAAGGTAGAGGTATGATTCAGTTAAGAAAGTGTTTAGTACGTCTTGGGACCTTACTATGATGGCGCTTATTTGGATCATTTGGAAAGAAAGAAACAATCACATTTTCTCGCATACCTCTCGCTCTATCGGAAGTCTCATTGATGAGCTTGTTTTCTTCACTAATTTTTGGGCTTCCACTCTTTCGCATGATAAAGTGGAAGCCCTTCATCTTCGTCGCCTCCAAGAGGCGGCATATTTATTTCGTATTTCTAATTTTCAACCACCATGAGTACTAATTCTTCTCATTTCCTTTTGATTGCAGATGTGATCAGACGGTTGCTTGTCATGACTTTCTTAATCCCCCTGGGTGCCTTCCCTCTGGTTTTATTCTGACTGTGATGAAGATATGAGATTACGGGTCTTTTTTGCTTCCTTTCCTTTCCGATTTTGTGGAGGCATGTTTTGTAGACTGCATCGTGGGGGTGGTTTTGTTGTTATGCTGATATGCTTTTTAACTTTTGTTCTTAATCTGTTTATTACTGTTGCTATTTCAAGCTCTTTTATTATCTGTTATATCGACCTTTAGGTTTCTCTTGGTCGCTGCTATTGTTGATATCGGTAGATTTCAGATACTGTTCTATTATATTGTTCTACTTACCTACTATCCTCTTTCTATTGTTTAGGGTTCTTTCTTTTAGCAATGTTTGGATGGAATGCTTTCGTGGTGGGATATTGTTGTTGTTCGGCAGGTGTTTACCACGCTTTTGTGGGTTCCGGCCAGTCAAGGACAAGATCAACTTCTATTATTAGTGGTTTATTTGTTTCTTCTATGGACTTGAGGGCTTTTCAGTTTGCCTTGTTGTATTCGTTGTTATTGTGTCTGTTGTTGCGCTGCGATCTAGCAGACTGTTTTCGTTTTCTCTTGTTCAGGTCTATTGGTGGATCGGTTTGAGGCTAGGTTGCTCCAGCATATGGGCTTACATTCGCTGTTTCATTGTCGCTGTGTTTGGGCTGATGCCTTTTTGGCTGGGTGGTGATGTCTGTTGTTCTCGGCCGTTGTCGACTGCATTCAGGATTGTTGTTTTTGGCTTGCATGCTGCTTCTCTCAGAATGGTTGTAGCGTGTTTTTGTAATACTCTTTATTGCATCGGATTGTGTTAGAGTTGTTGTTTTCTCGTTTTTTCCAATTTTACTCCGTGTAAAATTATCTGATGCTTGTAACTTCCCTTTTTATTATATATATTTGGGCTGGAGTTTGTTGACTCTATCCACGTTATAAAAAAAAAAGTTCTGCGCAATTGCAATTATTTCCCAAATTATGCCTATTTTTTATACTATGCTCTCAGTATGCATAGATCAGTTCGATCTTGTAGCTGAAACTTTATATACCAAGTACAGAACTTGTTCTGGGTACAACAAGAAAGGTCTAACTGATACAAGCAGGATCTAAACCCAGACTTAGCACGTTATATACCTTACTTATGCACACAGCCACATAATGTGTCATAAATATCCTTTATTTGGACAACCGACATGAAACTGGCATGAAGAACCAGAGAATAACCTGATCAATATTTGAACAGAGTAATGGCACTAGATCTTTCCTGCATGTGGATGCAAAATTGATAACCACAGATGGTTCAGGAGATACAATATCTGATGTATCTAAACAATAGCCACCATGTATAGTGACAATAATTAATCATGTGAAGCTAGCATTTTAAAATGGAAAAACTGGAACATTAATATTCAGCTGCATCTGTGCAGAGATCAAGTACATCCCTATTGCATTATGTGCAAATTAACAAAAGCAGTCTTTTCGGACATATCATATTTTTTCCGTTGCATCGTGTTCTGTCTTCCTCTCAGTTTGCACTGACAATGTAACATGAACATTAAACCAATGATGCTACATCTTAGCTTCCTGATCTATTGACAAGTGATAAGCTTGGCTCCCTTTTGGTTTATTTATTTTTTTGATTTCTGTTGTGCTGCTGGATAAGCTCTAATAAGTTTTTTTTTTTTTTTTTTTTTTTTTTTTTTTTATTTTTTTTTTATTTTTATAAGAAAAGTTGGAATCTGGCGACTCTGTTTCATTAATAAGGGATTAATAAAACAAACTCAGAGTACTGAGCCCATTACAAAGTCCTGCAATCAAAACAAAAGTACATGAACTCCACCTGGAACATGGTGGGTGGGACAAAAGAAACATAGAGTAGCTGCAAAGAAATACATCATATCCCCCAACAAACCCTGGGGTGGTGGGTATCTATGATCATAGTAGGCAGTGCTGGCTATCAATCGATCGTCGGCCCGATCTCGATTTCCTCATCATCAAACTCCTGAACCTGGAATACGCTCGCAATCCTTTTTCTGGGACCTGCTGCGGCCGCAGTAGCCCAAAATAAAATAAAATGCATAATGTGAATCAAATTACCAGAAATACTATTGCAAGTTCTAGGAAAATAAAGATTGTTTCTGTCTAGCCAAAAAACCCAGGTCATTGCGGCGATAGCGATATACCACGCTTCTCTCATAGAACCCCTTTCCGACGTGAACTTAGGACCTACCCACAGGTCCTCGTATGTACTAGGATATTGAGTTGTCCCAAGGGCACTGACTACCTCTATGAGCACCGCTTTGCTCCTAGGACACTGTAGTAAAAGATGGTCTCTGGTCTCCACGGCAGCGTGGCAGAACCCGCATTGAGCGTCCACACTCGGTTGGTGCTTAGCTAGGTTTTCCCTAATCAGGATCGCATCATTTAATACCAACCATAAGAAAGCTTTGATCTTTAGCGGGGCTTTCGTTCTCCAGATGACGGCCGATCACTTTGGAATACATCCCCTAAAATGGACGCGGTTGTACATGGAGAGAACCGTGAACTTGCCGTTCTTCTCCAATCCCCAGGATTTCTTATCGGGACCCTGAGAGTAACCAATTCCAACGTTGGTGATGTAGGCCTCAAGTTCCGTTAGTTTAAGCTAAGAACCTAGATCAAGCGGTTGTTTGAAATGTGGCTTCCAGGTGCCTCTTTTCCAGGCTACAGCCACCGTACAGTGTGGTTGTATCGCTTGCTCATATAAATCGGGGAACATGGCTCTGAGTGTATGATCAGAATACTACTTATCCCACCAGAATCTGGTGAGTCTGCCATTACCGATAGCTGATTTCACATAGCTATTGAAGGGTTCATAGGCCTTAGTGATGCCTTTCCTGAACCAGGAAACCCGAGGGCCTATCCTGAAGTCCAGCTTTCTTGTTCCATTCCCATGCATATATCCCTGAACAAATTGTTGCCACCCTTCTCCATTAGAGTGGAACACTTTCCACCACCATTTACCCAGTAGCATCAGATTTATATCTCGAAGATCAATTATACCTAGGCCTCCAAGTATCTTTTTCATGCACGCCTTCTCCCATCTAATGAGGTGATATCCTCCTCGGTCATGGTTTGCCCTTTTCCATAAGAAATGTTTCCGAGTTCGGTCGATTCTCTGGATTACCCACCGCGGCATTTCAAAAAAGGAGAGATAATAGGTAGGAAGGTTTGAGAGGGCTGCATTAATAAGCATGACTCTCCCTCCCAAAGATAGGGCTTTAACTTTCCAGCCTGCTAGCCGTTTCTCAACCCAGTCAATAATGGGTAGCCAGTCCGCCTTTTTGAGTTTCCCGAGTCTTAGCGGCAATCCAAGGTACCGAATGGGAAAACTCTCGGTGGAGAAATTGAGGATCGTGGCATGTTCAAGTGCCTCTTCTGGAGTCAAGGCGATGGAAATGAGAGCACTTTTGTGGAAATTAATCCTGTGGCTAGACCAAACTTCAAAGCAATACAGAATTCCTTTGAAGATGGTAGTTTTCCCTAGGTTGCCATTACCAAATAGAAGAGTATTGTCTGCATATTGGAGTATAGAGCACCCTTGGCGGTTGACTCCCTTGGCCACTGGTACGATCCAACCTGCTCTACTGCACTTAGTCATCATGGATCTTAGAACGTCTGCCACATTGGTAAATAGAAGTGGTGAGAGCGGATCTCCTTGTCTGAGCCTCCGTTTGCAGGAGAATGGGTGGCCTGATACCCCATTTACCAAAATAGCCATTCTGCTGGTGGTAAGACAAGTATGGATCCATCTGATCCTTCTGTTGCCAAAACCTCTACCCGCCAGCGCTTCCAACAAGCAGTCCCATTCAACAGAGTCATAGGTTTTTTCGAAATCCAGCTTCAGGAGGTAGCTCTTAGAATTCGAAGTGTGGCATTGATGGATAGTCTCCTCAGTCATTGCTATACTGTCCTGAATACATTGTCCTTTGATGAATCCCGTCTGGTCTTGATTAATGAGGCCATCCATTACCTTTCCTAGTCTGTTAGCGAGAGTCTTGGTAATGATCTTTATAGAGCAATTAAGGAGGCTTATGGGGCAGAAGTCTCCGACTCGTCGGTAGTCTTCTTTCTTAGGAATCAGCACCACCTCCGCAGAGTTGAATCTCCCTAATTTGAGTTTATACTCGTAGAAGTCTGCGAACACCTTTAGCAAGTCACCTTTGATTTCCTCCCAGAATATCTGATACAATAGTATCGGGAAACCATCTGGGCATGGAGCTTTGTCTTTTCCCAGTTGTTGGATTGCCTTCCAGACCTCCTTCTCAGTGAAGGGTGCTTCGAGGGATTGCAGCCTAGGATCAGAATTGCCTGCTTGGTCTTGCCAGAAATCGTGTTGGAGAGGGACTCTGAAGTCCGCTTTGTGCCCAAAGAGGCGCTTGAAATGGGACTGGAAAGCCAGCTTAATAGCAATGTTGCCTTGTACCATTTTGGAATCCGAGTGGATCGAGTGAATGAGGTTAGATCTACGTCGGACATTGGCAGCTCGGTGGAAGAATGCAGTATTTGCGTCTCCCTCTTTGAGCTACGAAATTCTGGATCGTTGTTGCCATTTGATTTTCTCAATCCTGTAGAGTTGGTCAATTTCCTATCTGAATTGGAGCAATCGATTCCGCTCTTCCTGTATCAGATCCCTAGTTTCTTCAGTCTTCTTAAGTTCCTCAATTCCTTCAAGAGGGGATTCCTTTGCTCTTCAAATCAGCACAAATCTGATCTGGTTCCATTTTCTGAGCATGCTCCTGAGTCTTCTAATTTTTTCACACCATATAGCGGACGCCTCGCCACCCCTGGTTAGGCGAGACCAACTCTTGTTGACCATGTGGTGGAAGCCTGGAATTTCTAACCATGCTTTCTCGAACCGAAACTTTGACGGCTTTCTAGGTTGATCTTCCCTAGAAGATAAGAAAATAAGCACATGATCTAAGGTTGGTTTAAGGAGTGATTTAGTCGATGACAACGGAAATTTGGTCTCCCAGTCCGTGGAGACCAAGATCCTATCTAACTTAGCTAGAATGGGCACCGCTTGCATGTTCGACCAGGTGAAGAGCCTATCAGAGATGGGAATGTCAACCAACTCCAGGTCCGTGATGACCTCATTAAACGCTTCCCTGTCGGGGTCACTGGATCCTCTGTCTCTGTGTTCTGAGGCGAATCTAGTGATGTTAAAATCGCCCCCCACCACCCATGGGTGTGGCCATTGTGCTCGCTCTTAGTTCCAACCAGAATGCCGTTCTAGAGGCAGAAGTATGCGGTCCATAGACCACCGTAACTGATTGAGTCCACTGGTCGGATTTTTGCTGTAGTAATACCGACAAAGAAAATTACCCGTGGAGCTCGTCTAGAAAACAATAAAGGTTGGGGTTAAAACCTAGGGCGATGCCCCAACTGATGGGGACATTCTCCATTCCGAGACTCGATTTCCCCTACTCTGCTAAGTCTAGAAATGTGAGAAAGTTTGGTCTCTTGGAGACCCACAATGTTAGCCTTTGACCTGGCTATGACTTCCTTAACCATTTCTCGCTTGCCCCGCCTACCGAGGCTTCTAACATTCCAGAATAGGGCCTCCATTAACTACGGCTAGGGGAGGGATCGTGACTCGTTTTGGACGTCGAGTTCAAATTAAGACTAACCCTATTGGTCTCCCATCCTCTAATTTGATTAAGGAGGAGGGCGTTCCTATCAATATCAGTAACCGCAAGATCACAAGTTTCGGCTAGACAGAAAATCTCAGTATTAGTCATGAAATTAAAAATAGAAGCTAGAAAAGAGCCTGTACCTCTGACGCTTGTCTTAGTCGACTTAGCGGCTGCAGCAGTCTCTAAGTAGTCATCTACGGACTCCTCAATAGCCCTCTTAGCGCCTTTTGAACCCTGAATCCTGGATCGCTCGGAGTGTAGGCTGGCTCCAAAGGCTGTGAAGGAGGAAAAGTCGAGGGAACAAACTCCGGTGAGATACCCACAAGGTCTTCCACCAGTCCTTCAGAGTCAAGCGACTCTCC
The DNA here is from genome assembly GCA_017893485.1 of Hemerocallis citrina. Taxonomy (NCBI): domain Eukaryota; kingdom Viridiplantae; phylum Streptophyta; class Magnoliopsida; order Asparagales; family Asphodelaceae; genus Hemerocallis; species Hemerocallis citrina. The sequence continues at coordinate 259,477,494 of CM030364.1, forward strand.
CTATGAATAATCATAGTCATCATCGAGATTAAGTCTATCATCTCGATCTTCTTCGTCTACTCCAGGAGGTGAGACGGGGATAATCTTAGATGGGCTTGTGCATCGGGATCCCTCTTTGAAAAAAATAAGTTGTAGTTCTCTGTATTTTGAGCTAGACCCCTCTTTGGGCCCATTTGAAATCTCCTTATTGAATTTCCCCCCTACAAAACAACAAGGCCCACCATCCATCTCATTATTATCAATAAAAAGAGGCCCATGATCTCCATCGGAGAGCCTAGTGTCTTTGAAAGCTCATGACCTTTGTTTAAAGAAACATCAGACCCATGCCTTTCCCTACTCTGAGCTCTCATTCACTCTGAGCGGGGGGCAGGATACGATAAGTTGTTCCTGAAGCTCATCTAGTTCATGATTATGACACTTTCGTCAGAAGAGGCTCCACGTGGCGCTAGCAGGCTGGCTGGCGGAGAGGTCGAGGTGTTGGGCGTTGAAATCGAAGGGTCGAGCGATAGAAACGAAGACTTTTTGTTTCCCTTTTCGTTGAGGTCACTGCTATCCTTTCCCTGTTTCTTTCCACTCCGAGCCTTCCCCTTTCCCTATGCTCCTTCCTTCAACCTTGCGTTGCACCCTTTTGGGTCTGAAACTCTGTCTGCACTCCCTCCTATGTACATATTTCTCCCTAAAATGTTAGCCTCCGAGCTTTTCTCACGTCCCAAAGCTACTAGCTTTTGCCCCTTCGGCATACGACTTTGCATGTTGTTTTGCATGTCGCCTATCAAGATGCTTTTGCCATTTGTAGCTCTTGTACGGCTTGCCTCCCCTCTCTGCTCCTCTCGCCTAACCTCACCACCAACTTTGAGAAGTAGACTTCCATTTTGAAATTTCTTTTGACCCTCTTTTCGATGGGTCAATCTGGGTCTACCGAACTACCCAAATCTGGTAGTGGGTGTAGATCTGATTTCCGAGCATCTAGGCCGTTGGATCTGTTGGTCGAATCTCATTCTCGACAAACTTTGATCGGAGATTCTGATCCCTCTGTCGTCTGGTCCTTCCCTCTCGCTGCCTTGATGAGCTCCCTATGCCCTCGCTCTACCTCATGAGCTCCATCTATGGTCAAGTCTCACTTGGGTGAGATAATCTGTTTGTACGAGCAACCGTCCTTGAGAGCTGGGGGGAAGTGGGGGAAGTGATGGCCGAGATCTCTGACTCTGGCTCCGCTCGCTTGTCGAGCACGAATCGAATGAGATATGACTCGTCGAATGAGTAAACCTTAGCAAACTGTGGCATCAACGAGATGTTAGCGTTCCAGATAAAATCCTCGCCGACACTATTTCGGATCGACGAACAGTTTTCTCGTCGATCTCTTCGATCGTACTGAAGTCGGCGATGATCTCTTGTAGGGCCTCCCTATTCTAGAAATGGAGCGGCACGTTATGTATCCATATCCAGAACTTGTCGCCTTGGGTAAGCTCCGCTCCGAAACTTGGTGACCATGCAAAGAATTCCATTTTGAAGTGGCCAAAGTCTACTGTCCCCATACCTGTGACCTCGACCACCTTCTTCGGCAACGAGAAGGACACCAAGAACTGAAGGTGACACATTTTCTTTGTGACCCAATCTCTGTGTGCCCTCATAGGCCACCTGGCATTTAGCGCTTAGAGTAAGTGGGACTCCGATGGACTCCCTGACCTCACTCTAGCCACATCGCACTACTATCGGAGCCACTTCTCTTCGTTCTTGATTGTGTCCAGACTCTTTGCAAGTCGAATTAGGGTGGGGTTATTTGGCGATCTGCCTCTGTTCACTGGGCGTTCCTCGTCGTTATGGGTTTCGACAATGTTGGTGCATACATATGATAGGTGCCCCCACTTCATACACTTGAGGCATCGAACTTTCTTACTGCTAATAAGTTACTGATTTGAGTTCTTGGCTTGCTAATGTTGATTCTTGATTTTGATGATTACAACACAATGCAAAGTTTGTTGTGCTATTTTTCATATAATTGCATGTTGTATCAAAGTTTATCTTGTATGATACACAACGGCCTCAAAGCAAAATGATTAAGCAAGTCACAATATTTTAAAGCTGAATAATGATCAAGCAAAGCTCCATATAAAGACAATGGCTAATGCTTCACTCAAGACTCAAGACTCAAGTCAAGACCAAAGCTTCAAATGTCTTATATTTTTTTGTGTGTCTTGTACAATGTAATTTTTTTTCTGTGTTGAGTCTTAGATTGATGTACAGCCTTGTCACACACACTCACACACACTCACACATAATTTTTGTAACTGTGTGTTTTACAAAATCTAAAGGTCGAAACAGATTGAACTAGATCAGCTGTTGAGTACCAGTCGACTGCCGTTTAGAACCAGTCGACTGAATCTGTACAAAACTGTCTGATCTTCTTCAAACTCTGACCAGTCGACTCATAACGGCAACCTAGTCGACTGTTCAAGTAATTTCGACAGTTTGCTGATTTCAAAATTTGATTTTTCGAATTCAAAAGGTTATTTCCGTTGGTTGACAGTTGGTACAACTGCCTCCTAACGTCCAGTGTTTCTAACTCTATAAATAGAGAATAGAAATCACTCTGATAAGGTTAACAACTTTCCAAGCATTTTTGAGAAAAAAGTTTAAGTATTGTGCCTTCAAGAAAGAAAAGTTTTCAAACTCACTAAGTCTTGGTTCTCTGTTTTCAATCCAGCATAACATCGATTTCGTTTTGGCCATTCTCACCAAAAGCATATTTATTTCTAAAACCTTACCAAAAGAACTTATTGTTTATAATAGGAAAACCTCTCAAACTCTCTTCAACGAAGTACTCTCACTCTTACGCTTCTTGGAGTCATTATAGTGATATATATTGAGATCTAGAGAAACCATAGTTTGCTATCTTGATACAATAACTATTCGATATTTCTGAAGAGATAACCATGTGATAAGAGCCGTACGATCTAAATTGGATAGGAAGTTGTGCTTCAAACTGATCACCAAGACTCGACCCAATTCACTGACTGCAGCCGCTGTCGGTCGACTGCCTCAGTCGACCTCTTTGGACATCTCCAAAACAGAGAGTCGCATCGACTGTCATGCCGTTGCATCTGTAGTTGCTACTCTTCCCTCCATCGACCGCTTCAAATTATCTTGTCACAATACCGTCTTCTCTTCACATCGAATAAGTATGCAAGACATATAAATCCAACATTAACATTATCGATCGAAGAATTCAGGAGTCGACCAAATAGCCATGTACAAAATCACAATCACAACAAGGCTATAGATTGATTGTAAATAATTTTATTGTTTTTCTTTTCCTCTCGGTTGGAGAGTAGGACTCTAGGGTGTAGAGTCAGGTTTGTCACTCTTGGTGAAAGAGTGGGTTGCTTTCTCTAGTTGTGAGAAAGGACTACGGGTTGGACAAGGTTGTTGTCTAACGCCGTAGGGTATTCTTGTAATTTTTTCAAGAATAGTAGAAAATCTCAAGTGGGTTGCTTGGGGACTGGATGTAGGTCGGGAGGACTGAACCAGGATACATCTTGTGTATTCTGTGGTTGTATCTCTTTGAACTTACATTTCATTTTTCTACTTTATAATTTTTCTGTGAAACTTGTCTGGACAGTCGACTGTGTACTTCTGTAAGTCGACTGGTCAGACTCGTACTACTCTCTGAAAATTTGTGTTATAAGCCGACTGTCTCATCTCTAAGTCGACTCCTCAGACTCGCTTTAAAAATACTCTTCTTAATTGTCGCTTCAGTCAACTGGTTTATCAATTCAAGACGACTGAGCAAAAGAAAATCTTAATTCTGTTTTTTTATTTTTATAAAACACTATTCCCCCCCCCTCTAGTGTTTCTTGCCTTGCCTACAAGATCCAATAGCTAAGAGCATCCACAGTCGTGCAAGCTAAAAAACATGGCAAAATGGATAAATAGAAATAGCATTTCATGATTTCTCTGCAGTCATGAAATGCTAAAAGTTAGTGAAGGAGAGAAAAAATTGATTGGATGTTTCTTCCCAAAAAAAAATTCCATAAATTTTTGGTCGGAATATATATATATATATATATATATATATAGACGAAACACGATGTTTCATCGGAGAGATTTTTTTTTCGTCGGACGAAACATCATGTTTTCCTGATGTTTGCACTTTTTCATCGGAGAGAAAAATTCGTTCGGCGCTTTTGCACTTTTCCAAAAGCCTCAGTTTCATCCGAGTTTTGGGCCTTATTTCCCCGTTAATTTAGGCTATGTTCGGGGCTTTTGGATCTTCGATAAAAAGATTTATTGGTCGGATGAAATCAAAGAGTGAACACCGGCCAGTTCAGGGCAACTCAAGCAACGAAGTAGAAGCAGAGATTCCGAGTGTCGACTCCAGGGATCAATCCGATTGCAAACGGGTAATACACAATTAAATATATTACTGTACATCCCAATGGTGGATTTGTCAATTTTGGGGAAATTGGAGGGAGTCAATCAAAATCTATAAATAATATTGCTTTGTATCCCACTAAGTAAGATATTAGTCGAGCATGCCGGCTGGCACCGTTTCATGAATATTAATATGAAAAAGTTGTCTATGCGGCTTTTCGAGGCATTGGTAGAGAGAAGGTAGGATATAACCCACACTTTCCACCTACCGTGCAGTGAGTTGGGTTACACTTCGCTGGATTGGGTATTGCTAACGGGGATTTCAATCGGTGTCGGTCCCTTGCCTCCGTGTAACGATGAGCCGTACACATTTGAAGTTATTCACTCGTTTCTTTCCGGACTTAACTAAAGATGATTGGAAATCTCAAAGTATCCACTGCCCATTCTTCAACGTTATTTTAACAATAGTATGACTGAAGCAGCTGAAATCGATCAGACACTTAAAATGAGGATTGCACAAGCTTTCTTTCTGTTCTTCTTCGGCGGGTTTCTTTTCCCTAATGGTTTTGGGGTAGTTAGATGTGGTTGGCTTGCTGCATTTGAAGATCTTAATTTAGTTGCCCAATAAGATTGGGGTAGTCCGGCAATGGCACTACTGTATTTGTCTCTGGACAAATGTAGCAGACTTAAAGTGAAGTCATTTAACGGGCCGTGGCAAGTACTCGAGGTATCTGTGAATGTATTTGTTATTTTATTTTGTCATGCTAGCATCATATTATTTCAATTGGTCCGGTTGTAACTAATTTGACATTGTTTTCTACATTATTGGGCTTATGAATACACAAATTGTTGTGTTCCAGTTATTGATAGGAACATCCCCATCGAGACTCACATAGAGAACGCCGAAAAATGGCCGAAAAGATTGCGATGGAATCGAGAAAACATGGATATGAGTCGATCTGATCTGATTTGATACAATATTTTGATGGCCCGTGACCAGTTGGAAATGCGTACATTATCCTCTATTATGTGGCAGCCATATAAGAGCTCGTCATTTAAAGGCGCATATGACATATAAGTGGCAAATTTTATTTATCTTCATCGACTATTTTTATGTATTGCGACTAGGTATATTTATTCTACTACTGGCATATTAAGTAGATTTTCACCAGTATTATTAAACCATTTGGATAGTTGCTAACATAAACAGGACAATAATATGCATATCTGTCTCGGTATTATTTACAAAATTAATTTAAAGCAAAAATTTAATTCAAACTTTTAACATACCTTATCTGCCTTAGTTGTTCCACTAGCGGCTCTATTTGTTACACTGCCCAACTTCGCAATAAACAAACTTTGCATAAATTAATTGGAATCGACTTGCGAGAGAGCTTACTCATCTGTCAGTCGGAGTCCCTAATAATACCGCAAACGTTGAGGAAATGCGTCCCCAAAATTGTGCGCCGGATTGATCAGTACCGACCAACGAATCTTGCGTTATACTAATCAAACTTTGAGAAAGAGTAACATCTTCCCGAGTTGTATATGCTTTCCCTCTCGAATCATGACTTGCCTTTTTTTTTCTTTCACAAAATTTTTAGTAGGAGACATTAGAGAGAATTTATGTTACTGGGGAAGATAGTAGGGGATTTTTTTTGCTTTGTATTTGGTTGAGTGGAGTTGGTATATATAGATAAAGTTAGAGAAAGAGTCGTTGAAATATAGAAATAGCCATTGGGTTTAAAATAGTAGTTGGATTTGAAATTGAACGGTTGAAACAATGGGGGCAAAATAGTCCTTCAATTTTTTTGGTTTTAATTTGGAATGAGATGAAACATAAAACATTGGACGAAACATCATGTTCCGTCCAATCCCATTTCTCTTTTCCAGCATGATTTCAAAATTAAATAAATCCTCGATTTTCATCAGGCGATTGAATAAAAATATTATAAAATATTTTGGACGAAACATGATGTTTCGTTCGCTATAATATGTATATTGCTATACCTCCTCTCAAATATAGCATTCTACTGTAGCGAAAAAGTTATAAAATGGCAGAATATCACACGACTGCAGCGCTCTCAATGCAAAAAAAAAAATGCATTTTATCCATATGTACCACGCGACTGTGGATGCTCTAATAATTAATTTTTTTTTTTTTTTTTTTTTCCCAATAGCAATCACATAACCTTATCTTCCTATATAAAATCCACTTTGGGCTCGCATCTTGTGATAAAAAAAAAGTCTTTTTTTGGAACAGTTTCTAAGTGATCTATGTGTATATGTTGATAATTTTTCATACATTTTGTGATTTACATAGTTCCAAGATAGAGTTCCAACTGTTTCAAGTTGGACAATCCAAAGGAAACAACCGAGCATGATGGAAGCAACTCAGACGTAAGGCAGCATACACAGTAAGAAAATCTGGGAATTGTGATAATATATTTTGTGCTTGAACTATTCTAAGTTGTAAAATAAAACTTGTGATAACTTTTTGTAATCGAGCTATATGTATCTGAATTTGTGTGAGAAACATATACATTTTGGATTTTAGACTGCTGAATTTTAAAGTTCTTAATTTGTGTGTATGTTAATTATTGGAAATTATTAAGAATTTTGTCATTTAATTATTTGTATTGTGTTATGGTGGATTGCTGGAAATTATTATTGATTTTGTACAGGTTTTTTTATTCAAAAAAAAAACCAGAAAAATATTTTAAAAATCAACATAACATACCCCTTGCATTTTTGGTAAATGTTGGGGTATATAAAATGTAATTATATTATTGATTAATTTTAAAATACAACCCCCCCGTGTTTTCAAAGCGCCGGTGTAGGGCATATTTCAATAATTTAATTTCTAATTTAAAAATCGATAACCCGACGCTTCACAAATGCCGGTATACATAAAACATACCCCAGCGCTTGTAGAAACACCGGTGTAGACTATTGAACAAATCCCGACACCCGATTCCCTGGCGTTTGTGGCAGCGTTGTTAAAACGCCGGCACAGTATACTCTGGCATTTAAAAACGTCGAGGAATCAAAAAAAAGAAAGAGAAAACACCTGGGATTTCTAAGCGGTTTGTAGTGTATTGATATGTGTCTTAATATATACTAGTAATATGCACGTGCGACACACATCCTAATAATTTAAAAAATATAAATAAATACAAAGACATAATCTGGCATCGAACCTGAGATCTTCCTTTACTCATCACATACTTTTTACAAATTATTCAGTGGCACAAACTTTTATTTTATATGAGTGACACTTTTGTAAATAATTATGTCATAATAAATTTGAACTTTGAGGGTATTATGATAACTAACAACAGTTGAGTAAATGAATTGTTAATATAACTTTCACTTAAAAATGAATGGTTGACATTAGATGGTTGATTGTTTACAAATTACAGTTTGTCTATAAATTACACAACCCCAACTCCCCCATTATAGTATTAGAGATGATTGCAGAAGAGATTATTTTGAAAACTCAGGAAGCAAGATTGAAAACTCAGGAAGCAAGATCCACCGCACATTCTGAGTGTGGTGGATCTATTCCTGGCTGAGTGCCTCTCAAGTTAGAGAACCTGCTAGATTCTCTCGGAGTGTTATATAAAAGGCATATGTTGGGAGGTTTTTGCAACTCAATTCGTCACTAAAGCAGGTATGTGCCATTTGCATCTTGGGCTTCATTTTAGAGTTCAGAAATATATTATTTTTGTACTTCTCTGAGAACATGATTATATGCAATTGAGACATTGTTTTGCTTATTAAAGGAGATGTATTTTTTTTCCCATGCTACTTACAGATGAGGTAATAATTATAACATCATATAGTTCCCATCTACCGTATGCCAAACTCTTTGATTTGAGAATTTGATCCATGGACACCTCAATTCACACAGATTTTATTTCCCAAGCCCCATAAGCAATTGATGCGAGTACCTCCAGCTTCATGGCATATGTGGTTAGGGTTTCAACCTCATCTTCTTATTATGTTTACTTAGGATTTGTGAATTGTTCGTTTGTGGCATTATTTTTCATTCAACCTCATTGCCTAAAAGAGTTGGGAGTTTTTGGGACTTGTTGAAATGGTAAAAAAAAGAAACTCACAATACATTGTAATTTGGCTGTGGATTCAGATCTGATAAAATTTATGGCTCAATTCCTCTTCATTCTTCGTTTGTCTATTTCTTTCTCTTCTTTCTTCTTCTTTCGGTGGTTTATGGTTTCGATCTGGGAATTAGGGTTTTCCATGTTTTTAACCTTTTCTTCACCATGTCTGATGCGGTTTGTTTCTGGGAGACGTGTGGATGCACCAGGTGTGAGTTCTTACTCAATTTGTAGTTGAAGGAGGAAGCTACTAATCAGACGACCCTCGGCTGGCCGAGCGGTACCGGTGACAGGCTGGGGTGAGGCGAGGCTGGATGCTCGGCTCGGATCAGGGGGCTCGGATCCGAGGTCTGGTGTACCTGCAGACGGTCTAGGAACACCGGGATTGGTCCCGGTGGCAGACCCTCCGACGATCTAGTCAGTCACTTAAGATAGAGTAACAGTAACTAGGGTTTTGGTGGGAAAAGATTGATTACCTGGAGAAGGAGTAGGGGTCTGGTATTTATAGAAGATCCCAACCGGGTCTGGACCCGTTTGGGGCCGGGTCTGGACCCGGTTGCCCGTGTGGCTGAAGCGGTGGAAAACCAGGCGGTTTAGGGCTGATGTGGCAGATGCCCGGGCGGTATCCGGGCTGACGTGGCGGCGGCCCGGGCGGTTTTCCGACGCTGACGTGGCAAATCTGGAGAATCAGGAGGTGCACGTATCCTGAGGGGATCCTGTGGCCCAGGATGGGCCACATTATTCCTAGCCTATATCACAAGCCCCAAACTCCTGTAGGGCTGGGTGAACCAGCTATGTAGGAGTGATTCTTCGCCTCCGTAGAAAAAGCAGGGTGGATGTTGGGGTGAGAAAGTAGGATCTGCGATCTTCCGAAGAGGCTAGGGGGTAGGAGGAATGGATCCTTCATTGGAGCTTGCGCGGGAGGCTGTGTAGAGGAGTAGGAGAGCCAGAAGGGCGCATGTCGAGGCCTGGGGGTCGGCGGACGAGCCCACGGGGTCGGCGGACGAGCCCCAAGGGTCGGCAGACGACCGCCTCGCTAGTTGGAAGAGCGAGGGGACGTCGAGGCCTTCCGTTGGGGCTTGTTTGCCGAGCATTAGGGGTCGGTGGCCGAGACCCTGGGGTCCTCTTGCTAGTTGGAAGAGCGAGGGGATGTTGAGGTCGATTTTGTAGATTGGTTTTCGTGGGAGGTCGGCTTGTCGAGCGCTTGGGGGTCGGCAGATGACCTCCTCGGGTCTGTGGACGATCTCCTCGCTAGTTGGAAGAGCGATGAGAGGCTTTCTTCAGGGGCTCGGTTTGTCAAGCCATAGGGGTCGACAGACGAGCCCTTCTATGTCAAAGGGGAGTAGTTGGTGCTCGGGATGCTATCCGAGCGCCGACCCCTCCTGAGTCAAAGGAGTGGTTGGTGCTTGGGATGTCATCCGAGCGCCGAGTTCCCCTGAGTCAAAGGAGCGGTTGGTGCTCGGGATGTCATCCGAGCGCCGAGCTCCCCTGAGTCAAAGGAGAGCGGTTGGTGCTCGGGATGTCATCCGAGCGCCGAGCTCCCCTGAGTCAAAGGAGAGCGGTTGGTGCTCGGGATGCTATCCGAGCGCCGAGCTCCCCTGAGTCTAAGGAGAGCGGTTGGTGCTCGGGATGCTATCTGAGCGCCGAGCTCCCCTGAGTCTAAGGAGAGTGGTTGGTGTTCGGGAGGTTATCCGAGCGCCGAGCTCCCCTGAGTCAAAGGAGAGCGGTTGGTGCTCGGGATGCCATCCGAGCGCCGAGCTCCCCTGAGTCTAAGGAGAGCGGTTGGTGCTCGGGATGCTATCCAAGAGCCTAGCTCCCCTGAGTCCAAGGAGGGCGGTTGGTGCTTGGGATACTATCCAAGTGCCGAGCCTTTTGTTGAAACAGGAGGATTTACCGGCACGCGCTTCGATCCGAGCGTCGACCCTTCTGTGAAAATAGAAGGAGAATTGGTTCGCGCTTCCATCCGAGCGTCGACCCTTCTGTGAACAAATAGAAGGGGAATTGGCTCGCGCTTCCATCCGAGCGTCGACCCTTCTATGAACAAATAGAAGGGAAATTGGCTCGTGCTTCCATCCGAGCATCGACCCTTCTGTAAAAATAGAAGGGGAGTTGGCTCGTTTTGCTATCCGAGCTCCGAGCCCCCAATGGGATAGACGAATGTGGCATGGCTCACGCTTCGATCCGAGCGTCGACTTTTCTGTCATAAATAGAAGGGGAGTTGGCTCGTGCTGCTATTCGAGCTCCGAGCCCCCACTGGGAAAGATGAATGTGGCGTGACTCGAGCTCTGATCTGAGCGTCGACCCTTCTGTCAAAAATAGAAGGGGAATTGGCTCGTGTTGCTATCCGAGCTCCGAGCCACACTGAGAAAGAGGAATGTGGTATGGCTCGTGCTGCTATCCGGGCTCCGAGCCCCCACTGGGAAAGACGAATGTGGCGTGACTCGAGCTCTGATCCGAGCGTCGACCCTTCTGTCAAAAATAGAAGGGGAATTGGCTCGTGTTGCTATCCGAGCTCCGAGCCCCCACTGAGAAAGAGGAATGTGGTATGGCTTGCGCTTCGATCCGAGCGTCGACTCTTCTGTCAAAATAGAAGGAGAGTTTGGCTCGTGCTGCTATCCGGGCTCCGAGCCCCCACTGGGAAAGACGAATGCGGTATGGCTCGCGCTTCGATCCGAGCGTCGACCCTACTGTAAAAATTAGAGGGGGGAATTTTGGTTCGTGCTGCTATCCGAGCTCCGAGCCCTTATGACTTGGCGAAAATGGCCTTTTTGGATGGAAAAGGTGAAGGGGTAGTGGGGTAATTTCGCGCTTTATTGCTGACATCATGGCGCAAAGATCAAAGTTTTTCCTGATCTTGGTGGCTGTTGGATCTTGTCAGATAAGATCCAATGGCCAGATCTTTATTGCGAGAATCGAGGAGTCGTTTTCCTCTTTAAAAACCCATCCCCTCTCATTTCTTTATCTTCATTTTCACTATACTCATTTTCCAATTTTTCAGCAAGAGCAGGAATTTTACTTGCCGTCGGAAGATTTTTTGGTGATCGTAAATTTTCACGCCCCAGGTTAGTATTTTTCCCCTTAGCAATGTCGCGAACTCAGTGTTGTGCAATCTAGTTACCTAAATAAACAGATAAACTAGACACAAATTGAAAACCTCGCAAGTGCACGAATCGTTTAGAAAAACGTAGCAATAGCAAGGGTCGATCCCACAGAGATTGTAGACTTTAACTTACTAATCAATAAAAAGAAGGAGAATCATAAAGAGTTGTTTTAAATGTCTAAAAGAAATAAAAAGATTAAAACTAAATTAAGAAGTGTTGAATCACAAATATTTATGAAGTAGTTGGGTTTAGATCTCCACCAATAGTCAGTAATGCTAATTAACCTTCTGAACTTCTTCTTATTACTCATGTTTGTTCCCTTCAAGGGCATGGTATCTACTCCTTAAAGTACTGTTTCCCTAGGCCAAGAATTAGGCATGGTATCTACTCTAATTCGTTTCTTTCATTAAGTGTTTAGCATGGTATCTACTAAGTTGTACTTAAAGAAAACATAAGATCAGTGGAAACGAACAAACACTCAAGGTTCTAGAAATTGGTATCAGATCTAGATCCCTTAAGTTGATTGAACCAAGAACCCCTAAAGATTCCTTTGTTACCAGTTACGGGTACGAGATACGGGTCGTCTCAATATGCTCATCTAACAGATTCAGATGGATGGTAATGCAAACTTGATATTCTCAAGTTCTGTACGTCAGTCGACTGGCTCTCACCTCAGTCGACTGCTCTCAGAGCTTTGAGAATAAGTTTGATTATCATCAATCTATACCAATACAAACGGATTCAATCAATAAGTAAATAGAAGAATTTAGAAGAACATAGCACTACATAACTACGGCTTCAATCTACCCAACTATAGAATTTAGTTCCACATAATAATACGTTTATTAATCAACAAGTTCGAATACATGATCAACATAAAAGAATAGAAGAAGAAGAAATAAACTAATGAAGTCCGGCAATGAGGTCGACTGGCTGTCACACGGTCGGCTGCCTTCGAATACTTGATCTCCTATCTCCTTCCTCGATGCTGATAGAATAATGCCCCTGTCGATGACTTGAACGCTCAGAACTCTTGTGATTCGGTGGTGGGTGTTTGTGGAAGATGATGATCAGAAGATCGAGTCCAGAGAGAGAGAGAGGATATCCCTTTACTGATATTTATAGAACACGGCTGAAGAATTAGGGTTTCCCCTTTTTCAGGAAAGTTACTCTCTTTTTATTATTTCTTTCCTTATTTGATCGGCGATTTATATCTTTCTCTTTTCTTCTTTTCTTCCTTATCTGTTAACCACGTGCTCTTGCCAATCCCCTGTCTCTGGCTTTAATTCGTTGGAGAAGTTATTATTCGTATATAGCCTGGGTTTGGATAGATTTGGATTGAGATACGGCTGCATCTTATCCTTTCACTACGCCGCATACCAGTCGACTGCCTTGGATGTAAGTCGACTGGTATTGAGACATCTGTGGCTTCACAATTTCTCGGTCAAGTCGACTGATGTTTGGGGAAGTCGACTGTACCGAAGCTTAGCAAACTCTCTGTCCAGTCGCCTGGTTGAGACATTAGTCGACTGATCTCTGCTGTAGTCTGTATTGGTCTGGAATCTGCTTTGTTTTGCTGTTTTAGGCTGTTTCCTATGGAAAAGAGAAAATAAGAGTTAAATACCATATATAGAGCTTTTAAATGTCTAATTATATTAAGATTATTGCTCTAAAATGTGAATAATATTGTGTTCATCAAATACCCCCAAACTTAGATTTTTGCTTGTCCTCAAGCAAACTAGAATTATGAACAAGGGTATAATAATAATAATAACCTCAACCACCAAGAGTTCTTATTATGTGGGTATCAAGATATAAACAATTTCAGATAAAGTAAAATTAAACATACCCACTTTCTCTAGTGCAATTGTTTATTCATAACTCCAAACTCAACCACATTTGTCATGCAATTAATTATAGTTATAGTATGTAATTACTCAATCTGTGATTATCCCCTTTTCTCTACTACAAACCGAGTAGCAAACTAGATTTTTTTTTTATATATTTTTTTTAAGTCGCTTCTCTAAAGTTGTCACTTGCCTTTTTACGCGAATGCAAAACATTTGTGATGAATCCACCCGGTTACTCAGCAAGTCACAAACTCTAAAGTGCTTTGCATACTCATATTTCAAGTTGCCGTTTGACGTAAAGGTAAACATTGGTGATGAATACCCCTAGTTACTAAGCACTCAAAACATTGGAGTAGATTGACTTTTATTCATATATATATATTTATATTTATATTGTATCACTCTATTTACTTAAACTCAATTTAGGACTAGATTTAAAGAGAATAATCACCAGAAAAAGGTATCACATTTGTTTATTATGTATAATCGCATGACTTATGTAACTTTGTAGGGAACTATGGAACTCAACAATCCTAAAGTAAATAAGTATCCTTCTTCTTACTTTATAAGAAATTGTTTATCCTAAAAAAAAAATTCAAAAGACTCTATAAAATAACCCTAATACCCCCAAACTTAGAACATTGTCCTCAATGTTCGAAAGAAAATTTAAAAATAGGCATGTGTCACATCTAGTAAGGAGAGACTGAAAATAAAAGATAAAATGAAAGAAACTAGAGGGAAAGTGTAAATACTCCCCTGAAAAATTGGGTTGCCTCCCAATAAGCGCTGTGTTTTCTGTCTTCAGCTAGACATGATGAGTTCATGCCATGTCTTGAATGGTTTGAAGATTCACATCTTCCTCTTGCGGTTCTAGACTCATCTCTATGTATGGCTTCGCTCTATGCCCGTTCACCTTAAATGTTTGATTCTTTTCTTGGCTATGAACCTCCAATGCACCATGTGGAAAGACTCTTGTGACGATGTATGGCCCATACCATCGTGACATAAGCTTGCCTGGAAAAAGTCTCAATCTTGAGTTGTATATCAATACTTTCTGTCCTTCATAAAACTCCTTTCTTGCTAGCTGTTTGTCATGGTACAACTTGGTCCTTTCCTTGTATAACTTTGCATTTTCGTATGCGTCATGCCTCAACTCTTCAAGCTCATTCAGTTGCAACCTTCTTTTGTCACCTGCTTGTTTCATATCAAAATTGAACCTTTTGATGGCCCAATATGCTTTGTGTTCCAACTCCACTGGTAGATGACAAGCTTTTCCAAAAACCAAACGGTATGGTGACATGCCGATGGGTGTTTTGTATGCGGTTCGATAGGCCCATAATGCATCGTTCAAGCGCAGCGACCAATCCTTCCTCCTTGTGTTGACTGTCTTTTCCAAAATTCTTTTGATTTCTCTGTTGCTAATCTCCACCTGCCCACTAGTTTGAGGATGATATGGGGTGCCCACTCTATGTGTGATACCATATTTCTTCATCAAAGAAGCAAATGGAAAGTTATTGAAGTGGCTCCCTCCATCACTTATTATTGCTCGTGGTGTCCCAAACCTAGTGAAAATATTCTCCTGCAAAAACTTGACAACAACTTTGTGATCATTAGTTCTTGAGGGGACAACCTCGACCCATTTAGACACATAATCCACACCAACAAGTATATATAAATAACCAAATGAGTTAGGAAAGGGACCCATGAAGTCGATTCCCCAAACATCAAAAAGCTCGATCACTTGGATGTTTTGCAGTGGCATTTGATTTCTAGAAGAGATGTTTCCTGTTCTTTGGCATTTGTCACAAGTCCTGCAAAAAGAAAAAGCATCTTTGAATACTTTAGGCCAATAAAATCCAGATTGCAATACCTTGAGTGCTGTTCTTTTTGGTCCAAAATGTCCTCCACATGCATATTGGTGGCAATGTTGTAGAATATTCAGTTGTTCTTCTTCTGCCACACATCTTCGTATAATTTGATCAGGGCAAAATTTGAACAAATAAGGATCGTCCCAATAGTAGTGCTTGCACATAGCCACCAGCCTCTTTCGTTCCTGACTTGTCATACCTGGAGGGAAAACACGAGCAGTAAGATAATTCACAATGTCAGCAAACCATGAAAAATTTGAGCAGTGAGATACCAGTCGACTGGTCCTGTTACCAGTCGACTGTCCCGAGGATGTATTTATTTCAAAGAGATGTTCATCTGGGAAATTTTCATTAAGTGGGGGCACAATTCTTTCTTCCTCCTGCAGTAGCCTGGACATGTGATCTGCAACAACATTGTCGCTTCCTTTTTTATCTCTAATCTCAAGATCGAATTCTTGAAGCAACAGCACCCATCTGATCAACCTAGGCTTAGCATCTTTTTTCGCAAATAAAAATCTCAAAGCAGCATGGTCAGTGAAAACAATAACTTTAGAACCAATCAAATATGATCTGAACTTCTCTACAGCAAAAATAACAGCTAACATTTCTTTTTCAGTAGTAGAATAATTTAGCTGTGCATCGTTTAAAGTTCGAGAAGCATAGTAAATAACATGGGGTTTCTTATTGATTCTTTGGCCTAACACAGCCCCTTAAGCATAATCACTTGCATCACACATGAGCTCGAAAGGATGGCTCCAATCTGGTGCCATGACAATAGGTGCAGAAATGAGAAGATTTTTCAATGTATTAAAAGCATTTGTGCATTCTTCTGTCCATACAAACTCAACATCCTTAGCCAACAAATCACAAAGGGGTTTGGAGATTTTTGAGAAATCTTTTATAAATCTTCTATAAAACCCTGCATGTCCTAGAAAACTCTTAACACCCTTAACTGTAGTGGGAGGGGGTAGTTTTGATATTATATCGATTTTTGCTTTGTCTACCTCTATGCCTCTTTTTGACACCACGTGTCCCAACACAATACCTTGTTGTACCATAAAATGGCACTTTTCCCAATTCAGCACTAAATTACATTCTTCACATCTTTTAAGCACAAGCTGCAAATGGTTAAGGCATTCATCAAAACAAGATCCAAAAACACTAAAGTCATCCATAAATACCTCGATGAACCTTTCCACCATGTCTGAAAATATACTCATCATGCATCTTTGAAATGTAGCTGGAGCATTGCACAATCCAAAGGGCATCCTCCTGTATGCAAAAGTACCAAAAGGACATGTAAAAGTGGTTTTTTCTTGATCTTCTGGAGCAATAGCAATTTGATTATAGCCACTATAACCATCTAAAAAACAATAATGACTATATCTTGCTAATCTTTCTAACATTTGATCAATAAAAGGAAGAGGGAAGTGATCTTTCCTGGTTTCGTTATTCAATTTCCTGTAGTCAATGCATACCCTCCAACCTGTAGTTACTCTAGTAGGGATAAGCTCATTCTCTGCATTTGTCACCACTGTGACTCCACTTTTCTTAGGCACTACATGTATAGGACTTACCCATTTGCTATCTGAGATAGGATAGATGATGCCAACATCTAGTAGCTTCAGAATCTCCGCTCTTACCACTTCCTTCATGTTTGAGTTAAGCCTTCTCTGTGCCTCCCTGCTTGGTTTTGCGTTGTCTTCAAGAAGTATTCTGTGCATGCATTTGGATGGACTTATTCCCTTGATGTCTGCAATGGTCCATCCTATTGCACTCTTGTGTTCTCGTAATACCTTTAGCAGCTTATCTTCTTCTTGTGCACTTAGGTTCGCAGTAATTATCACTGGTAGCGTCTGGTTCTCACCCAAATATGCATGCTTCAAATGGTCGGGCAGCTGCTTAAGCGCTGGGTCTGTAAGTCTTGGTGCAGTCGACTGGTCCCTGGTAGCAGTCTGGATAGTCGACTGATCCTCTTCACCAGTCGACTTGTCTGCAGAAACAAAAATGTCATCAGTCACCAATTTTTCAAATACTGGTGCAAACTTACCTGAGTATGACTGTGAAGTGTCAAGGTGATATACTGTCTCTGCAATTTCCCAGTCATCGTATTCCTGTTCGACATTAGATAAAGTTAGAGATTGTGTAATTGTGGCTTGTAATGGTTCAACGCTATGTACCTGAAATGTTTGATCAACAATATCCTGCACTACATCAACATTATAGCATTCATGATCATCATGTGGAAATTTCAGTGTATCAAACATTTTAAATTCAACCTTCTCTCCATTTATTTTCATGCTTATAGTACCCTTTTTAACACAAATTTTTATATCAGCCGTACTCATAAAGGGTCTACCTAAAATGAATGGTAGAGAAGATGGCATTGAAGATTCCTCCATGTCTAACACAACAAAATCAGCAGGCAAAATGAAATCGTTTACCTGAACTAGGACATCTTCCAAAATACCTCTAGGTCTTTTGATACTGCGATCTGCCAACTGCAATGTGATGGATGTTGGTTGGAGTTCTCCCAATCCTAGCTTTTCATAAACAGTGTATGGGAGGAGATTGATGCTTGCCCCCAAGTCTAGTAGTGCTTTCTCAAAGAAGTGCTCCCCAATCCTGCAAGGAATGGTAAAACTACCTGGGTCTTTTAATTTGGGGGGTAATTTTCTTAATAAGACAGCGCTTACTTCTTCTGTCAACGCCACATCCTCCCTAACCTGAAATGTTCTTTTGTGAGTACAACATTCTTTCAAAAATTTAGCATAAGAAGGAATTTGTTTAATAGCATCAAGTAGGGGGATATTAATTTCTACCTTTCTGAGAGTTTCAAAGATGTCAAATAAATGTTGATCTTTCTTTTGTTTGACTAACCTTTGAGGGAATGGTGGCAAAACTGTTCTTTCTTTTTCACTTACCTTGTTGGACCCCACAATTTTTTGTGGTTGTGTTTCTGCTTCTTCTGTGTGTGTTCCAACTTTGTTGTCAATTATCTTACCACTTCTTAATGTTGTGACTGCCTTGAGCTGTTCTTGGCCTCCAGGGTTTGGTATAGTTTGTGATGGAAGTTCCCCCGCCTTTCGTTCGCTTAATTCTTTAGCAATTTGGCCAATCTGTGTTTCCAACTTCTGAATTGCTTGCCCTTGTTGGTTGCTTGTTTGATGTTGTTGTTGGAGCAATTGAAGAACGGTGGATTCAAAATCCAACTTCTTCTGTTCTTGAACTGGCCTATCAATCCCACTTCCCATTTGGAAATTCCGTGCATGTCCTTGTGTGAATTGAGTCCCTTGATTATTCTGATTATTGCTCCAGGAGAAGTTTGGATGGTTCCTCCATCCTGGGTTGTATGTGTTCGAGAAGGAATTGTTCTTTTGTGGGAACACTCCTCGACCTACATAGTTTGCATGCTCCTGATCTGTGAAAGAAGACATGGAACATGTATCAGTAGTATGATCTACATGAGAACAAATTGCACAAATTTCATTTGTTTGATTTTTAACTCCACCCATCATAGACATTGCATTAACAAGCATATCAATTTTCTTATTCATGTTTACCATTTCCAATTGAATGTTATTGCTACTAGAAATTTCATAAACTCCCTGTTTTTTCGAAGGGTCCCTCCTTGTTGAGAATTGTTGTGAGTTTTCGCTGAGTTCTTCAAATAGTTCTATGGCCTCTTCGCCGCTTTTCCTTATCAAGATCCCGTTGCAAGCTGAATCCACAATTGCCTTATTAGTATCATTTAAACCTTCATAAAATGCTTGTACTTGATCATCTTTAGGCATGTTGTGTGTTGGACACTTGAGAAGTTTGTTCTTGAAATCCTTCCATGCTTCGAAAAATAAATCTCCATCCTTTTGTTGGAAGAGTTGAATCTCCCTTTTCAGTTGTTTGGTCTTTTGGGCTGGAAAGAATTCTTTCAAAAATTTCGTGGCCAATTGCTCCCATGAGTTTATTGATCCTGGTTCCAAAGAATTATACCATAGTTTAGCGTTAAGTTTTAAAGAAAAAGGGAACAATATTAACCTGATTTGTTCAGGGGTGAGCCCTTGAACGCGTTGTGTCCTGCAAAGATCGAAAAAATCTTGTAAATGGAGATGAGGCTCTTCATCAGGTCTGCCACTAAAATGGGGAACCATACTAAGTAACTGAGGAGATAGATGCATGTTCCCTGTGACATTAGGTTGATATGCAATGCAGGAAGGTTGCTCGATGTTCTTAGGCGTGAACTTGTCCTGCATTGGCACTCGATTTGGCATTTCCTCAGCCATTGCTGTATGTGAACTGGGTCTCTGGACAGTCGACTGGTTCGTGTGGACAGTCGACTGGTGCGCTGCAAACAGTTTACCTAGTCTGTGCAAAGTGCGTTCTGTTTCTGCGTCAATCGGTAGTAGCTCTGGACGAAGTGATCTCCTTCCGTGCATCCACCAAAATCCTGTATCCTAAAAGAAAAATACTGATTAATAAAATTAAAAGAAAGAAAATAAAAACTTCCTACTGATCTGTAAGTTAAAATACTAGACAATTCCCGGCAACGGTGCCAAAAACTTGTTGTGCAATCTAGTTACCTAAATAAACAGATAAACTAGACACAAATTGAAAACCTCGCAAGTGCACGAATCGTTTAGAAAAACGTAGCAATAGAAAGGGTCGATCCCACAGAGATTGTAGACTTTAACTTACTAATCAATAAAAAGAAGGAGAATCATAAAGAGTTGTTTTAAATGTCTAAAAGAAATAAAAAGATTAAAACTAAATTAAGAAGTGTTGAATCACAAATATTTATGAAGTAGTTGGGTTTAGATCTCCACCAATAGTCAGTAATGCTAATTAACCTTCTGAACTTCTTCTTATTACTCATGTTTGTTCCCTTCAAGGGCATGGTATCTACTCCTTAAAGTACTGTTTCCCTAGGCCAAGAATTAGGCATGGTATCTACTCTAATTCGTTTCTTTCATTAAGTGTTTAGCATGGTATCTACTAAGTTGTACTTAAAGAAAACATAAGATCAGTGAAAACGAACAAACACTCAAGGTTCTAGAAATTGGTATCAGATCTAGATCTCTTAAGTTGATTGAACAAAGAACCCCTAAAGATTCCTTTGTTACCAGTTACGAGCACGAGATACGGGTCGTCTCAATATGCTCATCTAACAGATTCAGATGGATGGTAATGCAAACTTGATATTCTCAAGTTCTGTACGTCAGTCGACTGGCTCTCACCTCAGTCGACTGCTCTCAGAGCTTTGAGAATAAGTTTGATTATCATCAATCTATACCAATACAAACAGATTCAATCAATAAGTAAATAGAAGAATTTAGAAGAACACAGCACTACATAACTACGGCTTCAATCTACCCAACTATAGAATTTAGTTCCACATAATAATACGTTTATTAATCAACAAGTTCGAATACATGATCAACATAAAAGAATAGAAGAAGAAGAAATAAACTAATGAAGTCCGGCAATGAGGTCGACTGGCTGTCACACGGTCGGCTGCCTTCGAATACTTGATCTCCTATCTCCTTCCTCGATGCTGATAGAGTAATGCCCCTGTCGATGACTTGAACGCTCAGAACTCTTGTGATTCGGTGGTGGGTGTTTGTGGAAGATGATGATCAGAAGATCGAGTCCAGAGAGAGAGAGAGAGGATATCCCTTTACTGATATTTATAGAACACGGCTGAAGAATTAGGGTTTCCCCTTTTTCAGGAAAGTTACTCTCTTTTTATTATTTCTTTCCTTATTTGATCGGCGATTTATATCTTTCTCTTTTCTTCTTTTCTTCCTTATCTGTTAACCACGTGCTCTTGCCAATCCCCTGTCTCTGGCTTTAATTCGTTGGAGAAGTTATTATTCGTATATAGCCTGGGTTTGGATAGATTTGGATTGAGATACGGCTGCATCTTATCCTTTCACTATGCCGCATACCAGTCGACTGCCTTGGATGTAAGTCGACTGGTATTGAGACATCTGTGGCTTCACAATTTCTCGGTCAAGTCGACTGATGTTTAGGGAAGTCGACTGTACCGAAGCTTAGCAAACTCTCTGTCCAGTCGCCTGGTTGAGACATTAGTCGACTGATCTCTGCTGTAGTCTGTATTGGTCTGGAATCTGCTTTGTTTTGCTGTTTTAGGCTGTTTCCTATGGAAAAGAGAAAATAAGAGTTAAATACCATATATAGAGCTTTTAAATGTCTAATTATATTAAGATTATTGCTCTAAAATGTGAATAATATTGTGTTCATCACTCAGTCCGGATTCGAGGCTAGTTCGTCTGGTCGCTCTGCGGGGGAGTCTGAGTTGGAAACGTCCTCGTCCTTGAGCAAATACAAGGTGAAGGAGGAGGTTTTTTCCGACCCTGGTTCCGATGGAGGCGACGATGTTGTCTTTGTGGTGGCCCCGTTGAGGTCCAGGAGACCGGGGAAGGAGCCCATGGAAGAGGGTGGCGAGGACGAGGACGAGGGGGACAGCGAGGATGAGGACGAGGAGGAATCCGATCAGGAGACGGGTAATGATGATGAAGAGGAGGGGGATGAAGACGAGGAGGTTGACGAGGGTGATGCAGGAGGCGAGGGAGACGAGGAGAAGGAGGTCGATGAACAGGAGGCCGGTCAGGGCATGCCCGGGGGGCCGGCTGGGGTCGGAGAAGATCTTCCTCCGCTACCCCCTTTGTCGACGCCGTCCCCCGAGCGTAAGGCTCGCCTTCGTCGGAAGAAGAAAGCCATGACAATTCCCCACAGTCTCTCCTCGCCTGACGAGGACGCACCGAGATCG
The DNA here is from genome assembly GCA_017893485.1 of Hemerocallis citrina. Taxonomy (NCBI): domain Eukaryota; kingdom Viridiplantae; phylum Streptophyta; class Magnoliopsida; order Asparagales; family Asphodelaceae; genus Hemerocallis; species Hemerocallis citrina. The sequence continues at coordinate 259,499,592 of CM030364.1, forward strand.
GGTCTTGATGTTCCCCCGGTCATCTTCCGGAATCCCGTGTCGATTCGTATGTACCCTGATGACATTAAGGACATCCAACCGATCCCTCCCGTGCCGGGCGAAGACACACGGGTGAAGATTCGTGCGGACAGCACCCCGTGCATTCTGAGGCCGGAGTATCTTAACATTATCAGGACTGCCTACTACATTTCGCAGGAGTATGAGCTCTTCCTTCCAAGCCCCGATATCCGCCCTACCACTGTTCTGGCCCCGGGCTACTGCATGTTCCCAGAGGACGCCTTCCTCTCGGGACTGAGATTGCCCCTGCACCCTTTTGTGAAGAGGGTCTTGAACAGGGCGGAATTGTGCCCTATGCAGTACGGCCCGAATTCTTGGAAGCATCTTGTTTGCTTCATTTTGAAATGCCAAGAGAAGGGGGTGAAGCCGAAATTGTCGTACTTCCGGGCCATCTTCGGAATTGGTTCGCTTGGAGATCTGGAGGGGGTCTTCTACTTCTCTCCGAGGCCGCACAAGAAGGTGATGCACGGCCACCCGGATTCGATAAAGAATTGGAGGGGCAAGTACTTTGTTGTTAAGACCGACGGGTCTTGGGAGATCCCGACCCAGTGGAACTTCGTAAAGCCGAGACGCAAGCCTCCGAAGAAGAGCGAATTATCGGCCAAGGAGTGGGAGAAGGTGGATGCGATAGTGGGGGGGTCATAGTATTGCATGGCCCCGAGTGACCGAGATTCACCTTGCGAGGGTCGGACTGAGTCCCGCTGACCCTAGTATGTTTCTTTCCATATTTGTTCATCTTTCTGCCTTCGCGTTAACGTTAGCTTTTTTCCTATCTTATTGCAGGGATGTCGACACAGCAGGTGAACGCCAAGAAGATATTGCTCGCCGCGGCCGAGAAGACGAGGGCGGAGATGAAGAAGAAGGAGGAGCAAGATCGTCTGGCGGCCGAGAAGAAGAAGCTGGCCGCCAAGACTGCGCAGGTCGGAGGGTCCTCCCAGGCGCCTTCCCCAGCGGCCGAGGGGCAATCCCCGGTGAAGAGGCAAAAGAAGCACCACCAGCACCCTTCCCACTTGTCGAGATCGACTCGAGATGCTGCGGGCGGGTAGGGCAAGACCGTGGAAACCCCGCAACAGCAGCTTCCCCCGGTACGACCGAGTGCCGCTGAGATGGTTGGGAGGATGGGTACGATGCCCTTCGTTCCTGACTGGTTGATTTTGAAGGGGGACACTATTCTCGACGGGCCCGTCGCAATGGAGTTCGTCTCGAAGGCCATCACCGAGCGCGATGGGATGGCCTTGGCGGTGCAGACGGCCGACCAGGCCTATATGCGGTGGGCCCAAGCCCAACTCTCGGTAAGTCGGTTGAGATTCGTTTCTTTTTACTTAGCTTGGAACTATCATTAATTTTGATCTCTCTTTGAACAGTCGATGCTCCACGGCCAGCACGTCCACAAGTGCCTGGAGAAGGAAATTCTCGTTGAGCGGAAAAATGCGGAGAAGTACCTTCGGCAGCTGAATAAGGTGACGGACGATCTGAAAGAGGCCCGGGACCAAGTGCTCGTTCGCGAGGCTCAGATAGAGTCTCTCGATAGGATCCATAAGCAGGACCGGGAGGATCTTTTGGCGAAGGTTGCAGCCGAGGCGGAGAAGGGAAAGAAGGCCCTGGCGGATTTGGAGGCAGTTTTGGGGGAGACCGTGGTGACGGCGCAGGACGAGGCGTACGAACAGGCCAAGTCCCATTTTAGGCAGATTTATCCCGAGCTGAACATCGACCACCTCTGCTACGGATGGCGGGCGAACTTGCCTCCGACCCCTGGTGGTGATGGGACCGGGGAAGCCCAAGGCGATGACGAGGTGCCACTCGACCCCCAAGAATAGATAGTTGTTTTTATTCTTTTTGTTTTTGATGTAAATGCCTACAGCGGACTGGCCACCGCGGTTTTTTTGTATCAAAATTTTGAAAAGAAATGAAATATACTTTTTGGGCCGACCCTTCAAGACTTGCGCTTTTGTGATATTTGTTTTTATCTTTTGGTAGACGTGTGGGACTCGGAAAGCCGATCCCGTTCTGGCTCACCAACGAAAGTTGGCTCGGGACCGAGAGGCCGCCAAGAATTATTTTCTGAACAAGTCAAGGGAGCTCGGCCTAGAAGTGGCCCGTTTGAAGAAAATCGTAGCCGACCGGGACTGGTGGGTAATCGAGACGGACTGGTCGGCCTCAGATGCTTCTAGCGGGCGCTCGACTTCGGAGTCTTTTCTTCGTGAGACCATTGTGGAGAAAGAATTGGAGGTTCGTCGGCTGAAGCTCATATTGGGTGCGGGTCTGATTGAAGAGGCGAGCAATTCCACCCCGAGGCGGTCGCTGCCGTTCTCATTGGTTGAGGCCCAGCCGGATGATGCAGGGAGCTCGGTGGCGGGAGTGTCTTTCCTGGACGGCCCAACCGAGCGTGATAGGAGCCCTGAATTTGAGTTCCCTGGCGAGTGCGAGTGAGTGGCGAGCCTTCTTTTTCTTTGTATTTGTACCGAATTTCATTGTGTTGTAAGTAATGAGTAATCAATAAGAACATTCATTTTCCGGAACCTTGATTGCCTCGGATGCCGAGGGCGGTCGGTGTGACAACTACGAAGGGTCGCTACTGGCACGACTGCATCATTTATTGCGACGTTTCGCATTTCCATGAACATTTATGGTGACGCTTCGCCTTCCGTCGTTTCGCATTCCCGGACGCAATAAATGAGGGCGTCAGTGTGCTATATAATCACCACTCTCCTTGTCAGTTGTCAAGCAGTGAGCCGTCTTGCTCGGGTGCCTGCCAAAGGCGGGCGTCCAGAGAACATAATATTTCCGAGTATCCCGGATCGGTGGCACACCGATCACCCTCGGACTATTCGGGGTTCAGGCTGTTAGAGCCGCGAGACCCCAGGTTGTTCGTTGGTGAGCGGTGGGCCGACCGATCGGTTCGGGGGTACGGAGAGAGCCGGAGCGTGGTAGCGCTTCTGCCGTCCTCGAACAGTTCGGGGTTTTGGGCTCGTAAGGGCCGTAAGCCCCGAGCTGTTCGGGGGCGAGAGAAGGGTTAGCGGAACAGCTCGGAGGCTCGGAGCATTTGTTCCGGGACGGAGAGAGCGGCGGGTCGATGGCCCCCCTGCCATCCTCGAACAGTTCGAAGTTTAGGCTGGTAAAAGCCGTAAACCCCGAGTTGTTCGCGGGTGAGAGGGTGGTCAAAAATTCGACTCGAGGCTCGGGGCGTCTGCCGAAGGCGGACGCTCTAAACCTTAATAAAATTTTGTCAACACACGGTTGTGGGTCGTAACCGAGCTTGGTGGTCGAGCGGTTTTGAAGAAGCCTCGGCCTTACCTCGGTTCGTCGAGCCCCCATGTTTGTGAGAGAACCAGTTGCAAGAGTGTCGAGGTCGCCGCCGAGCGTCAAGGTCGCGGTGCCTTTGGAGAAGGCACCCGCCTTGCTCGGGGTCGACGCCGAGCTCCTGCACATGTTCTTGGGGAGAGACGGTGCGGGCGTGGGTGGCTGATGTTGCATAGTACACAGGTTGATGGGCTGTAAGGAGCCCAAACCATGCGAAGGACGGATGCCGAGCCCCCATACCGCTGAGAAAGGTAATTGCAGGCGTAGCAGAGGGTCGCCGCCGATCGTCAAGGTCGCGGTGCCTTTGGAAAAGGCACCCGCCTTGCTCGGGGTCGACGCCGAGCTCCTGCACATGTTCTCGGGGAGAGACGGTGCGGGCGTGGCTGGCTGATGTCGCCTCGTACACAGGTTGATGGGCTGTAAGGAGCCCAAACCATGCGAGGGACGGATGCCGAGTCCCCATACCGGTGAGAAAGGCAATTACAGGCGTAGCAGAGGGTCTCCGCCGAGCGTCAAGGTCGCGGTGCCTTGGAGAAGGCACCCGCCTTGCTCGGGGTCGACGCCGAGCTCCTGCACATGTTCTCGGGGAGAGACGGTGTGGGCGTGGCTGGCTGATGTCGCCTCGTACACAGGTTGATGGGCTGTAAGGAGCCCAAACCATGCGAGGGACGGATGCCGAGCCCCCATACCGGTGAGAAAGGCAATTGCAGGCGTAGCAGATGGTCGCCGCCGAGCGTCAAGGTCGCGGTGCCTTGGAGAAGGCACCCGCCTTGCTCGGGGTCGACGCCGAGCTCCTTCACATGTTCTCCGGAAGAGACAGTGCGGGCGTGGTTGGCGGATGTCGCCTCATACACAGGTTGATGGGCTGTAAGGAGCCCAAACCGAGCGAGGGACGGATGCCGAGCCCCCATACCGGTGAGAAAGGCAACTGCAGGCGTAGCAGAGGGTTGCCGCTGAGCGTCAAGGTCGCGGTGCCTTAGAGAAGGCACCCGCCTTGCTCGGGGTCGACGCCGATCTCCTGCACATGTTCTCGGGGAGAGACGGTGCGGGCGTGGCTGGCGGATGTCGCCTCGTACACAGGTTGATGGGCTGTAAGGAGCCCAAACCGAGCGAGGGACGGATGCCGAGCCCCCATACCGGTGAGAAAGGCAACTGTAGGCGTAGCAAAGGGTCGCCGCCGAGCGTCAAGGTCGCAGTGCCTTGGAGAAGGCACCCGCCTTGCTCGGGATCAACGCCGAGCTCCTGCATATGTTCTCGGGGAGAGACGGTGCGGGCGTGGCTGGCGGATGTCGCCTCGTACACAGGTTAATGGGCTGTAAGGAGCCCAAACCGAGCGAGGGACGGATGCCGAGCCCCCATACCGGTGAGAAAGGCATTTGCAGGCGTAGCAGAGGGTCGCCGCCGAGCGTCAAGGTCGCGGTGCCTTGGAGAAGGCACCCGCCTTGCTCGGGGTCGACGCCGAGTTCCTGCACATGTTCTCGGGGAGAGACGGTGTGGGCGTGTTTGTAACAGAGTTGTTTGATTGGATGTACGTTGTCAGAAGACCAATCTTGTAAGAGAAGCTTCTTGGGCCTGCGCTGTTATCCAAGCGCCGAACCCTAAGCTTGTAAGGGAAGCTTTTTTGGGCTCGCGCTGTTATCCGAGCGCCGAACCCTAAGCTTGTAAGGGAAGTTTTTTTGGGCTCGCGCTGTTATCCGAGCGCCGAACCCTAAGCTTGTAAGGGAAGCTTCTTGGGCCCACACTGTTATCCGAGCGCCGAACCCTAAGTTTGTAAGGAAAGCTTTTTTGGGCTCGCGCTGTTATCCGAGCGCCGAACCCTAAGCTTGTAAGGGAAACTTCTTGGGCCCGCGCTGTTATCCGAGCGCCGAACCCTAAGCTTGTAAGGGAAGCTTTTTTGGGCTCGCACTGTTATCCGAGCGCCGAACCCTAAGCTTGTAAGGGAAGCTTTTTTGGGTTCGCGCTGTTATCCGAGCGCCGAACCCTAAACTTGTAAGGGAAGCTTCTTGGGCCCGCGCTGTTATCCGAGCGCCGAACCCTAAGCTTGTAAGGGAAGCTTTTTTGGGCTCGCGCTTTTTTCCGAGCGCCGAACCCTAAGCTTGTAAGGGAAGCTTCTTGGGCCCGCGCTGTTATCCGAGCGCCGAACCCTAAGCTTGTAAGGGAAGCTTTTTTGGGCTCGCGCTGTTATCCGAGCGCCGAACCCTAAGCTTGTAAGGGAAGCTTTTTTGGGCTCGCGCTGTTATCTGAGCGCCGAACCCTAAGCTTGTAAGGGAAGCTTCATGGGCTCGCGCTGTTATCCGAGCGCCGATCTCGTGATGTGTCCTTTATTTGTTTACAAGATTTGAGGCCATGGGCTTGTTTTAAGAAAGCTGGCATATTTACAATATATTTAAACCTTACAAAAGACTAGGCACAACGTGCCGATTACAATCATTACATTTAATATGGAGGCTACTCTCCTCCTAAGAACTTAATTAAGTGTTCCGCGTTCCAGGACCTCTTAATGGGCTTGCCGTCGGGGTTTGTCAGCCGATATGTGCCCGGTCGTACGACCTCTGATACCTTGTAAGGTCCCTCCCAGTTTGGTGCCAACTTTCTTTTCTGGCCGGGGTTGGATACCCCCCCGATCTCCGAGTTTGATGTCAGTTGGGCGCACCTTCTTGTTGTAGAACCTCTCGATCCTTTGCTGGTAGATACTCCTTCTAATGGCTGACTTTTCCCTGACCTCGTCAACGAGGTCCAGGTCGGCTCGTAGCTGTAAAGAGTTACTTGCCTCGTCGAAGGCCATGATCCGGGGGGAGGGGATCCCTATTTCCAGAGGAATGACGGCCTCTGCGCCGTACGTCAGATTGAAGGGCGACTCCGCTGTCGGGATCCTCTTCGTCGTTCGGTGGGCCCAGAGAACACTTGGCAGTTCGTCGACCCATAACCCCTTGGAGGAATTATCGAGTCGCTTTTTGAGCCTGTCGTGGATCTGACGGTTTGCGTTCTCTGCCTGCCCGTTGGACTGGGGATGACATACTGAAGAGAAGCACTGCTGGATTCCGAGGTCTTCGCAGAACTTGCGGAAATGCTTGCCTGCAAATTGGGTTCCATTATCTGTGACGAGCACCTGAGGGATCCCGAACCGACAGATGATGTGCTTCCAGAAGAATTGTTGTGTCTGTTGCTCGGTGATCGTTGCTAATGGCTCTGCCTCGATCCATTTTGTAAAGTAGTCGATTGCTACTATGAGAAACTTTCGTTGCCCTGTTGCCTTTGGAAAGGGGCCTACCAGATCCATTCCCCACATTGCAAAGGGGGTCGGACTGGCCATGGACCAGAGGTTTGCTTGCGGAGCCCTTTTGACAGGTGAGAACCTTTGACAGGGGCCACATTTCTTGACAAGGGTTAGAGCGTCTTGCAACATGGTGGGCCAGTAGTACCCGTGATTCAAAGCCTTTCGCGCGAGCGAGCGACTTCCCATGTGGCATCCGCCGATCCCCTCGTGTAATTCCTTGAGAGCATATTTGGCTTCATCGGGAGTGAGGCAGCGGAGATAGGTCGGCCATCCGAGGTTGTGTAGGACCTTTTGAAGAGTGTTGAGTCGATCATTGTGAATCTTTCCGCTCGGGCCCTGACCCTTCTTGCTTCAGCTCGGTCTTCGGGGAGCTCTCCCTTGACGAGAAATCGCCTAATAAGAGTGGTTCGGTCGTTAGGGGGAGCTCCGTCTTCAATACACAGGACCTCCGGGATGTTGATGCTTGGTTTCAACATGACTTCGATCAGGACCGTGCGGTCGAGACCTTCGAAGGATGAGGAAGCCAGCTTTGACAGGGCGTCAGCCTGGACATTCTGTTCCCGGGGGATTCTCAAAACAGCCGACTCGTCGAAGGACGTCAGTAGGCGTTGAACTACAGCTCGGTATCGGACCATTCGATCGTCGCGGGCCTCGTACTCCCCGGTGATCTGGTTGACCACGAGCTGGGAGTCGCTAAAAGCCCTGATCTGTTTGGCACCGGCCTGATGAGCCAGGGTGAGCCCGGCGATCATGGCCTCGTACTCGGCCTCGTTGTTGGAGGCCGGGAAGTTGAGGCGGAGGCAGTATTGTAGAAGAAAACCATCTGGGCCTCGCAGGATGATGCCAGCTCCGCTGCCCGCCTCGCAGGAGGAGCCATCGACGTAAACTTCCCACGTTTGGTCGGCCTCCTTGCTCGCGGGATGCTCGGAGATGGTGCACTCCGTGATGAATTCTGCGAGCGCCTGCCCCTTGATGGCTGTTCTGGGTTGATAGCCAATGTCATACTGGCTGAGCTCGATCGACCATTTGACGAATCGACCCGAGCTCTCCGGCTTGTAGAGCACGGCCTTCAGGTGTTGGTCTGTCAGTACTTGGACCGAATGAGATTGAAAATATGGACGGAGTTTTCGCGAGGCCATGACCAAGGTGTACGCTACTTTCTCCATCTGAGAGTATCTGGTCTCGGCGTCGAGCAGGACCTTGCTGACATAGTATAGAGGCTTCTGTGATCCCTCCTCCTCCCGAACGAGAACGGCGCTGAGCACCTTTTCCGAGGCTGACAGGTAAAGCCAGAGTGGCTCGCCTGGTTCGGGTTTGCTGAGCAGGGGAGGGTTTGCGAGGTACTCCTTCAATTGGGCGAAGGCCTCTTGCTATTGGGTACCCCACTCGAACCCTCCGGTGCCGCGCAGGGCTTTGAAGAACGGAAGAGACTTCTCTCCAGATTTGGAGAGGAAACGGCCGATGGCCGCCAGTCTCCCCGTTAGCCGCTGGACCTCTTTGATGTTCATGGGAGGGGCCATGTCTAATATCGCCTGGATCTTTTCGGGGTTTGCCTCGATGCCTCACTGGCTGACAATGTAGCCGAGAAACTTTCCCGCGGAGACGCCGAAGGCGCATTTGGCCGGATTGAGTCTCATGTTATGGGTTCTAAGGACCCCAAAGGCCTCCTCTAGATCGGCGACGTGATCCTCCCCCCGCTGACTTTTGACGAGCATGTCGTCGACGTACACCTCCATATTGCGCCCGATTTGCTCCTTGAAGACCCGGTTAACGAGCCTCTGATAAGTGGCGCTGGCGTTCTTCAGCCCGAAGGGCATGACCCTGTAACAGTATAGCCCCTGGTCTGTAACGAAGGATGTCTTGGCGATATCGGGAGGGAACATGCGAATCTGGTTGTAGCCTGAGAAGGCATCCATGAAGGATAGAAGCTCGTGACCCGACGTCGCATCGATAAGAGCATCGATTCTGGGGAGGGGGAACGGATCCTTGGGGCACGCCTTGTTGAGGTCCGTAAAATCTATACAGATCCTCCAGCTTCCGCTCGCCTTCTTGACCATGACGACGTTTGCCAGCCACTCAGGATAGCTGACTTCTTGGATGAAGCGAGCGGTCAGCAGCTTATCGACCTCCGCATTGACCGCCTGCTGTCGCTCCGGGGCGAACTTACGTCGCTTTTGGACCACCGGCTTCGACCTGGGGATCACGCTGAGTTTGTGCATGATGAGATCCTCGGAGATACCGGGCATGTCGGAAGGCTTCCAGGCAAAGAGGTCGACATTGCGGCGAAAGCAGGTGATGAGGGCAGACTTAAGGTGAGGGGTGAGGGAGCAACTTACCCGAAAGTGCTTCGACGGATCCCCTGTCTCGAATGAGACATCTTCCAGCTCGTCTGCCGACTCGGGCTCTAGCTGGGTCCTCTGGGGCTGCATTTCGACGGCGTCGAGGGGAAACACGCCTCTCCCGATTGCTGTCATATAGCATGAGCGAGCAGATTCCTGGTTCCCTCGGACTACCCCTACTCCAGTATTGGTAGGGAACTTCATCTTCTGGTGATAGGCCGAGGGGACAGCCTGGAGGGAGCAGAGGCCCGGGCGACCGAGTATTGCATTGTAGGCGACCTTGACGTCCACCACCATGAAGTCCATGGACTCGGTTCTTCGGTTTGGGGCCGTACCTGCCGTGACGTCCAGTGTGACGATCCCCTCAATTGTTACAGGGACGTCCGAGAACCCGTGCAAGGTGTATCCTGCCGGCTTTAGCTTGCTGCGGGGCAGCTTTAGGTTCTCGAAGGCTTCGAGAAACAGAATGTTGACCGAGCTCCCGTTGTCCACAAGGATTCGCCGAGCGTCAAAATTGGCCATGCTGAGGTTGATGACGAGGGCGTCGCAATGGGGGAGCCGCACCCCCTCCAGGTCTTCCCCCGAGAAGGAAACAGGGAGTTGCTGGATCTGAGGGGGGAGAGGGCCTTGGACGGCGTTAACATCCCGGATGAACGCCTTACGGGAAGTGTTGGACTCCCCTCCCATGGGCCCTTCGTGGACGCAGTGTAATATGGCTTGGCCCTCGGGCTCCTCAAGCTCCTGCTCTCGCTCGAGGAGCTGCAGGGGAGCTCGAGGAGGAGGTGGAGTCCTCCTGTTCCTCGTGTCCCTCTGTCCCCGAGCTTCCTCTCGCTTGTACTCCCGGAGGTACCCTCGCTGAATGAGGGCCTCAATCTCGTCTTTCAGGGCACGACAATGATCCGTGTCGTGCCCGTTGTCTCGGTGGAAGCGGCAGTAGAACCGCTGATCCCTTTTCTTGCTGGTATTATTGGACGGACGAGGAGGGTACTGGACGAGGTCCCTATCCTCGATCGCCAAGAGGATGGAGGACACATTTTGGGTTAGCGGGGTGTACCTCTCGAAGCGAGGGACCGGCGGGACCTTCTTCATGGCACCCGCGTCCCTTGGAGCCTTCTTTGATGGCTTGACTTCGTCGGCCTTCCGCTTTCTCTTCCCGGGGGCCTCCCTAGACTCTTCCGGGTTCAGGGCCTCTTCCGCCCTAATGTACTTCTCGACCCTGTTGAAGAGGTCGGGAAAATCGGTGGGGGGTTTCTTTGCCAGAGAGGCCTTCAGCTGTCCATGATGGACGTTGTGCCGAAACGCCGCGGAGGCGACGCCAGGATCGAAGGAGGAGACCGACCTTGCCTCTGCGGTGAACCTTCGGACGAACACTCTGAGCGACTCCCCTTCCTTCTGCCTGAGCCCCAGTAAAGAGGCGCTTGTCCTCTCGGCCTTCCGGCTGGTGACAAAGTGGGCGAGGAAGTTGCCCTCTAGCTGGTCGAAGGAGTAAATGGAGCCGGGGGTCAGCTTGGAGAATCATTCACGAGCCGGACCCCGGAGGGTGGCAGGGAAGGCTCGGCACAGCAGGGGATCCGAAGCGCTGTGAATCATCATCAGGGTTTTGAAACCCTCCATGTGATCAGCAGGATCTCCCTCGCCGTCATAGGTCTCAAACTGGGGAGGTCGGAAATTTCGAGGTATTTTCGCTTGGAGGATGAGGGCGGAGAAAGGAGGTCGTACAGGTCTGTATCCCTGAGCCGCTCCAGGACCGCCGTTGCCTATGTGATCGAGGCGATCCTCCATCTCTTGGAGGCACCTTAGGAGATCGCCATCGTACTCTGGTGGGATCATTGATGGGCGGGACACGCTGGCCTCGGCGTCCGACCTGGTTTGAGAATGGCGGACATCCTCCTGGTTGGGGGCCCCTCGGAGGGCCCCCAGGATTTCCCTCCGGAAGTCTTGGAACTCCTGGTGAGTGACTGGGGCTCCCTCGATCCGGTTTGGTTGAGCCGAGGGTTGCCGTCCGACGCGGCTGAGCGCTGGCCTCCGTCCTTGTGGCGGTGGTTTTGGATAGTTCGGGGTCGAGTTGGAAGCGGCCCTTCCCCTGCTGCGACTAACCTGTCGGTTTATGATTACCCCCCGTAAGTCAGGCTGGGCCGGACGGGAGGCGCTCTTCTGGGGTCCCTGATGGGGAGCCCCGTGATTGGATGTGTGCGCTTCGGCGGCGGCACCCGGCGGGGGCAAGTCCCGCTGAGGTGCGGAGGTAGCAGGCTTCTTGGCCTTGGGGGCCATGAGAGTTCGGCTGTCGAGGTACCTTGATGGTCGGGCTCGGGTCGGCTTCTGACGTAGTGTTCCCACAGACGGCGCCAACCTGATGCGGTTTGTTTCTGGGAGACGTGTGGATGCTCCAGGTGTGAGTTCTTACTCAATTTGTAGTTGAATGAGGAAGCTACTAATCAGACGACCCTCGGCTGGCCGAGCGGTACCGGTGACAGGCTGGGGTGAGGCGAGGCTGGATGCTCGGCTCGGATCAGGGGGCTCGGATCCGAGGTCTGGTGTACCTGCAGACGGTCTAGGAACACCGGGGTTGGTCCCGGTGGCAGACCCTCCGACGATCTAGTCAGTCACTTAAGATAGAGTAACAGTAACTAGGGTTTTGGTGGGAAAAGATTGATTACCTGGAGAACGAGTAGGGGTCTGATCTTTATAGAAGATCTCAACCGGATCTGGACCCGTTTGGGGCCGGGTCTGGACCCGGTTGCCCGTGTGGCTGAAGCGGTGGAAAACCAGGCGGTTTAGGGCTGACGTGGCAGATGCCCGGGCGGTATCCGGGCTGATGTGGCGGCGGCCCGGGCGGTTTTCCGACACTGATGTGGCAAATCTGGAGAATCAGGAGGTGCACGTATCCTGAGGGGATCCTGTGGCCCAGGATGGGCCACGTTATTCCTATCCCATATCAATGTCCATATTGTTGATACTTTTGTTTCTATTTTGGGTTTATAAAGGTTAATTTGCGTGTCTTGTATATGCTATAATTTTTTGAGGATATGACTTCTTTTGTGTGTTGATTAGTAATATTTTTACATATTTCATCGTATGCATGCAGTTGTTAGGGTAATTTATTTGTGTTGACCTATGCATGCTGCTTGATGCTATTTGTTTTTTAATTTGCTCTTACTGTACACAGGGTGCTATTTTAGGTAATTGATGCGGTTTGTTTCTGGGAGACGTGTGGATGCACCAGGTGTGAGTTCTTACTCAATTTGTAGTTGAAGGAGGAAGCTACTAATCAGACGACCCTCGGCTGGCCGAGCGGTACCGGTGACAGGCTGGGGTGAGGCGAGGCTGGATGCTCGGCTCGGATCAGGGGGCTCGGATCCGAGGTCTGGTGTACCTGCAGACGGTCTAGGAATACCGGGGTTGGTCCCGGTGGCAGACCCTCCGACGATCTAGTCAGTCACTTAAGATAGAGTAATAGTAACCAGGGTTTTGGTGGGAAAAGATTGATTACCTGGAGAAGGAGTGGGGGTCTGGTATTTATAGGAGATGGCAACCGGGTCTGGACCTGTTTGGGGCCGGGTCTGGACCCGGTTACCCATCTGGCTGAAGCGGTGGAAACCCGAGTGGTTTAGGGCTAACGTGGCGGACGTCCGGGCGGTTCCCGGGCTGACGTGGCAGTGGTCCGGGCGGTTTTCCGACGCTGACGTGGCGGATCTGGAGAATCCGGAGGTGCGCGTATCCTGAGGGGATCCTGTGGCCCAGGATGGGCCACGTCATTCCTAACCCATATCACAAGCCCCACACTCCTGTAGGGCTGGGTGAACTAGCTACGTAGGAGTGATTCTTCGCCTCCGTAGGAAGAGCAGGGTGGATGTTGGGGTGAGAAAGTAGGATCTGCGATCTTCTGAAGAGGCCAGGGGGTAGGAGGAATGGATCCTTCATTGGAGCTTGCGCGGGAGGCTGTGTAGAGGAGTAGGAGAGCCAGAAGGGCGCATGTCGAGGCCTGGGGGTCGGCGGACGAGCCCACGGGGTCGGCGGACGAGCCCCAAGGGTCGGCAGACGACCGCCTCGCTAGTTGGAAGAGCGAGGGGACGTCGAGGCCTTCCGTTGGGGCTTGTTTGCCGAGCGTTAGGGGTCGGTGGCCGAGACCCTGGGGTCCCCTTGCTAGTTGGAAGAGCAAGGGGATGTTGAGGTCGATTTTGTAGATTGGTTTTCGTGGGAGGTCGGCTTGTCGAGCGCTTGGGGGTCGGCAGACGACCTCCTCGGGTCTGTGGACGATCTCCTCGCTAGTTGGAAGAGCGAGGAGAGGCTTTTTTCAGGGGCTCAGTTTGTCGAGACGTAGGGGTCGACAGACGAGCCCCTCTATGTCAAAGGGGAGTAGTTGGTGCTCGGGATGCTATCCGAGCGCCGACCCCCCCTGAGTCAAAGGAGAGTGGTTGGTGCTCGGGATGTCATCCGAGCGCCGAGCTCCCCTGAGTCAAAGGAGAGCGGTTGGTGCTTGGGATGCTATCCGAGCGCCGAGCTCCCCTGAGTAAGGAGAGTGGTTGGTGTTTGGGAGGTTATCCAAGCGCCGAACTCCCCTGAGTCAAAGGAGAGCGGTTGGTGCTCGGGATGCTATCCGAGCGCCGAGCTCCCCTGAGTCTAAGGAGAGCGGTTGGTGCTCGGGAGGTTATCCGAGCGCCGAGCCTTCCTGGGTCAAAGGAGAGCGGTTGGTGCTCGGGAGGTTATCCGAGCGCCGAGCTCCCCTGAGTCTAAGGAGAGCGGTTGGTGCTCGGGATGCTATCCGAGCGCCTAGCTCCCCTGAGTCTAAGGAGGGCGGTTGGTGCTTGGGATACTATCCGAGCGCTGAGCCTTTTGTTGAAACAGGAGGATTTACCGGCACGCGCTTCGATCCGAGCGTCGACCCTTCTGTGAAAATAGAAGGGGAATTGGCTCGCGCTTCCATCCGAGCGTCGACCCTTCTGTGAACAATAGAAGGGGAATTGGCTCGTGCTTCGATCCGAGCATCGAACCTTCTGTAAAAATAGAAGGGGAATTGGCTTGTGCTTCCATCCGAGCATCGACTATTCTGTGAAAACAGAAGGATAATTGGCTCGCGTTTGCATCCGAGCGTCGACCCCTCTGTGAAAAATAGAGGGAGAATTAGCTCGCGCTTCTATCCGAGCGTCGACCCTTTTGTAAAAATAGAAGGGGAGTTGGCTCGTTTTGCTATCCGAGCTCCGAGCCCCCACTGGGATAGACGAATGTGGCGTGACTCGAGCTCTGATCCGAGCGTCGACCCTTCTGTCAAAAATAGAAGGGGAATTGGCTCGTGTTGCTATCCGAGCTCCGAGCCCCCACTGAGAAAGAGGAATGTGGTATGGCTCGCGCTTCGAGCCGAGCGTCGACTCTTCTGTCAAAATAGAAGGAGAGTTTGGCTCGTGCTGCTATCCGAGCTCCGAGCCCCCACTGGGAAAGATGAATGTGGCGTGACTCGAGCTCTGATCCGAGCGTCGACCCTTCTGTCAAAAATAGAAGGAGAATTGGCTCGTGTTGCTATCGGAGCGTCGACCCTTCTGTAAAAATAGAAGGGGAGTTGGCTCGTTTTGCTATCCGAGCTCCGAGCCCCCACTGGGATAGACGAATGTGGCGTGACTCGAGCTCTGATCCGAGCGTCGACCCTTCTGTCAAAAATAGAAGGGGAATTGGCTCGTGTTGCTATCCGAGCTCTGAACCCCCACTGAGAAAGAGGAACGTGGTATGGCTCGCGCTTCGATCCGAGCGTCGACTCTTCTGTCAAAATAGAAGGAGAGTTTGGCTCGTGCTGCTATCCGAGCTCCGAGCCCCCACTGGGAAAGACGAATGTGGCGTGACTCGAGCTCTGATCCGAGCGTCGACCTTTCTGTCAAAAATAGAAGGGGAATTGGCTCATGTTGCTATCCGAGCTCCGAGCCCCCATTGAGAAAGAGGAATGTGGTATGGCTCGCGCTTCGATCCGAGCGTTGACCCTACTGTAAAAAATAGAAGGGGGAATTTTGGTTCGTGCTGCTATCCGAGCTCCGAGCCCTTATGACTTGGCGAAAATGGCCTTTTTTGGATGGAAAAGGTGAAGGGGTAGTGGGGTAATTTCGCTCTTTATTGCTGACATCATGGCACAAAGATCAAAGTTTTTCCAGATCTTGGTGGCCGTTGGATCTTGTCAGATAAGATCCAACGGCCAGATCTTTATTGCGAGAATCGAGGATTCGTTTTCCTCTTTAAAAACCCATCCCCCTCTCATTTCTTTATCTTCATTTTCACTACTCATTTTCCAATTTTTCAGCAAGAGCAGGAATTTTACTTGCCGTCGGAAAATTTTTCGGTGATCGTAAATTTTCACGCCCCAGGTTAGTATTTTTCCCCTTAGTAATGTCGCGAACTCAGTCCGGATCCGAGGCTAGCTCGTCTGGTCGCTCTGCGGGGGAGTCTGAGTCGGAAACGTCCTCGTCCATGAGCAAGTACAAGGTGAAGGAGGAGGTTCTTTTCGACCCTGGTTCTGACGGAGGCGACGATGTTGTCTTTGTGGTGGCCCCGTTGAGGTCCAGGAGACCGGGGAAGGAGCCCATGGCAGAGGGTGGCGAAGAGGAGGACGAGGGGGACAGCGAGGATGAGGACGAGGAGGAATCGGATCAGGAGACGGGTGATGATGATGAAGAGGAGGGGGATGAAGACGAGCAGGTTGACATGGGTGACACGGAAGGTGAGGGAGACGAGGAGAAGGAGGTCGATGAACAGGAAATCGGTCAGGGCATGCCCGGGGGGCCGGCTGGGGTCGGAGAAGATCTTCCTCCGCTACCCCCTTTGTCGATGCCGTCCCCCGAGCGTAAGGCTCGCCTTCGTCGGAAGAAGAAAGCCATGACCATTCCCCACAGTTCCTCCTCGCCCGACGAGGACGCGCCGAGGTCGGGTCTTGATGTTCCCCCGGTCACCTTCCAGAATCCCGTGTCTATTCGTATGTACCCTGATGACATTAAGGACATCCAACCGATCCCCCCCGTGCCGGGCGAAGACACTCGGGTGAAGATCCGTGCGGACAGCACCCCGTGCATTCTGAGGTCGGAGTATCTCAACATTATCAGGGCTGCCTACTACATTCCGCGGGAGTATGAGCTCTTCCTTCCGAGCCCCGGTATCCGCCCTACCACCGTTCTGGCCCCAGGCTACTGCATGTTCCCAGAGGACGCCTTCCTCTCGGTACTGAGATTGCCCCTTCACCCTTTTGTGAAGAGGGTCTTGAACTGGGCGGAACTGTGCCCTATGCAGTACGGCCCGAATTCTTGGAAGCATCTTGTTTGCTTCATTCTGAAATGCCAAGAGAAGGGGGTGAAGCCGAAATTGTCGTACTTCCGGGCCATCTTCGAAATTGGTTCGCTCAGAGATCTGGAGGGGGTCTTCTACTTCTCATCGAGGCCGCACAAGAAAGTGATGCACGGCCACCCGGATTCGATAAAGAATTGGAGGGGCAAGTACTTTGTTGTTAAGACCGACGGGTCTTGGGAGATCCCGACCCAGTGGAACTTCGTAAAGCCGAGACGCAAGCCTCCGAAGAAGAGCAAATTATCGGCCAAGGAGTGGGAGAAGGTGGATGTGATAGTGGGGGGTCATAGTATTGCATGGCCCCGAGTGACCGAGATTCACCTTGCGAGGGCCGGACTGAGTCCCGCCGACCCTAGTATGTTTCTTTCCATATTTGTTCATCTTTCTGCCTTCATGTTAACGTTAGCTTTTTTCCTATCTTACTGCAGGGATGTCGACACAGCAGGCAAACGCCAAGAAGATATTGCTCGCCGCGGCCGAGAAGATGAGGGCGGAGATGAAGAAGAAGGAGGAACAAGATTGTCTGGCGGCCGAGAAGAAGAAGCTAGCCGCCAAGACTGCGCAGGCCGGAGGGTCCTCCCAGGCGCCTACCCCAGCGACCGAGGGGCAATCCCCGGCAAAGAGGCAAAAGAAGCACCACCAGCACCCCTCCCACTCGTCGAGATCGGCTCGAGATACTGCGGGCGGGTCGGGCAAGACCGTGGAAACCCCGCAACAGCAGCTTCCCCCGGTACGACCGAGTGCCACTGAGATGGTTGGGAGGATGGGTACGATGCCCTTCGTTCCTGACTGGTCAATTTTGAAGGGGGACACTATTCTCGACGGGCCCGTCGCGATGGAGTTCGTCTCGAAGGCCATCACTGAGCGCGATGGGATGGCCTTGGCGGTGCAGACGGCCGACTAGGCCTATATGCGGTGGGCCCAAGCCCAACTCTCGGTAAGTCGGTTGAGATCCGCTTTTTTGACTTAGCTTGGAACTATCATTAACTTTGATCTCTCTTTGAACAGTCGATGCTCCACGGCCAGCACGTCCACAAGTGCCTGGAGAAGGAAATTCTCGTTGAGTGGAAAAATGCGGAGAAGTACCTTCGGCAGCTGAATAAGGTGACGGACGATCTGAAAGAGGCCCGGGACCAAGTGCTCGTTCGCGAGGCTCAGATAGAGTCTCTCGATCGAATCCATAAGCAGGACCGGGAGGATCTTTTGGCGAAGGTCGCAGCCGAGGCGGAGAAGGGGAAGAAGGCCCTGGCGGATTTGGAGGCGGTTTTGGGGGAGACCGTGGTGACAGCGCAGGACGAGGCGTACGAACAGGCCAAGTCCCATTTTAGGCAGATCTACCCCGAGCTGAACGTCGACCACCTCAGCTACGGATGGCGTGCGCACTTGCCTCCGACCCCCGACGGTGATGGGACCGGGGAAGGCCAAGGCGATGACGAGGTGCCACCCGACCCCCAAGAATAGATAGTTGTTTTTGTTTTTTGTTTTTGATGTAAATGCCTACAGCGGACTGGCCACCGCAGTTTTTTGTATGAAAATTTTGGAAAGAAATGAAATATACTTTTTGGGCCGACCCTTCAAGACTTGCGCTTTTGTGATATTTGTTTTTCTTTTGGTAGACGTGTGAGACTCGGAACGCCGATCCCGTTCTGGCTCATCAATGAAAGTTGGCTCGGGACCGAGAGGCCGCCAAGAATTATTTTCTGAACAAGTCAAGGGAGCTCGGCCTAGAGGTGGCCCGTTTGAAGAAAGTCATAGCCGACCGGAATTGGTGGGTAATTGAGACGGACTGGTCGGCCTCGGATGCCTCCAACGGGCGCTCGGCTTCGGAGTCTTTTCTTCGTGAGACCGTTGTGGAGAAAGAATTGGAGGTTCGTCGGCTGAAGCTCATATTGGGTGCGGGTCTGATTGAAGAGGCGAGCAACTCCACCCCGGGGCGGTCACTGCCGTTCTCATTGGTTGAGGCCCAGCCGGATGATGCAGGAGCTCGGTGGCGGGAGTGTCTTCCCTGGTCGGCCCAACCGAGCGTGATAGGGCCCTAAGTTTGAGTTCCCTGGCGAGTGCGAGTGAGTTGTGAGCTTTCTTTTTTCTTTGTATTTGTACCGACGTTCATTGAGTTGTAAGCAATGAGTAATTAATAAGAACATTCGTTTTCCGGAACCTTGATTGCCTTGGATGCCGAGGGTGGTCGGTGTTACATCTAGGGTCGCTACTGACACGACTGCGTCATTAATTGTGACGTTTCGCATTCCCATGAACATTTATGGCGACGTTTCGCCTTCCGTCGTTTCGCATTCCCAGACGTAATAAATGAGGGCCTCAGTGGGCTATATAATCACCAAACTCCTTGTCAGTTGTCAAGCAGTGAGCCATCTGACTCGGGTGCCTGCCAAAGGCGGGCGCCCAGAGAACATAATATTTCCGAGTATCCTGGATCGGAGGCACACCGATCACCCTCGGACTATTCAGGGTTCGGGCTGTTAGAGTCGTGAGACCCCGGGTTGTTCGTTGGTGAGCGGTGGGCCGACCGATCGGTACGGGGGTTCGGAGAGAGCCGGAGCGTGGTAGCTCTTCTGCCGTCCTCAAACAGTTCGGGGTTTTGGGCTCAATAGAGCCGTAAACCCCGAGCTGTTCGGGGGCGAGAGAAGGGTTAGCTGAACAGCTCGGAGGCTCGGAGCATTTGTTCCGGGACGGAGAGAGCGGCGGGTCGATGTCCCTCCTGCCATCCTCGAACAGTTCGGGGTTTTGGCTAGTAAAAGCCGTAAACCCCGAGTTGTTCGCGGGTGAGGGTGGTCAATAATTCGACTCGAGGCTCGGGGCGTCTGCTGAAGCCGGACGCCCTAAAACTTAATAAAATTTTGTCAACACACGGTTGAGGGTCGTAACCGAGCATGGTGGTCGAGCGGCTTTGAAGAAAGCCGTGGCCTGGCCTCGGTTCGTCGAGCCCCCAGGTTTGTGAGAGTACCAGTTGCAAGAGTGTCGAGGTCGCTGCCGAGCGTCAAGGTCGCAGTGCCTTGGAGAAGGCACTCGCCTTGCTCGGGATCGACGCCGAGCTCCTGCACATGTTCTGAGACGGTGCGGGCATGGCTGGCGGATGTCACCTCGTACATAGGTTGATGGGCTGTAAGGAGCCCAAACCGAGTGAGGGATGGATGCCGAGCCCCCATACCGGTGAGAAAGGCAACTGCAGGCGTAACAGAGGGTCGCCACCGAGCGTCAAGGTCGCGGTGCCTTGGAGAAGGCACTCGCCTTGCTCGGGGTCGACGCCGAGCTCCTGCACATGTTCTCGGGGAGAGACGGTGCGGGCGTGGCTGGCGGATGTCGCCTCGTACACAGGTTGTTGGGCTGTAAGAAGCCCAAACCGAGCGAGGGATGGATGCCGAGCCCCCATACCGGTGAGAAAGGCAACTGCAGGCGTAGCAGAGGGTCGCCGCCGAGCGTCAAGGTCGCGGTGCCTTGGAGAAGGCACCTGCCTTGCTCGGGGTCGATGCCAAGCTCCTGCACATGTTCTCGGGGAGAGACGATGCGGGCGTGTTTGTGACAGAGTTGTTTGATTGGATGTACGTTGTCAGAAGACCAATCTTGTAAGAGAAGCTTCTTGGGCCCGCACTGTTATCTGAGCGCCGAACCCTAAGCTTGTAAGGGAAGCTTCTTGGGCCCGCGCTGTTATCCGAGGGCCGAACCCTAAGCTTGTAAGGGAAGCTTCTTGGGCCCGCGCTGTTATCCGAGCGCCGAACCCTAAGCTTGTAAGGGAAGCTTTTTTGGGCTCGTGCTGTTATCCGAGCGCCGAACCCTAAGCTTGTAAAGGAAGCTTTTTTGGGCTCGTGGTGTTATCCGAGCGCCGATCTCGTGATGTGTCCTTTATTTGTTTACAAGATTTGAGGCCATGGGCTTGTTTTAAGAAAGCTGGCATATTTACAATATATTTAAACCTTACAAAAGACTAGGCACGGCGTTCCGATTACAATCATTACATTTCACATGGAGGCTACTCTCCTCCTAAGAACTTAATTAAGTGTTCCGCATTCCAGGGCCTCTTAATGGGCTTGCCGTCGGGGTTTTTCAGGCGATATGTGCCCGGTCGTACGACCTCTGATACCTTGTAAGGGCCCTTCCAGTTTGGTGCCAACTTTCTTTTCTGGCCGGGGTTGGATACCGCCAGCTTCCGGAGGACAAGATCTCCGAGTTTGATGTCAGTTTGGAACCTCTCGATCCTTTGCTGGTCGAAGGAGTAAATGGAGCCGAGGGTCAGCTTGGAGAACCACTCACGAGCCGGACCCCGGAGGGTGGCAGGGAAGGCTCGGCACAGCAGGGGATCCGAAGCGCTGTGAATCATCATCAGGATTTTGAAACCCTCCATGTGATCAGCAGGATCTCCCTCGCCGTCATAGGTCTCAAACTGAGGTGGTCGGAAATTTCGGGGTATTTCCGCTTGGAGGATGAGGGCGGAGAAAGGAGGTCGGACAAGTCTGTACCCCTGAGCCGCTCCAGGACCGCCGTCGCCTATGTGATCTAGGCAATCCTCCATCTCTTGGAGGCGCCTTAGGAGATCGCCATCGTACTCTGGTTGGATCGTTGAGGGGCTGGCCTCGGCGTCCGACCTGGTTTGAGAATGGCGGATATCCTCCTGATTGGGGGCCCCTCGGAGGGCCCCCAGGATTTCCCTCCGGAAGTCCTGGAACTCCTGGTGAGTGACTGGGGCTCCCTCGATACGGTTTGGTTGAGCCGAAGGTTGTCGTCCGACGCAGTTGAGCGTTGGCCTCCGTCCTTGGGACGGTGGTTTTGGATGGTTCGGGGCCGAGTTGGAAGCGGCCCTTCCCCTGCTGCGACTAACCTGTCGGTTTATGATTACTCCCCGTAAGTCGGGCTGGGCCGGACGGGAGGCGCTTTTCTGGGGTCCCTGACGGGGAGCCCCGTGATTGGATGCGTGCGCTTCGGCGGCGGCACCCGGCGGGGGCAAGTCCTGCTGTGGTGCGGAGGTAGCAGCCTTCTTGGCCTTGGGCGCCATGAGAGTTCGGCTGTCGAGGTACCTTGATGGTCGGGCTCGGGTCGGCTTCTGACGTAGTCTTCCCACAGACAACGCCAACCTGATGCGGTTTGTTTCTGGGAGACGTGGATGCACCAGGTGTGAGTTCTTACTCAATTTGTAGTTGAAGGAGGAAGCTACTAATCAGACGACCCTCGGCTGGCCGAGCGATACCGATGACAGGCTGGGGTGAGGCGAGGCTGGATGCTCGGCTCGGATCAGGGAGCTCGGATCAGAGGTCTGGTGTACCTGCAGACGATCTAGGAACACCGAGGTTGGTCCCGGTGGCAGACCCTCCGACGATCTAGTCAGTCACTTAAGATAGAGTAACAGTAACTAGGGTTTTGGTGGGAAAAGATTGATTACCTGAAGAAGGAGTGGGGGTCTGGTATTTATAGGAGATGGCAACCGGGTCTGGACCCGTTTGGGGCCGGGTCTAGACCCGGTTACTCGTCTGGCAGAAGCGGTGGAAACCCGGGTGGTTTAGGGCTGACGTGGCGGACGTCCGGACGGTTCCCGGGCTGACGTGGCAGTGGTCCGGACGGTTTTCCGACGCTGACGCGGCGGATCTGGAGAATCCGGAGGTGCGCGTATTCTGAGGGGATCCTGTGGCCCAGGATGGGTCACGTCATTCCTAACCCATATCAGTAATCATGCAAGATGCTGAGAATTGTAGCAGCCATAACGCCCGAGAACTCAAGGCCTAAATAACTTCTGATAGCTAAAGAGCTCCCTGGGTCTAATAAAGGAATTGAGGGCTATACGCAAGGTGAATCGATTTTTATATGCGTACTTTTTATTACAATTGGATACAGAAGTTCATAAAGAAATGGAATAGGGGCAGTTTGTTTAAGTCTGGGTTGGGTTGGGTGACGACCAAGACCAATTTGGCAGAACCTCATGAGGTTTCAATAAACAAATTTCACCGAATCTTCATTGAATCTTCACTGAATCTTCATGAGGCTTCAATAACTCATAAAAACTAATACTCCACTGAATGTAGGTGAAATGTCCAGAATCTTTTATAACTGCATTCACTGACATTATTCAACTCCTTTTGCAGCTGTTATTGACGTTATTATGATACTTTCAAGCTGAGAAAGAAACCAGAAGACTTTGCCAAGTAACTTTTCGTAATGAACCCTATCTATTTACATTAAGATAGCAGGCTTATGAGCTCATCCATGCCCGGTGGGCCATTCTGAATGCTGTTGGCTGAACATAATCGCTGAAGCCTTCAACAAATACAACGGTAACTGTGGCCCCGAGTCGGTTTGGTTCAAGGTCTAGTACATTGGCGACAATTTCATTATTATACTAAACTCATGTTGATTCACTATTTATTTATTTATTTATTTTTGATAAACGGATAGAGTAAAAAGACTTCAGCCACCAAAAAATATATAAATGAATAATACGAGTAGCATACAGAATAGATGTTTACAAGAAGTAAAATCCAGGACTGAAAAAATATATTACAGGACGATTTAGAAAAAAAGGTAGCCAAGAACGCTACCACCACAATAGAACTTCACCATTAGCAATAGCAAATCACCAAAGCAAAGTGACGATGCAATGAGAACCAGCAGAAGAAGAGGCAGTAGGGACCGAAATAGAAACTCACTTGCAAAACCACAGCTAGAATAGTGGAGAACCAACAACCGGACCCAAGCGCATATGCATCCAAAAGAGAACTTCATCCTTGAATAGGCCAGCAAAACGATAGAAAAGAAAGTTGCACAATAGCATCGAAGCAGCGCCACACGCCAAAAAAGGAAGAAACATAGCAGCAAATACCACAAAACCCAACCAATAAACGAATAATAGATAACACTGGCATGACAGGAAGAGTTAGCACAACACAACACTCAACAAACGCTGAAAGACGAGCAACAACACTCGAGGTACTCAATAAAGAACACATACTCAAAAAAAATGAGAGGCTTTGAGAGAGTTTCTAACAGAGCTCCCTACAGAGCTTCTTCTCCTAGTTACTACAAATCTCCCTTCCACTCAGAGAGGACCCATCAGCAAATCTTTCCAGAAATGCCAAAGAGAGGTAGGAAAATGGAGAGGGAGGAAGGCACGGGTAAGCGTCACAGCCATCATTTCGACGATGCAGATGGGGCAAGAGGACGGTCTCCTACAAGAACAAAGGAACATCGGTACGATCATAGAGATCGATCGAGGGATCCAGTTAGATTTCATGCTGAAAGAAAAGCCACACTCTACCCATTTGAAACAAAAGGAAGATCATATGCAGAGGTTACCAGGGGGGATCTCCGAAGGGACGATGGGCATAGAGTCCATCGGCCACTTCCTTCACCAGAGAGGGCTATTATTAGAAAAAAGGAAGACGAAGATGGAGAATGGGTTCTCGTCAAAGCTAAGAAACCCAAGGTAAGAGATAAAGGTGAAGATAGCAAGAGAAGCAAGGGCTTGTCGGGGGGTAATTGGTTTGGCAGTAATCAACTTTGCCATAAATGTGCACAGAGGGGGCACTCGATCCACCAGTGCAAGAACGATTGGTTTTGCTTCCTATGCAAACAATCCGGCCACATCTCAATGGCTTGTCCACATAGTAAAAGCATCAGTCCACGCCCCAACAAAGACGCAATCTCTTCAGCGAGGTCCTTCAAATATGAGAATAGCAATACAGAGGAGAGTGCTGCAGGGAGGAGGAAGTTGGCTTTAGCCAATATTACTCCCACACCGATCATGGCTGAGTTTGAAAGATGTTATAAGAACTGCGTTTTGGTTAGGGGTCATACTGGCCACCCAAGCGGTCAAGACATTGAGGATATTTTAAAGGTCACCACCAGACCATTTCCTAGCTGGAAATAGGAGGCGAAACCAAGACCACCCAATTATTTCGTCGTTCACTGCCTTCATGAAGATCACATTGCCGAATTTGTTCAGTTGAAAGGATTAGAGGGCAGAGGCAGCAATGGGATGGAATTTTACGTCACATTCAAGCAATGGTCGCACGACACTGGGGCGATGAAAGCTTACTCTCTTCACTCTGTCTGGCTGCGCCTTTACAATCTACCTTACCACTATTGGGTTCGCTTAGGATTTCAAGACTTGGTGAGAAGCTTCGAGATGGTTATCGACATTGATAGATGTACTATGGTTCATTCCAATATCGAGTTCAGACATATTCATGTTGGTGTGGCCAACATGCAGGACATTCTGTCCATTATCAGTGTCGATTTCGAAGAGGAGAGATTCGAGGTGAAGGTCATTACGGAAGTCAAGAAATGCATTTCGTTTCGTGGAGATTCGAGGGGAGAGGAAGGAGAGGAAGAAGAGATCGGTGATGAGCAGGAGGTTGAAGACGAACAGAGGCCATTGGATAAGGAGCAAACCAATCTCAACCACTTAGAGAGAGTGATTAACAGTACAACTTTTCCTCCAACGGATCTGAACTCTACTGTTCCTAGCCGCCCATTTCAATTTTCCGCGGAAAAAGGGGGCACGCTACCGGCAAGCTGCACGTTCGCTAAGCCAGGCTGTCATCTTCCTTCCCTCACAGTGCAGATAGGTATGGGTGACGAGACGAGGGTAGGTGTCGTACTCTCAAAACCTGGGATTTTAAAGAAGATGGCGACAGGTGCTCTGCTCGAGGGGCAAGGAGAAATGGAACTTGTCAACACTGAGGCTCTGACCTTCTCTAAGGATGACGTGGAGTTGTCTATCCGGCTAGCCTCGAAGGCTCTCATCAGCTTTAAAGACGCTACTGGGCCGAGTGGGCTGGGGCCCAAAACAGGGGATCAGATAGGTAGGATCAGACAGGGGATCAAACAGGGGACCACGGAGATTGGAACTGCTGAAGGACTTCTCAAGGGCGATGTCCCTATGCCAGTTAATGCAGCTAATTTATTTGTCGTCGAGTATTATGAGGAACACGTCTCTAGCGAAGGAGAGAATCAAGATTACTCTGGAGTAAAGTTTAGGAACAGTTCCCCTATTAATGAAATACAGGCAGAGGATGAGATGATCGGAGCATTATACGGGATTCGAGAAGACAACCTTATTTCAGAAACTGAGATTGAAGCAGGAGAAAGAGAGGGAGGAACTACAGATTGGGAAGCACTGGCAAAAAATTTATAGAGTTTCAAAGAAAAAGCAAGAGACAATTGGACAAATGGGGTTCACAAGGTCCAAGCGAGGAAGATCTTATCAGGGTGGCGGCAAAAGAAAAGGAACTAGTGTCTACATGTGGAGGTAATCATGTGAAGAATTTCTCAGTTTTAAATTTACTGAATGACGATTTTCTTATATATTTTGCTACTCTGTACGGTCTAGACATGGGTTCTAATAGAGTAGAGCAGGTTCAACGGGCCACTAAGATTAGAGAGGACAACAAATGGGTGAGGTCTTAGAAAAGCTGGTGTCATTCCTAGAGATTAGATGATCGGTGTTATATTGTTTTTTATGTCTTACATCTTCTGGAATGTTAGGGATATGCATCAAAAAAGAAAAAAAAAAGACTTAATAGAAACATCTTGAGTAGATATAAACCTTATATATGCGGGCATCAGGAGACTAGGATCGAGAACCCAACCATAGATGAATTTCAGAAGACTTCTTGGGCAAAAGATTTTGATTCGAGGTTTAAACTGGCAGTTGGCTATTCCGGGGGCATAGCGTTAAGGGTAGATTTAATAGTTTTCGAAGTTTTAGATCACAAGATAGGGAAATTCTCTGTTTCTCTTAGAATTAGATGGAGAAGTGATGATTGGGTTCACTTGGTTACTACGGTCTACGGTCCATACGACTCTAGATGGAGAGGTCAATTCTGGGTTGAGCTTAGAGATATTAAGAATGCTTGGGCAGATCCATGGGTGATAGGGGGTGACTTCAACATCACCAGATTCCGTTACGAACACAGAAGAAGGGGACCAAGTCACATCGATCAAGATAACTTTAATTCCATTATAGACGAGCTCGAGTTGATGGAGATGGAGCAGGTAGATAGAAAGTTCACTTGGTTCTAATATGCAGCCCATTCCGATATTAGCCAAGCTTGATAGGATTTTGGTATCTACAGATTGGGAAGACGTCTATCCCCTGGCTAGAGTTAAGACGATCATGAGATATACCTCAGACCATTTACCTCTAGTTTTAGTGTGTGGAGAGGGCTACATCAAAAAATAGTTTCCATTCAGGTTCGAGAAAGCATGGACATTGTCAACAAGTAAGCGTCTTATCATAGAAGATTCTTGGAAGGCCACTACCTCGGAAGTAACCGCCGTAGGGATTTGGATTGAAAATAAGGGGCAACTTCGAAAGTAGCTCAAAGAGTGGGCTAGGATCGAATTTGGCGCTATCAGAGATAGACTACAGGAATTGGGCTATAAGGTAGCAGAGCTAGAAACTATTCAAGAAGGGAGGGTTATACTAGAAGCTGAGATCAACGAGTTGTACAAAAATAGACTTGAGATTCAGCAAATAGGCGATATGGAGGAACAAAATTGGAAACAACGCTCTTTGGTGCAATGGCTCAAAGAGGGGGACGCGAATACCAAGTTTTTTCACAAGGTGGCTAATGGAAGAAGGAGACAGAACCACACTAACGAGGTTTTTATCGACGGGTCTTGGATCGAGAATGAAGGTTTAATTAGGCAACAGTTTGACAGGAGATTCAAGGACCTCATCGGGAGTATCAAGGGGTTCAGAAGTAAGCTCCTTCCAGATATGTGGAGCTTCTCAAGAATTGAGGGGAGTGAAGGCATTGAGGGTAAGTTCGTGGAAGAGGAGGTCTTTCAAGCCGTGAAGGACTTGGGACAAGACAAAGCCCTGGGGTCAGATGGGTTCCCTATCTTCTTCTACAAGATCTACTGGAATATCATCAAATCAGATCTTATGAACATCTTCCATAAGTTTCACGATGGTCATGCAGACCTGGATAGGATTAATTACGCAAATATCATTCTGATTCCAAAAAAGAAGGAAGGGACTAGGGTGGAAGACCTCAGGCCCATTAGTTTGTTGAACGGATCTTTCAAGGTCATTACGAAAGTTTTAGCACAAAGGTTGTCTCCACGGATGGATGGTGTTGTAGGAGAATCACAAAACGAATTTATCAAGGGTAGAGATATTATGGATAGTGTGGCCACTGCACATGAAATTGTATATAGAGGTTACATGGATAAGGCAGACGAATTTCCCTTGAAAATAGATTTTGAAAAGGCTTATGATTCGGTGGAATGGGAAAGTGTGGAGGAAGCACTTAACCTTAAAGGGTTTGGCATCAAATGGCGGATGTGGATTAGGAAATGTGTTCAAGGGGGGAAGTCATTTATCCAGGTCAACAGACAGCTAGGGAAAGAAATCAAATGTAGGAGAGGTCTCAGGCAGGGAGATCCGTTGTCTTCTCTCCTCTTTGCAATCGTAGCAGACGGACTAGCGGAAATGATCAGTAGAGGTAAGGAACAAGGGACCATTCAGGGAATCAAAGTCAGGGGTATCCCCAAAGCAATCTCTATCCTCCAATATGCAGACGATACATTACTGTTCGGGGCAGCAAAGGAAGAGGAATTACTGGCTATCGACATGGCTTTGCAGTGCTTTGGGGCATGGTCAGAGATGAAAGTGAACTTAAATAAGACTTGCGTTCTGCCCATTAGCGAGCAACTTTCTATCCCAATAAATACCATCAAGAGCTATTTCGGATGCGAAATTGGTCAATTTTCATTGATCTATCTAGGAATACGGATTAGAATGGGGGCACTGCAAAGAGAGGATTGGCAACCGTTGATCGAAAAAATCGAAAAGAAAACTAGCCGGATGGACGGGGCGTTTCCTCACATTAGAAGGAAGAATTACACTACTAAATTCGGTGCTTAGTAGTCTTCCGACCTACCTAATGTCTATTTACGAAATACCCCAGTAGGTCATTCAGAAGATAGACAAAAGCAGAAGAAGATTCTTGTGGAGAGGAGTTGACGAATCGAACAAAGGCCTGCCACTAGTTAAATGGGATAGAGTGTGTAAAAGGAGAGAATACGACGGACTTGGGATTCAGGATATAAGGGATATGAACAAGGCATTGCTTAGCAAGTGGTGGGGGAAGATGAAGATGTAACGCAATAATTGGTGGTACAAATCGTTTGCCAAATATCGAAGTCGGAAACTTTATCATTTCGGGGGGAAAAGTGTTTTCGGGAAGTCCTCATTTTTGTGGAGGGGGGTGGCGAAGGTTGGAGTGATGTACCATTCCTACACTAGATGTACAATAGGGAATGAGAAAGACACAAGATTTTGGAAGGACATATGGTGCGGGGATAGGAGCTTGATGAGTTTATTCCCAGAAGTTGCAGACGCTACGATCAATACCGACACTATGGTGGCGGATGTTTGGCGTAACCAAAGACTGGTGGTTGAGGTAACATGCCAATTATCTCAGAGGAGTTTAATAGATCTGTCTAACCTTAATAAGTTTATTAGGGAGGAAGGTCGGTACAATAACGAGGTCGAGCATAGCAGAGAATGGATGCTCGATTCTTCTGGGGTCTTTTCAATTTCTTTGATGTACAAGCGGATCAACGACGGCGGCTTGCGTTGTAAGGATGCAAACATTATATGGAATATTAAGACTCCATTGAGAATCAATGTATTTACTTGGCTCGTCATGAATGATGCTATTTTATCGAAGATCACCCTTCAGAAAAGGAATATGCAAATCGATGTTAAATGTGCGGCCTATGTGAATGCTGACGAGGACAGAAATCATATTCTTTTCTCTTGTATTAAGGCCAAACTAGATTGGGAGGTGGTCTAAATTTTGGGTGTCTAGAAAGCCCTAAGTCTAGTTCTGAGGTCTGGGGACATTGGAGGGTAGTTCTAGTCAGGAATGAAGATAGAAAGGCTTGGGGTATTGTGACAGCCACCACTATGTGGTGTCTTTGGTTAGATTGGAACGATTTATGTTTTCGCAACATCAACTGTACTTTTTCCGTTCTCATGCATAAAATCTACTTTCTAATTCATGCATAGGCAGGTCATGCAGGGGTAAAGAAACGACTGTGTATGGAAGAGGAGGGATTGGCTTCACTCTCGGTGGCCTAGCAGGGGGAAGGATATGACTTATCATTGAGGATGAGTAGTAGTTGACCATGATACACGATTGTGTGGGGTTTTGAGTTGGGTACAAACTATTGTATTTAACTATTGTATCTTACTTTCTGCTTTTAGTAGTATTTACTTGGATGTAGTAGGGATGTTCGAGTTGGCATTTTGGGTTCCTTTGTAATCTGTACTACTGTGTTTCTTTAATTTCGCATTAATGAAGCAATGACGGGGTCATCTTTATTATAAAAAAAAAGAAAGAACACATACTCAATAAACAATCAACAGAGAAATATTAAACCTGAAAAAGAGAGGCAGGATGGAAAGAAGCAAAGTGAAGAAGAGAAAAGAAACATAGCCACAATAAAAAGTTGAGAGAAAGAAGCCCAAATCCATGGGGACAAAATTAAACGACTCCAGTCTCAAAATTCCCAAAACAAAGAAAACGAGCCAAAACAACCTACGAAAGATTTCCAGTAGACAAAAGGAAGATAACCAAGCAGGGTGTCCATCACCGAAATGAAAGCACTCTAACTCTGCAAAGAAGAAAACAGAAGGCATGAGAGAATAAAGAACACCAAGTAACCATGCACTAAATAAATGAAAAACTACGTCGTCGCCGAAAAGGAAGCGAGAGCCAACTCAAGATTAGTTAACCGAAGCATATCAATTTTGTTATGGGGAAGAGTTAGAGCCCAAAATTTAGTGAGAGAAAGACGAAAAGCTCGTTTGACATGGTGCAAATGCTAGGTAGACCTCCAAGAATGAATGGAACCAGGCTTACCATGAACAAACCAAACTTTTTTACAAATCTCCAATATTATAATGGGAGAAGACCTTAGTGTCATTTGTGAATCTACCAACGCGTGTATTGCACGTGCATGACTAATATGAAGGAGGTCTCAGGTTCGAGTCCTCACTACATCATATTTTTTACTTTAATTTTTTTTTATAAATATATTAAATGTGCATCACGGGTGTAAATTATCTATCGATATCTTTTTATCTAAATATAATATATAATAACTATTATAATGGAAGAGTTGGAGTTGTAAATCTATCTACTTACGTGTAACGCACGTGCAACTCCAACTCTCCCATTATTGTCTTCACATTCACTTTTAAAAATATATAATCTTATTTATTAAAACATGCATCGCACGTGTAAATAAGAGTTTTTACTTTATTTTTTTAAAAAAATTAATACGTGCATCACACGTGTATATTACTAGTAGACCATAATGGGAGAATGTGTAACATCCTGAATTTTATTTATAAGAGTTTGTGGTTTTACGTGTTTTGCACGTATAATTTCATATGCATTTTTTTTTCTAGAGAAATATTTTTTTTAGCATGAACAAGTAATTATTCTCTTTATTTTCTAAAAAAAGCCTATTTTTAAAAGCCTAATTAAATCCTAGGCCTAATTATCTCGTTCTAACCCACAATAATTAATTAATTAATTAATTTACTAGAGCCCATGGTCATTTGGCTCATTAGTGAGCCCATTTAATTTAATTCCTCTTTTAATTAGCCTAACTTGTAGTGTAAACCAATTTAGTAAACAATTAATTAAAACTCATGAACAAACTTTTGATAGGGGGTACTAGTTTGCATGTGCATTGCACTAGCACGTGCATTGTACACCTTTTGACCTAGGCCGGATTGTACCAAGGAGAGAAGGAGAGATGGGAGTAGTGGTGAGGTGGTTATCTCATCATGGGTAGTTGCTACAACTCCCTAATTCATCTTGGCCTTAGATCCTTAACTATTTGGACTAATCATAGCCTTCCATTTACACTCAAAATTTGTATAAATACCCCCCCCCCCCCCCCCCCCCCCCCCCCCCCCCCACACACACACACACTCTTCCTTCTTGTTCATAAATTATTGAAAGAAAGAAGAAGAAAAATTAGTAAGTTAAAGGATTATGAGAGTTGTGAATTTAAAAGATTGAGAGCTTGAGTTTTGTGTGTTCCCCCATTCAAAGTTGGTTGGCCTATATTCCAAGGAGCAAGAAGGTGTACAAACACCAATCAAGCTAGGAGGAGAAGGCGCATTCTTGGTGGCTCAAACTAGGATAAGAAGGCTTCATTTGTTCATTTTAGAAGTTCTTTTGTTTGTTTTTCTCTCCAAATAAGGTGGGCAATTTTCTCTAACTTCTAACTAGTTACCATGCTAGGTTTATGTTTGTGATCATGTTAGAATAAACAAGAAACGGAAATATTACCTTATGTTAGTACCATGTTTAAGGAGAAAATTAAACCATGTGGAATTACGTGAAATAAGTAGTAAAATTGATTGAATGATGTGAATAGAAATATTATTGTGATAACTTGATAATATACTTGTTTGTTAATTAAGAAAATATGAATCTCTATGTTGAAATGTTCATGTATGTGAAAAAATGCAATATGAAGAAATGTGTTGTTTATAAGATGTGAACTATGAGAAGTCTCCATGCTATGTAAATAGATTGATTAACAAATCATACATGTTTATTGTTAGTAAGATTGATACAAAAAAAAATCCCAAATTTACATATTGGAAAGAAAGAAAAATGAACATTTTGTAATTAGAACTAAGTTAAGAGAAAGATTGGATTTTTATTGATAAAAGAAGAAAATGAGAAAATTATTAGTTTAATGAAGAGTAACCCATTTGAGAATTATCAAATTAGAATTTTCTCTTTGAAAAGAGACAAATTAGCAGGACATAAAGCTTTTGTGACCATTTTCGTACAAATAAAAGAATAGTCTTTTATATGAAAAATGAGAGTTAAATAGTTTTTAAAATCTTAAGTTACTGTATAAATTCCAAATTTCAGATTTTAGTCGCAGAACAGTCGACCGACTATGCGTTAACAGTCGACTGTCCTGACTATTTAGTTTTTGAGTTTAAATCCTCGCAGAACAGTCGACCGAATATGCGTTAACAGTCGTTGCCCTGACTGTTTAGTTTCGAGTTTTAAATCCTCGCAGAATAGTCGACCGACTATGCATTAACAGTCGACTGCCCTGACTGTTGGGTTCAAGTTTTAAATGTCTTTAGATATACGTAAAAAAAATAAATGTATTGTTTAAAAGAATTTCGAAAAGAGATTTTTGATAATGGAAAAATCGAAAGTGTGAATTTTAGATTTAGTATTGATAAAATGAGAATAAGAGAATCATGTGGAAAGAATGAATTATGAATGTGATAAATAAAATTTATTCTATCCATGAGATTGTACATAAAAGTGAAATCAAATATCATGATGAATTATGAAAGGTCTTATGAATATGAATACACAAATGCTATGAACATAAAATGGAATTGAAAACTAGAGGGTAGCTAAGCCTTACTTATACCGGCATTGAAAGATATTTTTTGAGATGAGATATTGAAAAGAAAAGACCAAGTTTGAGTCGTATTGTTGAATTAATGGTTAAGACCAGTATAGAGTAAGTGCTAACTCTAGGGGATTGATTTTATTCATGATTCAAATAAGTTAAGGACTAGATACATAGTGGAGATGTAACGAAAGTAAGAGAAAAACACGAGTATGAGGGTCATCGGATTAGCGGTGTGAGAGTGATTCACAGACTGCCTGCTTGATGCGTCATGACATGGCGTGAGCACTACTTCGAAATTATCGTCCCGGTGGCGACGCTTGTGGGGGTGTTTGGTGACTACGGGTGGTGTCATCGTTCCATGACGGAGGCTGAATTGTCCATAGTCTGCCTGCATAATGCGTCATGTCTGTGCATGGGATTCCCCTCCAGACTATCTGGACATGGGCTCGTAACTCATAGAACATCTAAGATACTTACCGTAGTTACCGTAGTAGTTTAAGTCATGGTGAGGGATTGAACCCTACAAGATGAAGTATGATTAAGAGCTTGCCCTCGGACCTATGTAGTATGGGATGCATAGAATCCGAACAAGTGCGCATTAATGCCATGTAATATAAATAACTGCATTAAGGACTAAGGGCACAGCACAACACAACATCAATAGGATAGTCCCCATAGTTTTATTTGTGACAAGTGTGTGCTTTCTAAGTAAGAGAAAATTGATGTATTACATCCTTGCGTCAGTTAAATGAACTGACGAGCCCACAGTTTCCATACAGGACAAAGTGAATGAAAAAGACTAAGGAGGAATTGATGCTTAAAGAATTATTCAAGTGTTGTTTTATTTCATTCATGTAATTGATATAAATTTGCTTCAGCTGGTTGAATGTAATTTGATGTAATAAAGTTTTTAATTTCTTTGTAAAATTGTACGAAGAGAAGTGTAAGGATCATGCGGAACTTCGAATTCAGTCTGTTTTGGAATTCGGGGTGTTACAGAATGAAAGAGAAATTAATAAATAAGTGTGTAGCGGTCTCATGACCGGTACCACATAACACACAGTTTTGACCGAGTGCGAGATTGTTTTTTGTTGAGAACAGCTACAGTGAGTAATTTATTGTGGATAGCAAGGCACGCGAGAATATGAGCCTTCAACGGGGCCATACACTTCCACACTAGTTTGTAGAAAGGATAGGTAATACCTCTGGAATTGAGGAAGTTATAACAAAATTTAACTGTATAGGAACTAGAACTAGTCCAACGCCAAAAAACATCATGAGGATGCCATTGGTAACCTCTAATAAGCAAGAGTAACTTAAGAAAATGAGGGTAAAGAGAAAAAGG
Organism: Hemerocallis citrina; assembly: GCA_017893485.1. NCBI lineage: Eukaryota > Viridiplantae > Streptophyta > Magnoliopsida > Asparagales > Asphodelaceae > Hemerocallis > Hemerocallis citrina. The sequence goes on from CM030364.1 coordinate 259,533,655, forward strand.
AAGAGATCTAAGAAGATAATCTGCGATATTCACACTTCGATTTGCAAAGAATATCCCATTTACAAAGATGTTTACCAATTTTAAAAATAGATGATCCAGACCAGAAGAAATTTCGTCCAATCTGATCAATCCTTTTAAGAACCCAAGAGGGCACATAGAAGAAGGACATCATATACAGAGGGATCGAAGAAAGGATCGAGTTAATAAGGATTAACCTACCCCTAGATAAATAGCGACCGGACCAAGCATTAAGTCTAGATTCAACTTTGTCTATCATCGGCTGCCAGTCAGACTTATGGAGTTTACCCCACCTTAAAGGGATACCGAAAGAAGAAATGGTGAAAGAAGCTGCAGTACAATTAAAGAAATGCGCTTGATATGGGTAAAAATATAACAAAATTGTGACATTTCAAATCGGGCACGAATCTTAAAGCTCCCAGGGGTAAAACGGTAAATTTTAGCAGATACAGGCCCATGAGATGAGCTGGGCCATTTTCAGGCCCGTCATCCCAATCCAGCCTGTGATAGGGGTTGTTACAACAGCCCTTATGCAAATGAGTCCAGATTCATTGAATCCAGTTTAAACCCCCTATTTCTAGGGGGTAACCGATTCTATCCCTCCATACACAAGTGAAAGTTTGAAAACTCTAACTTTTCGTCAAGAGAGAGTCCATACTCGATCTCTTCATAGGGAGGGAATAACCAACTTTATTGAAATACCGGAAAGTAGAGATAGATGAATATCTCAAAACTGGGTCCCCTTCAGTGACTATATATATACCTTGAGACCTCCTCAGAAACCAGATAACTGCAAACTCTACTATCAAAACCCGCCATATCTTCGAGTTTCTGACTTGGGCATCAGAAGATTTATCGCTAGGGCCACCCCCGGTATTTCAGACTTTTTTTCAAGTCCACGGGAGAGATATCAGCCGTACCTTACGATCATATCTCAGAGTCAAGTGCAGTTTTTGGGCAGTTAACATCGACGAATAGTAAAGGTTTGATTTTTAATGTTTTTATTTAAAGAATTCACATATATGTTTGCCCCCACACAAAAATAAGTAGCAACAGTTTGGCATCGTCTGTGAGAACAGAAAAGATCATCGATCCAACTTTGTCGATCCGTAACCATCTTCTCAGCCATGCCGCTAAGAAGGAAGGGGAAGGCGACAACTACCAGCCAATAAGCCGGCCTCCCTCCTTCACCTCCTCCTCCCGCGGAGGACCATCCTAAACAACTTCAGCATGTTCAACAACTTCAACTAGAACAACCCCCTCTCCAGCAGATTTAGCCTCCGTCTAGAGGAGCAGCACCGGGGGCTGCCGCCGAAGCCGTCCCGAACAGCCACCTATAGGGTCATTTGTCGAAAACCGAGGATCAGTCCATACCGCGACCCCTTCTACAGTGCCCCCGCCACAACCACATCTTTGTCAAGTCATTGTCAACCACCAGCAGGGGTCCGACATCCAAATCTTTTTGAATGAGAGGCAAGCCCATGACGAAGCTCCTCATCCAGAACAATAGGGAAGCAAGAGGAGTCTCTCTCCTCGAATACCGAGGTGCAGAAGACATCCCTCTCCAAGGGGACGAATAAGATCTCCTTCTCCAAGGGGGAGAAGAAGATCTTCCTCTCCAAGGGGACAAAGAAGGTCTCCTCCCTCTCAGCAACGAAGAAGCCAAACAACAGCCAGCCGACCAGTTCACAGGGCCAACAGAGATGAAGAGGCACTTTTCAACAAAGCAGAGTTCCAAAATTTCAATGATGAAATCCTTCAAGCCCTCAAGCATCACCCCAAACAGGGGTCGACAAACAAACAGTCGTCGTCTTGCAGCCGTACAGGAAGACCAACAAGCCAAAACCAAGTTCGACCAAAGGAACGGCTTAGTCCTTTGCCGCCTCCGTAAGATGGAGGACTTTCTCAACAAGATCAACTAAGAGGAAGACCAATAAGCCAAAACCTTTCATTCAAGCAGACCTCCCTTCTCCAAGTCAATAATGGAAGCCCTTGTCCCCGAGACCTTCAAGCAGCCTCACTTAGAGTTCTATAACAGGGAGCCTGACCTGGCTGATCATATTGAGAGTTTTAAAACTTTTATGATGATCCATCAAGCCTCAGACGAGCTTCTTTGTAAAACCTTCCCTGCCACATTGAAGTGGCCAGCATGGGAGTGGTACTCCCAGCTATCTCCAGACTCTATCTTCTCATTTGATCAGTTTGAAGAACTTTTTATCACCAACTTATCAGCAACCACAAAACCGAGAAGACAAGTGCATCCTTACTTGACCTGAATCAAAAGGAAAGGGAACGACTCAGGGATTTTTTCCGGTGCTTCACAGCCGAATTTCAATCTATTGCCTTCCTCAATCAAGCAGTAGCGGTCGTCGCATTCAAACACAATGTCAACCATGCTAATTTGAAGGCATCCCTTGCCAAGAAGCATTCTCAGGACTAGGAATTCCTACTTAGGAGTGAGAAGTATATTCGAGTTAAAGATGCTTTCAACCCCCAGTCAAGAAGAGCCATCTTCCGGGAACAAACGGAAGAGTGCGAACGAAGCAGGATTCTAGAAATTCCAGAAGTACAACAGTGGCCAATGTCGCCCTCCTCCTCATTTTGAGAAGTTCACCCCTCCTCATTGCAAGCATATCGGCTGTACTCATGGAAGGATACAAGGAAGGGCTACTCCGTCCTCCTCCGAAGATGAATACTCCAATCAAGAGAACGAACAGAGACAAATGGTGTCGCTTTCATGGGGATCATAGCCATGATACAGATGACTATCAGGCTCTCAAGGAGGAGATCAAAGAGCTCATCTGGCGGGGGGCATCTAGTCAGATTCGTCCGAAAGGATAGAGCCGACCCTCCACCACCCTGAGGAGCTAACCAGCGGGCCGAAAAGCCCTCTGAGTCTCAAGAATCGGAGCCAGGCACACTTCTCCATTCTATTCACGGAGGGCTTATGGGGGGAGAATCAAACTCCTCCCGAAAGCCTTCATCCGAGAAGTTAATTCGGTACAGAACTTCCCCCTGGCCAAGAGCTTCAGAGTCCCAGTGACATTATCAGATATAGACCTAGAAGACATCTGAATGCACCACTGTGATGTGCTCGTAATTAGTCTCCACATGGCCAACAACGAGGTGCGCCGAGTCTGAGTCGATAATGGCAGCTCCGTCAATATCCTTTTCCTGGAAGCCTTTCAAGGCCTCAAGCTTTCTCGAGATCGTCTCAAGCCTTTCGGATACACATTCCACGGGTTCTTTGGGGTTCCAGTCTCATTAAAATGAATAGTCACTCTTGATGTGACCACAGGAAAAACCATGACAACCCGGATATAGGCAATGGACTTCATGGTCATCGATGTGAAGGCCGCTTACAATGTCATCCTCAGCCGACTGGGCCTAGCATTACTCCATGTTGTTCTCTCAGCCTTTCACATGAAAATGAAGTTCCCAACCTGAGCATGAGTAGGAGAAGTTAAAGGAATCCAAGAGACAGCTCGGAGGTTCTACACAACTACAATGGGGGGGGGGGTCCTCCCACTTGAAGCATTTGAGCTCCCCTAACTGAATAGTCAAGTCCTTTCTGAGCTAGTTGATGAATTCAGGGAGACCCCCCTCTTCTGAGAATGTAGACTTGGAATACATAACATCAAATGAAGTACCATGATGGTGCCTAACATCGTCTCATAGAAGTAGGTTTTTAGTTTTCACTAAGGACCACACTTATGATACAGCCAAAGCATGTAATAAAGGTTTACACTATTGAAGTAGCCACTTACTTTTTCTTTTAATAAAGCTTAGTTTATATTTCTCACAAAGATCATTTCACTGGCCTCATACCTATTCACCTGAGTCACGACCATGGGACAACTGAATAGCTAGTTCGGAGTCTCGCTTCTCTCCAAGGGCTACTCCTACGACTAGCTAGCATCCAAAAAACAAGTTTGGGGTCCAACACTTAGTTCGATACTGCTATGGTCACTTGCGAACAAGCAAGTGCGGAGTGGCTCACTATTCGGAATTGCTCCTGCGACTGGTTGAAACTCTCAAACAATAAGTTTAGAGTTCAAAACTTGGTTCGACACCGCTTTAGTCGCTTGCGAACAAGCAAGTGCGGAGTGGCTCACCATTTGAAATTGCTCCGGCAACTCGTTGAAACTCTCAAACAACAAGATTGGAGTCCAACACTTGGTTTGATGCAGCTTTAGTCACTACACTGGAGCAGCTCACCATTCGGAATTGCTCACAACTTGTTGAACCGCTCAACAACTCCACAAGGGCGCAACTCATCAGTTTATTCCCCTCGAGAAACGGAGATAATGCGGACTAGTTTCGACCCTCGAGATGGATGAATCTTCAATCTATTTCTAAATAGAATTTGTAGGTCTCTGAGTCCTCATCGAAATGATAGATCATATGCCCTTACGGAGCTCTACCACTCCGAGAATAGGTGTAACACTGCATAAATGTTGGAAGCACATGAGCATGCGGGTTTAGAGATCGAAGCAACCATTCGAATCCTCCCTAAAACACGTCAAATCACCGACAAGCAAGCTTAGAAGGCAACCATTGCCCAAGACTATCTCTATAGCTCACTCCAAGCAGCCACAAACAACTCATCAACTCAAGCTTGTCTATGGAGCTTCTCCCCCAACTAGTTTACCTTCAAGCACTGGGTACGACATCTAACTCTCGTATCGAGTTGCCTGTACCAACTTGTTGGGCTCAAACGGCAAGGTCGATGCCAACTCCCTCCTCGGGTTGCTCTTACAAGCCTGCCGGGTCCAAATGGCAAGTCGGCGCAAAGTCCCTTCTTGAGTCGTCTTAACAAGACTACCAGGTCCAAACAGCATGGTCAGTGCCAACTCCCTCCTTACCCCAAGCTTGATGGGTTCAGACAACAAGTTTGAGTCCAACTCCCCCTAAGAGTTGCTTTACTAACTTGTCAGGCTTAAATAGCAAGGTCGACAGCAAATCCCTCATCGAGTCACCTCTACAAGCCTGCTGAGTCCAAACGGAAAGGTCAGCACGAACTCCCTTCTTGAGTCGCCTCAACAAGCCTACCAGGTCCAAACGACAAGGTCGGTGCAAACTCCCGTCTTGATTCACCTCAACAAGCTTGTCGGGTCCAAACAGCAAGGTCGGCGCTAACTCCCTCCTTGGGTTGCTTCTACAAGCCTACCGGATCCAAACGACAAGGTTGACACAAACTCCCTTCTTGAGTCGCCTCAATAAGCCTGCCGGATCCAAACGGCAAGGTCGGCGCAAACTCCCTCCTCAAGTTGACTCCCCAAGCTTGCTGTCACACCCCGCTTTCCCAAAACACAGAATACGAGTGCGTGACGAAGCCCAGCGAATGATTTTAACATCATCCATAAGCTGTAGGATCGACTTAGCATCATAACAAGAATATAACAAGATATATATATAACCAAGCATGCATGAATAATTTATTAAGCAACAGAAAAACAATTGAAACAAATAATAATATTCAAGTAGTTTCAAGTCTGGATCAAATATAAAACTCGGGAACATAAGCCCGTTACAAGTCTTAAGTAGCAAGAAAATAAATAACACAAGAAAACAAATAATCTATGCATGTCTTTTCTCCATTTGAAGTCTAAAATCTCTGCTCACCAATCCCGGCAGGCAGCACACCTTCAAAGTCTGTTTAACAATTATAAAAAGAAAAAAATAGAGAAAATAAGAGAAAATGCCCTTAGTGCAAGTTAGGGCCACAAATAGTAAATACGAGTACAAGAAATATGGAACAAAATTTGGAATCAAGAATATAATAGGGAAACAACAAGTAGTGGGAATTCAAGAACTAACTAGCAAGAAGGACAACTCAAGAGGTTAGGTTGGGTAACAAATACTAATAGTAGATCAAGTGGCTAGTGACATATAAGAGTATCCAACATCAAGTGACAAGTATCAAGTAAAAGGGTCAAGTAATAAGTCTCAAATCTAGTGTCAAGTTGTCAAGTACAAGTATCAAGTCGCAAGTGTCAAGTATTATATTCAAGTATCAAGTCTCAAGTATCATGTCATCAAGTATCAAGTAAGCATGTACCAAGTTTGAGTTTCATGTTTCAAGTTTTGTAGTTATTACTATCTAGATAGTACTTCATGCATCCATATTTTTACTACATGGTTGCTACAGTCAATACAGTTTCTTCTAGGCCTAGTAATGGAGTCTATAGGGCGGTATACTCAGGTATCAAGTATCAAGCAGGCACGGTTCATGAATACGAAAATAAATAACAGGTTCACGAAGCAAGTCTGTGAATACTAACAGGTTCAAGAACCACATAGTGGGTTCATGAATACAATAGGTTCATGAGCTAAGTAACTGGCTCCATGAATACATCAAGGTGCAATAGGTTCATGAACCGAGTACTGGAAAACACGGGCCCCCTTTCGAGTACACTTACCTATATTGTCCACTACTATGGTCTTTTCCTTAAACCCCGGCTTTTTATTTATTATTAATTATTAACCAAGCATGAAAGTGTGTGAAACAAGTCAAGTAAACATAATCATGAACATGGAATAAGTCTAGGCTAGATAGGATATAAGTTCGAGGGTCTAAACAAATTAAAATATCAAGAACAACAAAAATCTCAATTCTGGACAGCACGACGCTGCTGTACCAAAACCGCATTTCCCGTTGCTACGAGATAGCAAAAGCAGATCCGTCAGAAGATCTAGAAACTATACTCCTGCCCGGTTCCAACGCATATAATTAAGGTACATAAAAGTTATGGAAACATGTGTCAAAACAACATACTATGCAGCTTTTGTGTTCAGTCAGAATTTGTGAATCTAAGTTTATACATGTGAAACAGTATTGAAACATTGTTAACTAATTTTAAGATAATTTGGGGATGTTCTCTAAGGTGTCCAGCAACAGCATGTAAAATTTCAAGGCAACTACTTAATGGTAGCATAGTTAAAATAATTTGTAAACTAAAAAAGTGCAGCAGTTTTGTGAATCTGCGACTACCAACACAGCAGCAGTAAAACTGCAATATCTCCTAGACCGTAACTCGGAATTCAAAAATTATGGAGGCTATCGACATCTAGACATTTAGATCTACATTTCATGTTCAGTGCTCAAGTTCAGGTTTTGGTTTTATAGGGGTCGAAACAGCAAGTAAAGTTCAGGACAGCAACAAGTGTGACTGTTTTTCATATATAAATTGCATGATAATTGGTTATTATGAGCCTAGATTAATGTGTGATACAAATACGGGTGTAGTGGCTATCAAATCAGCAAGCAACATCTATTTCTCAATCCAAGGAATGTAAGGTCATCACACACATGATACAACACACATCTACAAGTCTAGGGTTTCTTAGTTTCATGTGTTCAAGTATCTAGGAGATAAAATGAGTCCAAGTAGTTGTAAATATAACAATAAATGCTTATACTAGGACAATAAATTGTACAAGGAGAATACTTGCCTTTAGGAGAGTAGTCGACGAATCCGACGGAGATCACGATCGGCACGGATCTTGACGAAAAGATCAAGATTAAGGCGATCAATGGCTGCAATCGGATCTGATGGTGGAGATCAGATCAGATCGGATCAGATCTGAAGTGGCACGGATCTCGATGAATCCTACGGTCCAGATTCAAGCAGCCAATCCCTTCTTCTTCCCTCCTTCATCGTAACAGAAAGAGAGAAAAAGGGGGATTGCGGCGTCGGTGTGGCTGTTGGCTGTGCAGGCGGTGGCGACGTCGAGAGGGACGACGACGCAGGGAGGCGACGACGGTGACGGGGCAACGTGCGTTGAGTTTGGTGGCGCGGCGAGGAGAAGTGCCCTATTTCTGGGTTCGAAAACAGGGGAGGAGAGCAGGGGAGTTTCGGTGGACGATGGTGGTCGGAGCGGGGGGTCGAGGTGATGAGGAGATGGTGTCGGCGATGGGGGTGCCGAAGGAATGGGGTGACGGCGATGCAAATGGTTTGGGAGTGAGGGAGACGATGGGTTCGGGAGGCAAAGGCGAGGATGGTGGTGGTGATGGGGTTGACGAAGGCTGAAGGGGAATGGGGACGAAGACGAGGGTGGCTAGAGGTGGTCGGAGGGCGAGTTAATGGGTTACGGAGGATGGGAAATGGCAAAATGGGTTTCGAGGGTCGGGGACGATGATGGCGATGAAGACGATGGAGAGGCTGCGAGGTGATGGGGTTGTAACTATGGTGGGGGCGAGGTGAGAGGACAATGGGGATGGCGACGGTTGAGGGGAATGGGTTGCGATCGAGTATGGGGAAGAAGATGGAAGGGAAGAAGAGAGGCGACTGGGATTATTTGGGTTTAAACAGTAATTAGGGGTTAGGGTTAGGGTTAGGTTTAGGGTTAAACAGGAGGGGTTTGGATTATTGGGTATTTGGGTAGCGGGTTTGAGTGGGATCCAACTGGAGACTTAGTCAAAATTCAATAAAATTGGGGAAAATGAAGTAGATGGAGTGAATAGTCCATTTCTACATGAAGAACGACACAAAAGAGTAGAACGAACAATACATTTAAATTAAATATTCGCACCAAAATTGAGTTGAAGCAAAATGAGAGATTTTATTCGAACTGGAACAACAATACAGATCTCAATTTGAATACAAGAATACCAGAAATGAAAATATAGTAGAAAAATACAGATATGGGTAATAGGAGTTACACTTGCTGGGTTCAAACAACAAGTTTGACATCCAACTCCCTCCAAGAGTTGCTTTACTAACTTGTCGGGCTCAAACGACAAGGTCGGTGCCAACTCCCTCCTCGAGTCGCCTCTACAAGCTTGTCGGGTCCAAACGGTAAGGTCGGCGCAAACACCCTTCATGAGTTGCCTCAACAAGCATGTCGGGTTCAAACGGTAAGGTCGACGCGAAATCCCTTATTGAGTCACCTCAACAAGCATGTCAAGTCCAAATGGCAAGGTCGACGCCAACTCCCTCCTCTGGTTGCATTTACAAGCTTGCCAGATCCAAACAGCAAGTTTGGCGTAAACTCCCTTCCTGAGTCACCTCAATAAGCCTGCCAAGTTCAAACGGCAAGGTCGGTGCCAACTCTGTCCTCAAGTTGAATCCCCGAGCTTGTTGGGTTCAAATAGCAAGTTTGGAGTCTAACTCCTTCCTTGGGTTGCTTCTACAAGACAGCCGAGTCCAAACGGCAAGCTCAGTGCCAACTCCTTCAACGAATCACCCCTACAAGCTTACTGAGTCCAAACAGAAAGTTCGGCGTCAACTCCTTCCTCAAGTTGCCTCTACAAGCTTGTCGGGATCAAATGGCCAGGACAGCGTTGCCGGGGCCAGCTCCCTCCTTGAGTCGCCTCTATAAGCTTGCTGGGTACAAACAATAAGTTCTGAGTCTGACTCCCTCCTTGAGTCACTTCTATATACTTGTTGAGATCAAACATCAAGTTTAGAGTCCAACTATCCCGAAAATCACAAAAATCACAAAATTTCCAGAAAATTCTAAATTTTTTTTTGGGTATTTTAAAAAAATTCGAAACAACTCTGTTACACCCCGAGCAAGATTCAAACGTCCTCGAAGACTCCGATAAGTTTCGTTAACAATAAAAATGGGCGAACTACTCTTCAAAGGCTGTAAAACTCAGTCTTCGGGAGTATTAGGCCTATGATATGGGTAAAAATAAAAAAACATTGGGGCCATTCAATCGGGTACAAATCTTAAAGCTTTTAGGGATAAAATGGTAAATTTAAGCAGATACAGACCCGACGAGACGAGCTGGACCATTTTCTGGCCTATCGTCCCAATCCAGCTTTTGATAGGGATTGTTACAACAACCCTAATGCAAAGGAGTCCCGATTCATCGAATCCAATTCAAACCCCCTATTTCTTTAGGATAACCGATTCTATCCCTCCATACATAAAAGAAAGTTTGAGACTCTATCTCTTTGTCAAGAAAGAGTTCAGGCTCGATCTCTTCATAGGGAGGGAATAACCAACTCTATCGAAACATCGGGAAGTAGAGATAGATGAATATCTCGAAACTGGCCCCCCTTCAACAACTATATATACCTCGAGACCTCCTCAGAAACTAGGTAACTACAAACTCTGCTATCAAAACCCACCTTATCTTTGAGTTTCTGACTTGGGCATGAGAGGGACTGTCGCCAGGGCCACCCCCAGTGTTTCAAACTTTTTTGCAGGTCCACGGGAGTGATATCAGTCATACCGGACGATTAGATCACGGAGTCAAGTGCAGTTTTTGGGCGGTCTACATCGACGAATAGCGAAGGTTCGATCTTTACTATTTTTATTTAAAAAATTCACATATCTGCTTACTCCCACACAGAAATAAGGAGCAACAACGCTATTTCTAGTTGGAAATTATTGTTTGTAACGCCCCAAATTTTTTTTTTGACTCCAAAATCAATTCTTTCAATTTCTATATCACTTTAAACATAAACTAAGAAAACTATATTTCAATAAAAATTTTGGCAGAGTCACCCTTGTAAATTTTGCCCCGAAACAAAGATGGCTTACGGAATTCTGCTCAAAATTCCGTAGCCCACAACACATACAATCATTTCACGGGCTCCCCAAGCCAAAATGAGCAGAAACATACAGGCAATATAATATAATGCTCTGGGGGCCAAACTCATAACGGATTATCAAATATCAAATAAAAACGATAAATTTCTTTGAAAAACAAGGTAAAATTTTAGAAAAATCTTTGTATAACCTACCACAGAGCCCGGTACTCCACAACGAGATGGGTACGGGTCACAAACATACCATACCACCCCACACTATACTCATCGTCATCATATACATGCATATACCTCCATAATACAATTTAAATCAGAAAATTACCTCTCATCCTAACTAATTAATACAAAAATTTTAAAATAAATCCTCACCCTACAATCTACGCCTCCTCTCTGCACTGATGGGAACCTGTAACAGTAGAGGATCTAGGGTAGTCCTCGGACTCCCCTAACCCCCCAAACACTAAGGGGTTAGCCATTTCTGCCCCAAACACTAAGGGGTTAGCCATTTCTGGTGTGAGTATAATTTACTAATTTAATAAATAAATCAAACCATATAAATAAAATAAATTGAACTTTCAATTATCAAGGTAAGAAGATTCAACCTGAATCGGAGCATTAAAGCATCAAAATACAACTTTATATCAAGTACTTGAAAATTCTGCATCCATCTACACACGTATCCATAACTTCACCCCCTTCGCTAAACACATCATATTAATATATAACTATGTATATATATATATATATATATATATATATATATATATATATATATATATATATAAATACAACTCCTTCAATTCACACTCAATTACAAGGCGACATATTGACTCACATTTCAATACCTTTCATTTTGAATTCTCCAACACCAATCCTCATCTTTTCACAATTACCCTCACCTCATCATTTCTTTATGTTCATAAATACTCACATAAGGTCACTATCTATTTTCTTCATACTTTTATAACTACGCACTTCATTTATCATTCATTTACATCTACGAACTCACGACTCGTATTCTTTAATACTCATTTTCATTCATAATTCTCAATTTCATATTTCATAACACCGCGTTCATTTATTTCTTATAACACATATCATTACGTCTCGCAATATATTACTTTCACTCTCATCATACATTATCATACTCATCATCAATTCATCATGGTTATACTGACTTTCATTTTCCCTCGCAACACAGATTTCAATTTACTTCTCTTTTATTTCCCACCTGAAATATCGGCATCATATCAACAACTCGCCTATTCATCCTGAAAATTGTGCCTAGGCAGGTAGTTCCCACTATTTCCTCCGAAATAGCAGGCGGGTAGTTCCTAGTCACAATTCCCAGGCACTCAACTTATAATACAACATACTTTCTAAAAGAACCATTTCCATAACCAAACTCATAATACATGTATTTTTTTTTCTTCTTGTATTATATCACGCATCACCTCATAAGCATAAGCATCTCCTTTCCTAATATCATATTAACTCACATCTTATAACACAACCATAACATCTCAGTACACATGGCAATTTACTTGCATTTCATCACATCATTAACATATCTTTTATAACACAAAATGTCATTAGCTTCACTTTCATTCTTATCACAATATACTCCATATCTCAATCATAGTTTGGGCAATCACATATCACACCCCAAAGCCGATAGCCTGGGTAATACTCACCGCACCCCAAACACACGGTCTGGGTAATATCACATCACATCTCAAGTCAAATGCACATTTATACATATATATCTCCCATAGTATATCCACATCTCCCATAATATAAATAATCTCCGTAATATATATCATATCATCAATATCTTTATATATACATACATTCTTTCAATACACATATACACCTTTATATTTTCTCCTTTTCAGTGCCCACACAACTGACCTCCTCGTACAACACATGGATCTCTGTGCCTCCCATCCCGTACATTTCAATCCCGCTAACTCACCACATCACCCAGATCCAGGTGTCCTAAGCATCTACCATTTGTGGGCTGGATTGAAAGTACGGTTGCGCGCTTGTCCAACCAAGACTAAAGCCAAAAGGCTAGTCAAAAGTAAAATATAACACGCGGATCGATGCTCACACAGAGTCTTACACGTCCGAGGCTACGTCTTCCTCCTGGCCCTATACCAGCGAGGGAAACTCCTGATCCCCAAACATAGTTTGGGGCAATATATAACTCCTGATCCCCAAATATAAAATTTGGGGCAATAAAAATATAACTCCTGTTCCCAGGTGTATCCCGGGCCTGTGGGGTCTAGCCCAAACCCCGGAAGATTGTGCGGCACTGCAGTATTCAATTCTCCTTTATATACATATACATATCTCCTTTATTATGTACTCCTTCACAATATAACTCCTGTTCCCCAAATATAAAATTTAGGGCAATATAAATATGTATATAACTCCTGTTCCCCAAACATAATTTGGGGCAATATATAACTCCTTTAATATAATAACTCCTTTAATAAAATAAATCCGCAAATTCATTTATAATATATCTCCTTTATAATATACTCCATATATAAATATATTTCCTGTATAACATAACTCCTTTATAATACATCACTGTATATCTCCTTTACAGTATAACTCCTTTATAATAACTCCTTTAATATAGTAACTCCTTTAATAAAATATCTCCATATATATATATATCTCTCCTTTATAATATAACTCCATAAATAAATATATCTCCTTTATTATATTTCTCCATATATATATCTCCTCTTTATAATATAACTCCATACATAAAGATATCTTCTTTATAACTCCTATGTAATATAATTTCGCCATTATACCATAACATAAAAGCACACGACTCCATTAAATTCATAAACATACGCAAACCATTAGTTATCCACACGGCGCACCCACATCATGCAAATTTTCACATTACTTTATCACACCAAATTTTTAATTTATCACACACCTATCACACATACACCACACCATTCACTTCATCGTATTATCGCATCACAATATCATATCATAACACACCATGCTCTCCATCTCCTCACATTACTCAGGTGATCACACTTCATACATACACAGACGTATAACCAGATCAACATAACTCCTTAGATCTACATATTACAACCCTAGAACTTATATACACATATACATACAAGAATCGACACACTTCCATGCAACCATACTAATATCTTCACACACATTACGCGCCATACAACGAATCATAAATTTCAAATTTTTATAACACCATGGACATGAAATAAAATAGATCATACTCACATAGCATCCCGCGAAGACTCGAAGCACCCCGCCACGCATCCGAAATCGCTAACATCACCTATTATCAAATTTCCACACAATTAAGGCTCAATTCATCCAAATCAACCACAAAAAAATAATAACACTAATCTTAATATCACACAGACGTTTTATTGAATGTCTGGAATACGCACGTGCAATGCACGTATAAGACAAATTCCTATGGGGGTTTTTATCCGCTAAACAATAACTAGACTCACCCCCAAAATATCTTAATAACTCAACTATATTTTTCATTACTATACAAGAAATAATTCATACCTATATAATTCTCTTTTACAAACCCAAAACTCTAATTTTTAGCAACTTGCAAAACCCCCAATAATTTGCTAATCTCTTACCTCTACAATGCCCAACACCTCCTAATCTCCTTACCATAACCATTCTACTCAAAATAAATTAACCACACAAAATTTTATACAAAAATAAAATCTAGGGTTTACCTTTCCGAAACCCTTTCGAAAAACGGAATCCGCCACGACGTAGAGGACCCTTCTATTAGTCTATCCCCTAATTTAATTTGGAATTGACGAAGGATTGGAGGGGATTTGAGGTGGAGAGAGAGAGAACCGAATGGGTTCTCGGTGGCTCCAGGTTTGATCAGGAAAAAAAAGAAAACGGAAAAGAGGAGGAGAAGGGAAAGAGAGTTGGGGGTTTTTTTCTTTCTAAAAAAAAGTATTTATAAAATAAATATTTATAAAGGGTTAATTACAAATAAGCCCTCAGACCTCCAAAGTATTTCAAATAAACCCCAACTCTTTTTTAATAATACGAACAATACAAAAATACATCAAAATTATCTCATATTAATCCACCAAAATTATAAAATAAAAATAAACCATATTTCTTCATATAAATCTCAACTCTGAGCTCTCAACTCTGAGCTCTAAAATCTCAATAATACCAATCGAACACGAATTCAAACACCAATATCAATATTTAAAAAAAAATACACCAAATAAAATTATCACCACTCAAGGAATATACAAATGGGTATTTTTGGTATTTTGCAAATTCGAGGTGTTACATTGTTACTGTCGAGCCATAACACAGAAGTTTTCTGGAAATTAATAGTCAACTCGGAAGCCTGTTCAAAGATGTAAATGAGCAACTTAAGATTGCACTGGGTAGGACCCATAGGTTTAGCAAATATAAACGTGTCATTCGCATATTACAAATTAAGCACGCCTCTAAAATCCTGGAACCACCAGTCCTTCAATAATGTTGGCTTCCCAGGCTTTAAGGAATAATTTGCTAAAAACATCAGCAAAAAGAGAGAATAATAGGGGGAAATAGGATCTTCTTGACGAAGACCTCTTTTATTCCCTTCAATACCGTTAATTATGATCGACGATGTACCAGAGAAGATGCTGGATTTGACCCACGAAATCCATTTAAGACCAAAACCTCGATATAAGAGAATGTCGAAAAGGAAATCCTAGTCAACTTTGTCATAGGCTTTTCAAAGTCATGCTTCAAGAGAATCCCTTCAGACTTAGATCAGTAGCAGTCGGAGATAATTTCTTGAGTAGAAGCCACACTATCTAGAATGGATATGTTCTTGATGAAACCTAATTGAGAAGGATCAATCAGAGGAGTGATAACCAAGTTAAGGCGGTTAGCAAGCACTTTCATAATAATTTTGAAAAGTGTAATAAGGAGACTAATGGGCCAAAAAGCCGAGTCCTTATTAGCACCCATAATTTTGGGAATAAGAATAATGTGTGCATAGTTAATCCTATCAAAGGATAACTAACCATTGAAAAGATCGGAAAACAAATCGAATAAGTCATCTTTGAGCATATCCCAAAATTTTTGAAAGAAGAAGGAAGGGAAACCATCTAGCCCTAGAGCAGAGTCACTATGCATAGAGAAAACTACAACTTTAATTTCGCCGAGGGTAAAAGGAACATCAATGGAAGAGAGATCATTGCTTTCATCCCGTAGACGTAATCTTAGTCAAGCAGAATGAAGTGGGAAGAGGATGAACCCATAAGGTTTTTAAAGAAGGAAAGAAATGCCGAATGAAATTCAGCATTCGAGTGTAATTCAACGTTGTCTTCAATAATTGGTGAGATTCGATTACTTCTTTGACGATGGGAAGCAAAGTTATGGAAGAATGCCATGTTGCAATCACAAGCTTGGAGCCATTTGATCTTAGCATGGCGCACCCATTTGATGCGATCAAGATGAAGAAGAGAATGAAATTGTTGCTTACAATCGGCTCTCTTCTTACGGTCGAGATCCGAGATACGGCCCGATTCTTCTAATAGATCCACAAATTGGATAGTGGAAAGAAGAAAATTTTTAAGCACACGAGAGTTGCCAAATCTCTCTTTCTGCCAAATTTTACACCCATGTTTAACAGCGTGGAGTTTCAGAAGAATTCGTCCCAAACTATAGGACCCAACCACTGAGGAGAGACGATTGATAATCAGATTAACACAAATCTAATCTTCCAACCAATATTTCTCAAAACGAAATTTGCATGGTTTGGAGAAGTTGAAATCAGAATGCAGACCAATAGGGACGTGGTCAGAGCAAAGGTTCGGATTGGCTTGTACAAAAGAGTTATGGAAGACAGAAATCCAGTCGTGCGATACCAAGAAATGGTATAATTTAGCCATAAGAGCATCCACAATGGCGATTCTTATTTTTTGGCAAAATGAGACGAATAGAAATGGAATAGATCGAAAGTTCTGTAGTGGTTGTTTGCTATAATTTGCTAAAATTTGAGTAGGACGAGACAACTTGTTTCGTCCGTTTATTTTTCTTTTTTAAAGATTTAATTAATTACCGATTAACTATTAAAATATGTTAATTAAATAAATTAAATATTAAAATATTAACCTAAACCTATTTAATCACCTACTAAACCTACTTCCACCAACTAAACCTACCACTAAATACTCCCCCAAACCTGGACGGGACAACATGTCCCGTCCAAGGTGGTTTTGATTTTTTTTTTTTCCTTCCTGGACGAATCTGGGCCGTTGGATTAGTTGAAAAAAGAAAAAAAAAATCAAAAAACAGCACAGCCGGGACAACATGTCCCGTCCGACGAGTTTAAAAAAAAAATTTTTTTTTGGGAAGGACGATACAACATGTATCGTCCGACCCTATTTAAAAAAAAAATTAATATATATACGGGACGAGACAAGTTGTCTCGTCCGATCGTAATAAAAAAAACTAAAACAACTGAGACGATACATGATGTATCGTCTTCTATATTCTCAAATTCGCTGGCCCACTTCTCATATTTGAGAAGCGACTGTAGCTCGTTCGCTATTTTATAAGAAAATAGCAAACGACTGCAGCGCTCAATTCTTATAAAATTCTCATAATATGAGAATATGAGAATTATAGCAAACGACTGTGGATGCTCTAAAGGGGAGAAGGCGCATGTTGGACCACGTGAAGGATCTCCCATTTAAGGGAAGATCAATAGGATTGAGTGCTCGGATGTAATCATTGAATGATTTAGAGTCTCTACAAGAGGATATGTTACCAAGTCTTTCATGGTTAAATCGGGTCACGTTAAAATCACCACAGAAAATCCAGAACCCATGGATAGAGCCTGAGAACGATCTTAATTCATCACAGAATTAGGAACGACGATCAGTGGTGGAGAGGCCATAGACCGAAACAACTGTAAGGTTGCAGTTGTGTTCAAGCCATTGAAGGCAAATGACAAGAAAGAATTGAAGGCGACGCACAGAGATTAATTGAAATGAAGAAGCTTTATAGCCATGAAGAATCACACTACGGGAATGGATAGCATCCAGGCTAATCCACTGAGAAATCATCTGACCCCTAAAGAATGGGTGTGTGTAGGATGAATGGAATCAAGTTTCGATTCCTGAATGGAAATAAGATCACAATGAATAAAGGAAATCTTGTGAAAGATAGCTTGTTGTTTGTGGGAGCTACCTAAACCACAGATATTCCAAGAGATGTGAATCATGGAGGACGGATCACACCAGCCCTCGAGAATTCAGAATTACAAATAGAGAGAAGGATATCAGCATTGGAGGGGTCTAGAACAAATCCCATGCGATACCCCATATCTAATATATCCTTGTTAGATAAGGAATCAAATTGAATTTGATAAACTGAACCAAGAGAACCATTAGAATTGGGCTATGAAGGAATCAGAGGAATCTCAAGATTTCGGATTTGCGCCGCAAGGGTGGCCCTGGAGGAGGAGGACGAAAAGGCATCTTTCTTAGCCTGAAAGCGAGCACTCGCTCTAATGAACTAAAACTTATAATTCTTTTTAGAATACTCACGTCTAGAAATAATCCGCGGGATAGGAGGTGAATGAATAGGAGAGGTGGGACCAAGAGATGGGCAGTAATTCTTATTTGAATACTGGTGATTTGAAACAATCTGGGGGATAGAATATGAATTAGTAGGAGGGGACTGATCTGGAGACAAGTAGTCACCGATGGCAAGAAAAATAATCAAATAACCCCTAGAGTTAGGACCTCCAACAGTAGACAAAGAAGATGGAGGAGAGTAAGGGGCATTTAACAAATGAGTTATTGAAGAAACATAAGAACATCCCAAGGGAGTACAGATGAAAGGAAAATCGATAGAGGGAATTTGCTAATAGTATGAAGGATATATTTGTAACATTGAAGTGATGTTACAATGAAATATTTGTAAGATTAGAATGAGAACAAAAGAGTTTGTTACAATTTGTTCACACCCATCTCTCTCTCACCACTGCCTTATTTATATATCTTCTCACCTACACGTGCACTGTACATTCCCGTTATCTCCCTCTTTGAATCCACCGAGCCACACGTGCATACTACGTGCATAAGTCCTCCAAATGTCCTGGCTTGGCTTTGTTTCCTGCACTTCTCCTCTCACCTCTTGTATCAGTCGTATCTGTCAATGTATCATTGGTGCTCTTCTCATGGATGGGAACACAGTGAACTACTTTGGGAAGAACATCCCTATCAATCTCATCGTTGCTGAAAAAGCCCAGGTGGTGCTTTTTGGTGCTGCAGTGTACTACAGAATTAT
This sequence comes from Hemerocallis citrina, assembly GCA_017893485.1. Lineage (NCBI taxonomy): Eukaryota > Viridiplantae > Streptophyta > Magnoliopsida > Asparagales > Asphodelaceae > Hemerocallis > Hemerocallis citrina. The sequence continues at coordinate 259,552,533 of CM030364.1, forward strand.
AAATGACCTCATATATTCTTCTGATTTCCTATAGTTATGAGACAAAGATGACTCTTCTCTGAACTAAAATTGAGCGAATTTTGTCAGTAATTAATTATATGAATCAGAAGTTACTTTGTGAGCTCTAAGAAAATGTGTGTAGATATATATTCTTTAAAAAGTGCGTATGCATGATTAAACTTATTGCCAAACTAATGCATTCTGATGGTGGGGTTAGGATTTGAAGGACAAGCTTCACCCAGGAGTCCAAACTATCCGGATCAAACAACAATCCTGAAAGGTGAAGGAGATCAAGAAAGGACAGTTGGCAATGTCCGTCTTGCAACCATATGTCACAGGTGAAGGTCCAGTCAAGAACTTAGCAGCTCACCAGAGTGACCCTTTTGGCAACAACTTGTTCACTGTCAGCCCTGTTGAGGTTGAAAGAACTCATACTCTCTAAATTACATAGATTTATTAGTCATCTAATATCTTACATGAGGCCCCATATACTTGTCAACTGTACTGAGAAAGATGGAAGGCTTTCATTTGTAGAATGATCATCCTGTACTGCATTTTGTGCATTTGATCACACAATGTAATGACCCGCTACACTCAGAGATGTGTCAAGTGTCTACCACTAAGCCCTCTGACAGCCAAATCAGTCTAAGTGAGTTTGTCGGTTTAAGAAAAAAAACTTGTAGCAAATTAATTAAACAGCTGCATCTAAATCATTTTAAAGATATTAAAGATATTTTAAGGATATAAGTGAAGTACAGTTTCACAATCAAGAATATATGCGGCAGTAAATGCACTTTCCAACAACTAATCCATCTGTTTCTGTCGAGTCTGGCATTTGACATGAAGATCAAATTTCTGTTTCTGGCATAAACACTGAGTTTAAGAAAATTTAGAATTTCCAGTTTTATGTCCAAACACGATTATTGAAGAATATTTTTAGTCTGCACTGCAGAAATCATCAATAAGTTGAGAAGGATGAAGAACATACTTTTTATATTAAAAGATAGCAAACTCAAAAAAGGGCACAGCAAAACATCGAATCAAAACTGAACTATAGAAACTTAATGTAGAGCAAAATGAAAAAGTAGTGGAAAGAATTGCATCTGACAACAGTAATTTGATAAATTTATCAATAATGTATATTACATGTTATATACTCCACATACAGCTGCCAAAAATTTTGACTGGTGCTTAAGGATTACAAACAACAATTTTTGAAAGGCTGCTACCTCGCAGAATTGAAAGGCTTCAATACCCTTCCAATGGGCACAATCCAACCTCAAATAGATTATGATTAATATTATCATCACTGCAAAGCAGTGACTTCAAAATTTCGTCAAAATCATCATCTAGCAACAAATTTCCCTGTTCCCCTTCATCAAAACAATAGTTGATAATCGACAAATCCCCCCCTTCACTCATAACAGATTCAGTGTAATGACTTCCATCATCTTCTTTCCGAGCAGCCTCGTCCTCTTCCCTCTTTCTTTTCTCACCCCTAGCACTTACAACTGCCAACTCTCCGCCTCCGCCTTCCTTGGTAACTGATTCAGAGAAATGGCTTCCGGTTTTAGCTTTCTTGCAATTCTCTGTTTTCTGTGCACCTTCTTTCTCTTCCCTCTTTCTCTTCTCACCCCGAGCATTCAACTTGACCCGACAAACAACCCACTCCTGACACTGCATTTTATCAGAATTTGATAGTTAACAACAAAACAGTCAAATTAATAGTCAAAAAATTAAAATAGAGTTTAAACAAGGAGGTATGTTATTGAAACAATTTAAAAATACCTGAGGGTCTGTACTTGTGAACTCATCCATAATCCAATTCGAGGCAGCCTTCTCGTTGGCTCGCCGGAAGGAGAAGTGTGTCACATGACCAACCACCTTATCATCGCCCGGGTTCTTGATGGGTTTTCGCTGTCCGTTCTCCACCCATGTTCCTTCGCCCGCAGTCCGGTCTATGCGAGTTCTGGAGCTCTTCTTCCGGCTTCTCTTTGTGAAGTAGTACGCTTCACTGCCAACCCCATACTTGAACTCATCTACAAAAAGTTTCAAGGAGAATAAGAAAATACCAATAAGAAGTTACTCATGTCATGCCAGTACTGAGATTAGATCGATACGTAAGACGGAAAATGAAATTATTATGAATTATGATGAACTAACTTACCATTGGGGAGATTCCACGGCTCTGTAGAGTAGATATCGCATTCTTTGACAAAACCCTCGAACAGAGGCATGTTCTTGGCCTTGTTCAACAAATATTCTTGGACGACTTGGAGATTATCAGGCAAAAATTTCAATCCTGGGGGGAAGAAGTTGTCCATCTTATACAATGCTAACGTCAAGAATAGAAGAAGAAGAAGAAGAAGAATGACTTTTGATCAAAGATATAATCAGAGAGAGAGGAGCACAGGGAGATGAGAGAACAAGAGAGGCCGAGAAGAAGGGGTTCCCGGGATTATATTTATAGGTTGGTGGTAGGTAGATCTTTTATTTAATGAACTGTGGTTAACTGAGATTGAGTTAGATCTGATTGACTGATTGATTCTTGATTGAGGATTCTGTCAATTTCGAAGATTTGATTTTTTTTTTAAGTGAAGAATTTGTACAGTTGTAATTTTTATTTAATAATTTAGATATTGTATTTGTGTAAATATATGACCGTTAACGTTAAGGCATCAAATAACGATGACGAAAGGATTGTTAGAAGTGGCCGATCACCAGACAACCCCACCCTTATCTGATTGGCAAACAGCCTAGAGACAATCAAAAGTGAAGAGAAGTGGCTTCGCCAATGGTGTGCCATTGCTAAAGTGGCGGCAGGGTGCCCATCGAAAAACCATCTACTCCAAGCTCTGAATACAAAATGGCCGATGAGAACTCACAGAGATTGGGTAGCTAAAAAGATGTGTCATCTACAATTTCTGGTGTCATTCCCTTCGCCGGAGAAGATGACTGAGATAACAGCAATGGGCATAGTCGACTTTGGGCACTTTAAGTTGGAATTCTTCCCGTGGTCACCATGATTTGGAGCTGAACTGCCGAAAGGGGAATGGTTTTGGATTTGGATCCATAATGTACCGTTACACTTCTGGAAGAAAGAAGCCCTCCAAGAGCTCGTATCAGAGTTTGGTACTGTCGAAGACATAGACGACAAGACGGTGAGGCAGTCAGAGACTGTATCTGCGAGGATCTTAATCCGTAGCCCCGATATCACGCTAATGCCCAGATTTGCAAACATGTTTTCTTTTGAGGAGTCATACCTCATCAGGTTTGTTTTGGATAAGCAAGAGGAGTTGGAGACGGAGCCTCTGGCTCTCTCATCCCCTACCGCCGCACTCAGAGATGACCGCTCTTACAAACAGGTGGTCTCGCAAGAGTGGGACCTCACCATCGACGGAGCCCATAAAATTGAGCGTGCGCACCATGAGGTAATCAGACCTGCTAGAGGTAGGGAGGAGCACCAAGGTGAGGCGGCGGCAATCCCTGAACCATAGAGAACTCCGACTCGATGCGGCGACCAAAACAAAGGACACTCCCAAAAACCCAACGTTCAAGAGGTTCACCCACTGGCGGTACAACAGTCTTGCCCAAAAAAAGCAAGGTTTGTAGACCAAATGCCCAGCCTTGGAACACCCACCAAACAAAATGCTCAAAGAGGTAGTCAACCCTTACCAGCCTCTGAGGAGAGGCCTCGAGGGGAGCGTATGACCCATGACTCTGCCAACAGATAGAGCTGTTCACCAAATGAGAAAAATTTGGTAGCTTTGGAGAGAGAGCGGTTGCAAAAGAATGCTAGTTTGGGGAAGAGGACGAACGGGGGCTCGATCGAAACCAACAAGGTGGTTCCAATCGATAAAAGAGACAACTTTTTGGAAGACGAGGAGGTCCTTATGAGAGACATGGAAAAGTTGGAAACTTTAGGAGGGGAGCGGCAGAGAAATGGAGCTACTTTGGGGAAGAAGACGAAAGGGGGAGAGATCGAAACCATGGAGAGGGTTTCGTATGAGAAAAGAGAAATTCTTAGGGTTAAGGAAAAGGAAAGGGATAGAAACAGAAAGGTAAAAGGAGACGCTTCGTTTCCAACGAAGACCTTGTTTTTGGAGCTCCTCGCTTCGTTCGAAGTGCCTGCAGGTGAAGTGACGTTGGCGAGTGAAGAGGGGACACGTGGCACACCCACGTGGCCCTCCTCGAGTTCAACACCTACTGTTGTAAGCAGTGGGCCTATTGAGGGGTCCAATAAGGAGCTGGCAAATTCGTTTTTAGGAAAGCCCATTTATTTGTTGAACAAGATGCAACAGCCCAAGTACACAAGTGCCACAAATACTCCTGGAATTGTTAGGTCAGCTAACATATCAGAGAGCCACATCGAGGAGAATGATCGTTATGAGAGACTAAATCTCGAAGTCGATCTTACCTATTCTGATGAGGAATCTATGGAATCAAAAGAGTTCGCTGACGAGGCAATGGACATATCTCCTAACTTCGTACCATCCACTTGCCCCCCCACACAACCTATTGCCTTTGTGTAACACCCTGCAAAATTTAAATGACAATTTTATCCTCGGGTGTTACGCACGTGCATTTTGTACTGTTATTGATTATATCCATAACGCATTTTGATATGTATTTTGAATTCCAATTATTTATACAATCTTGTATTCTTAAAAATCACATTTGAGACAACTCAAATGCAAAATTTCAATCTTTGAGTTTTTACGTGCTTTTTACGTATTATCGATGCACGTGTCGATTTTGGGTATTCCACTGTTACGTGCAAAGTTTTCAATGAATTTCAATCATTATTTTTATAAACATGTTTTAATTTATTTTGTAAACGAAAATTCAATTTTTGACTATCTTTAGTTAAAATAAATTTCTACGTGCAAAACACGTGTTTTCTGTACGTTTGAGTATATTATCAAATATGTATATTAAATATACTTTCTATTGCATTCCAATTGATTATAAATATTTTTTGGTTCATAAAATCAATTTTTGTATTTTTGAGATTTTACGGGCGACGCACGTGTTTTGGTGCACGTGTTTAAGCGCGTTCTTCCTTCAAAATAAATTTTCATGAAATGTTTCTTTCCATTTTATTGTGCATGAAAAGTATAATTTTTAAGTTAATTTTACATATTTATTACAAATTTAAATAAGTTGTTTTAAAGGGATTAAATAAATAAATTGTTTTGTATACAAAGCACGTGCACGTGCACACGTGCGATGTGCACACTTTTGGGGCCGGGCTGTTTTAGAGGAGGGAAAATTCTGAAGTTTTAATTTTGAAATGGGAGGGAAAACAAGTTACAATTTTTATAATGGGGTGAGTGGAGTTCATGTGGGAGGTGGTTGCTATAACTACCTACTACTTTCTTATAAAAGTACACCCTTAGTCTCTCTTTCTCTCATCTCTTTTCTCTCTTCTCTCCTGCCCATTCCGAAAACAAAAGCAGCAAACCCCTCATTGCTTTTGTATATATATCCACCATACCATTCCATGTGTGCATATACAAATATGTAGACATGTGTACATACATAGTACGTGTATATGAAAGAAGATGGGAGATTGCCATTGTTGTTGCCGAATGGAGTGGGGATGGAGATGCTCTTGATGATGGATGCTTGCCGATGTGGAGCTTGGAGGCTTGCTTTGGTGCACGGATTTCGAGGAGTTGCAATTGGAGCTCCTAATTCTAGGGGTTCATTTGGGTAACAAATCTTCAATTTAGGTGGGTGTTTCTTAAATGCTTTCTAATTTAGGAGTAGAAATGCATGATAGATGATATATAATTTATTTGGTTGAAATTGAATTGATTGCATGCAAGTTAATATAGAAATGAATCGGTAAATCTTGATTGATTATGGTAAATGCAAATTGTCATGCTTGTTATGATTGCTAGTTGAATTGCTAGAATTGAAGTGATTACATGAAATTTATGCAAGTTGAGACATGAATAGAATCAGGCAAACATGCTGTTATAACCTCAAAATGTTATTTTTGTAAAGTGATTTTGATAAAAGAAAACAATTTATTTTGGAAAATCGATTGAATATGTGTTTTGATGAATTTTGAGGGTTTTCATTGAAAAAGGAGAAACCTGAGAATTTGATAATGTGTATGATAATGTTTTAAAAGGAATATATTCTGGAAATAATTTATATTTTGTATATGGAAGAACCAATCGATTAAAAGGTCGAAAAGTGTATGCAAAGATGCAAATTGTGAATTTGACAGTCGACTGATTACTTCCACAGTCGACTGGTAAGTGTAAAAAAATTGGTTTTCGTCAGCGGGACAGTCGACTGACTACCTTCACAGTCGACTGATGCTGTCATAAATTTGATGTTTAAGTTTTCAAAGTACTCACCAGTCGACTGAACCGAGCCGTTTTCTGGTTCTTGAGTTTGAAGTTGATTTTGACAAATGAAAGCTAAATAAGTTTAAATACGAGATTTTATGATTATCAAGATTTGATTGAGTTTTATTGTGGAATGCACACAAGGTTATGGAAGATGAAATTGACAAAGAAATTAAATTGAAGTGGAACACTGCGGAACAGCCGACTGCCATGTGCAGCAGTCGACTCTCCCGAGTGGTTATGAATAACTGGATTTGACTGGATAAGTCGACTGGTAGAGTTCCAAGTCGACTGTCCAGAGTACTTTTTGATATACCTGAAAACTTATGATTTGTTTGTGGTAAAGATTGGGAATCTGGATATTGGTGAACTCTTGGCTGAAATGAATTTATATGAAATGAATCATAGTTTGAATTGAGAAATTTACATGAAACGAGTCATACTTTGAATGAAGAATTACATGAATATGAAAGCTAAGATCATGATATGCTGAGGCAATGAAAAAATAAACTCATGAGCTGTGAATGCTCAGATTATGTTAGAATTTGTGAATTGGAATTGAAATGAAAGAGTAGCTAAGTCTCCCCCGGCATTTGGAAAGAAATGAAATGAATATTGAAAAGAAAGACCAAGGTTGGTCATGTTGAAATGAATGAATAAGTCCGGTTGAGTGGAGAGGCTAACTCTATAGCTTTAATTTTATTCATGATTCTAATAATTAGTACATTGTAAGGCTGTGATGGAAGTAAGAGAAAAACATAAGTATGGGAGCCTCGAGTCTACGATGCGGATGTGATCCACAGAATGCATGCTTGATGAGTCAAGACATGGCGTGGGCAATATACTCCAGAATGATCGGGATCTTGGCGACGCTTGTGGGATGTTTGGTGACGGCAAGAGGATCGTGTTCAGGGAGGAGGCTGAACTATCACAGAATGCATGCTTGATGAGTCAAGACGTGGCGCGAGGTTCCCCTCCATGGTCTTGGACACGTGCTTGTAATCATGGAACGTCTATGACACTTGCGGAAATTACAGATAGATACATAGTGGAGATGTAATGAAAGTGAGAGAAAACACGGGTATGAGAACTAGAGTTTACGGTGCGGGTGTGTGAGCTGCAGAATGCATGCTTGATGAGTCAAGACATGACGCGGGCACAACTCAGAATGATCGAACTTTAGTCACGCTTGTGGGATATTTTGGTGACTGCAAGAGGATCGTGTTCAGGGAGGAGGCTGAATTACCGCAGAATGCATGCTTGATGAGTCAAGACATGGCGCGGAATTCCCCTCCAGGGTCCAGTGCACGTGCTTGTACTCATAAATCATTTAGGATACTCATCGTAGTTACAGTAGTAGATTAATTCATGGCGAGGGATTGAACCCTACAATAATGAAGACGATTAAGAGGCTTGCCCTCGGACCTATGTAGTATGGGATGCATAGAATCCGAACAAGTGTGCATTAGTGTCATGTAATATAAATAACTGCATTAAGGACTAAGTGCACCGCACAACACGACATCAACAGGATAGTCCCTTGTAGTTCTGTTTGTGATCAAGTTTGTGTTTTCTAAAGTATTTAAGAATCGTTATACTGTTTCCGGCATAGAGAGGATGACCGTGTATAATATTTCGTCAGTTGTAAGCAACTGACGCCCCCACAGTTTTATATGCAGGAGATGGAGTTACATGAAGATATAAAGATGATTGATGATGCTGTTGATTATTTAAATGTTAAAGATTGTAAATTCATTATTGTTGTATTTTATTGATTCCGCTGCTTATTGATGTAAAAGACTCTGATGTAATTATTGTTGAAATAAAAGTTTTAAATTCCTTGTAAAATTGTACGAAAGAAGTGAGAAGATCCTGTAGAACTCTCGAATTCAGTTGTTTTGGGATTCGGGGCGTTACACTTTGCCCCTTCTCGCTGCGAAAAAGATTTTAGAGTACAGAAAGTGGGTGAGAGGGCTATTGAGGAGTCCCTGGACGATTATCTTGAGATTGTGGCGGCGGCTAAATCCGCTAAGACTAGCGACGGAGGTACGCGTTCCTTATTAGCATCTATTTTTAGTTTCATGTCCAATTATGAGATTTTTAGTCTAGCCAAAACCTGTGGTCTTGCGGTAGGCGATACTGATCGGAATGCGTTCTTACTTAATAATATTAGGGGTTGGGAGAACGATAGAGTTAGCCTTATTTCAAACTCGACTTCCAAATCGAGTCATGTTCCATCGCCTATACGTAGTTAATGGAGATTCTATTCTGGAATGTTAGAGGCCTGGGCAGGCAGGGCAAGCGGGAAATGGTTAAGGAGGTCATTGCTAAATCAAAAGCTAACATTGTGGGTCTTCAAGAGACCAAACTTACTCATATATCTAGATTGAGTAGGTTGGGGGAAAATCGAATCTCTGAATAGAGAATGTGCCCACTACAAGAAATTTGCCATATACCAACGGATACCTGTAGTGACGAGTCACTAAAACCGTGGGTATAGACATCATATACCTACGGACGTGCAGTAAACTGTGGGTATAGGTATCCTATAATTTTAGATCTTAAAACACTGTGGGTATAGTCCACCCACTTGAAAAGTTTAAGTTATTTATCTGCCAATTAACCCTCCTAAATTATTTCATTTGCCTCCAAACTTTTTCATTATCCCCCCAAATTATACAATTTCTCTCTTTCTCTCTGTCACCCGGATCCCCTCTCTGTCTCTCTCTCTCTCACGCTCGAATCCCCTTTCTCTCTCCTCTCTCTCTCACAGCCGAATCCCCGACTCACCACGTCCCCGTCGTCGTCCCGCCACGTCGTCGTCAGCGTCCCGCCATGTCGCCGTCGTAGTCCCTTTCCCACCATCGCCGTTGCTCCTCCATCGCCACCGCCGCCGCCGTCTTCCTTTCCACTGTCGCCGTTTTCCTTACTAATTAAACCCGAGGTATGAATTTGATGCTTGTTTTGCTTGGTGCTCCCCCTTAGTTGATGAATTTTGATTGCCATGTTGTTCTTTACCATGCTTCACTGATTAGATCCTAGATTGCCATGAGAACATTGAGAAGATTGCCACGGGTATTATTCTCATCCTCTCTAACCCTAACGTCGATTTTGATGGCGTGAGAATGCTCAAAACATCTTATCGATTTTCTGCTTATTTAAGGAGGCACACAAGGTGTTTGTGAGAATGCTCGTGAGAAATTTTGAGATATTATTCAGGTAAGTTGGTAGACTGGGTTTACTCAAAAGACAATTATAAGAGGAGGAATGTGAGTTTTTGTTTTATTGATAAATTTGTTTTACTTTCTTCATATACTCCGGAAGAGGACAATGAACACTACTACTTCTCAGATTGCTGTTATTGGTACTAATATTTGTCCCATTAATGAGAGCTTGGATTATGAGTAAGCATTTTCGGTTAACCACTGTTCTTCCTTAATTATTTGTATTTTTGTTTACTGTGTTGCAAGCCATTAATTATAAGCCTAACCTATGAGTTTTAGCCTGTGATGTTACTTACGTTGGTCATTAGTATTTTCTGAATTGAGCGTCTCAAAAATCATTTCAAACTAGATCGACATGCTTATGATATGATGTTTGTTTTCCTTTCGTGTCACAATCCTTAGGCTGACATAGCGTGAAGTTATAATATTTTTATGCATACTTTTGGACTTACCATCTTACACTACATGTAGATTGATCGATCTTCTAAACAACATTCTTAAGGTTAGTTAGCTTGCACTTGGCATAAATGCATTACCTAATTAATTGGGGAAAAGGGTTGATATCTCTGTGCTGTTTCCAGTTATATGTAATTAATCATGATTGCATGATCTTATTTTTGTTCGGTTTTAGAGATAAATGTTTTCTTATCTATTCATCCTAGCTAATATTTGTTTTGCTTTACAGTGTTTAGTTAACTTGTGTCTATATATTGGATGCTAGGATTGTGGAGAATGACCAATTTAAACAAGACTGGAGGTCAAGGAAAAGAGTGCAAATATTTCAGTATGTAGTGCTTAAATGGACTCTAGCACTACTCATAGGCCTTGGTACTACAGCTGTTGGCTTGGCTTCTTCAACAACCTTGCAGTTGTGAACATTGCTGGCTTCAAGTTGTTGTTAACTAGGAATCTTGTGCTTGAGCATAGGTAAACTGTGAGTTACCATTTCAGACAGATATATATAATGAACTATTTTAATTAAATCAAATCAGGTGTTAATATATACTGAAATTTTGTAAAATTATGATATAAAGAACGTGACTGCAAACTATGGTCCAAACTTTTTAAGAATTCAAAACCTACATACTGTGATTTCAATCTGTTATATATCCAAAGTTCCAAACTCCTTAGTCACTTGGGGATTGAAACTTGCATACAACAGTGATAAGATTTTGTGGTGTCTGGTATGATCTGAAAATACAATGACTACTAAGATGACTTTTTTTCAAGTTAGAACTGTGGTTCATGCACAGGTACATTCTAGGTTTTATATCATTTTCTGGCTGCAATCTAGTTTTGGCGACCGTCTGTGCTGCACTTTGTGCCTATATTGCACCAGCAGCAGCTGGGTCTGGGATACCTGAAGTGAAAGCTTATCTCAATGATGTTGATGCTCACACTATTCTGGCGCCTACTACTCTGTTTGTCATGGTAACTACAAATTCTTATTTCACACACTTGGTTTTCATCGATCGCTTCAAGTTTAATCTTTTAATTCCTGCTAACCGGAAAATACAATGACATATAATGGTCTATAAGGCTATTCTGAGATAATCTTTTATACACAACCTGCAGATATTTTGTTCAATTGGTGGAGTTTTTGCTGGATTTGTGTTGGGCAACGAGGGGCCTATGGCTTACACAGGTGCATGCATTGCCTCCTTGCTCGGCCGGGGAGGGTCTAGTAAATATCACATGACCCGGAAATGGCTCAGATTCTTCAAGAACGATCGTGATAGGAGAGACTTGATCATCTGTGGAGCTGCTGCAGGTGTTGCAGCTGCCTTCCGAGCTCCTGTTGGCGATGTCCTGTTTACTCTCGAGAGAGGAACATCTTGGTATTCACTCTCTTCTTAATTTTATACTACATATAGAGATCATTAATACAAAGTGGGAATGTTAAAGGGCACTCTGAAATGTAGTAGTCCATGCAGTTTCCATGAATAAGTTTATACCAGTATCACTGTTACTTTCCATGAATATTTTTGGCAGTCTAGTTTAAACACAGATTGAGAAGTTTTTATATATTCTAATTATAACATACTTCTCAAATATTGAACAGAATTCAACAGATTCATTGTTAGATGGCCTTAGCAATGAGCATATTAGTAACTTATGGTTACAATAAAAAAGAGCCTGGCAGTCTTTGCATGAAGAATTATCTGATGAATCAGAAACAAAAAGAAATGTGGTAGTTGTGGCCATCCTGCTGTGCATGCTGCACTGATATGTCATTGCTTGAGATTAACAGAAGAGTGGATGGAGTCTTTACATCTTGATGATGGTAGCATAAGTGTCATTGATTTTCCCAATGAGGAGTAGTCCAATGTATTAATTACGGTGCACATTTGGGGAGATGGTCTATACCTGTGACAAGAACAGTGGCAGATGTTTAAGAGTTTAAGAATACATTTACAGGTATTTCTTCTTAACTTTCTTGCTAAATCTAGTTTGCTTGTATTGATTATATGTACTACTATATGCATGTTACACCTTGATGTATTTTTTGTTGTAATTGCAGAAACTGTTGATAGCCAATAATATATTGTGTAGACTTAAAAGTTCTTTTTTTGAGATGATATAGATAAGATAGCCATGAGACGCTATTTATTTCTTGAGAAATACATAAACATACATCATAGACACTCACTATTATTAGAAGATAATAGTGTTTAAACAAACATATTGAAGTTTGCCCCGGTGTTTAAACATATTGAAGTTAAAGCATATATTTTACTTTGAACTGCTACATACTTCAGGTGGTAGAGAAAGAGAGTGCTGCTGGGGGAAAACTTGGGGATCTGGACTCACTTCTAGCATATTGAGACAAGAAGAAGCATCTATCATGCATTGCTCTGCTGTATTCCTGTGTTTCATGTATTTGGGAACCGTAAGCATTCTACAATATTCAAACATGGTTATATGGATCTGGTTTTTCATTTTATGAATTGCAATTTAGTGATCAAAGTCCATGATATTTATATTGAACTGTTGAGTAACTAGTTGATGTGTGTAAAGATGTCAGTATATTGCGAAATAGCTGAAGTAACAATGAAGTCCGTTAGTTTTAGATTCGATTAGTTATTCTTTCAGGTTTGAACCAATGGCTTGTTCTGTTTATTGCTATATTTGCAATTTTTAAGTAGTAACTAATGTTTGTTTATATATTTAGGAATGAGAAGTATCATGTCTATCATGGTGGGGATAATGAGATCATGAAGAAAAACTACAGCAATATGGTAAGACAGATACTTCTTTTTTGTTGTTGAGCCCAATTGCTGTATTAAAACAATTTGTTCTTTACTTCGAATATCATATAAATTTATGCTCTGCCCATCTAATTTGATCTAATCCCTTCCATAGAAGGCTGCTGATTTGAGCTCTGTAAGTTGCATTTGTTTAGTTCATTTTTGTCCTTTATCATGGCTAGGTGGGCTTAATTTTGTGCCATATAAGCTATTCTTAATGGCTTAGACTTCATGACATGAATTTGTGGGATTTTTTTGTGAGGGGTTTGTAACAATGACAAAGTAAATATTGTGTCAAATAGTCGAAAGATTGTATCTTGGTGAATTGTCGAGAAAGGTAACTTCATAAGAAGGGGTTATTGTAGGTTAACTAATGTTAATGAAGAAGGGCATCTTTATGGGGTTTCTGGAAGCTCAGGAGGTTATGCTGAAACGGTTTTCCACCACGCTGCTAAAACCATCTTTAATACATTAGAAGTAAGTTTATTTTTAAGAGTTTATACTTACTTTCATTAGTGATTTATTTCCTGATATGTTACATGGTTTTCTTTTTCGTAGATTGATGGTAAAATAGTTTTGAGATTTGCCATGTGCCGAACAAGTTTTCTTTATTACCCTTCGCTGAATGTGCCTAATAACTATTCCTTTAAATTTTTGATGGTACAGGAACTTGCTGAGATGATTTTCCAGTCAGCATTGTAGATCGGAGATATTTATTGGCTAGTTGTAGATGTACACTATTTATTGGCAATGGAAGCTAATTTTCTGTTGATGGGGCAAACCTCGAAATTAAGTGGATGAGATTGTTATAAGACTTTATATGCTTATTATGTGTCAGTATGGTACTTTTAGGTTGACATTTTAACTATTTTGTAATTTGAATTTGACATGCTTGTAATACTTCTTTAATTTTAATATGATTGAAGTTTAATTTATTTAATTTTGTTTCATAAACACATGTATTTATTTCATTGTGTATTTGGTTTATAATTGAATTAATATTATAAAAGAAAATATTAAATTATCATAAGTGTAATTAAAGAAAAAATTGTGTATAGAGCGATGGGTATGTATTCAAATAATTGGATGCGAAAACCATCGCTAAAACCTATAGCAATGGAGCTTCAACCGTGGGTATAGGAGTGCAAAATGTGTCTTTAAAATTTATACCAACGGATCCGAAACCGTGGGTATAACACCGAGGTTTTGTCCAACGGGTGAAAAAACCGTCGCGATAGGCTATAGTGACGGCATTTTGCCGTGGGTATAGCTAATTAAAAACGACGGAAAAATATGTCCGTTGGTATAGGTTTTACGGGCTATACCTACGGTTTTTCGCCTTTTACCCACGGATTTTTGCTGTCACTATATGTCAAATTCCTTGTAGTGGCCCATCTGTAGGGGCGTCTGGGGGTATTGCTCTAGGCTTTAACCTTGACATGTTTTGTTGCCTAGACGAGGTCTACGGGAAATATTCAATCTCGGTCTTGCTCCAACGTAAAGCTGACCTGTGGACTCATTCAATTACTGTGGTCTATGGTCTGCATTCTTCTGCTTCTATGACGACTTTCTGGACAGAACTGAGAACAATACAAGCTCGTTGGCCACACCCCTGGGTGGTGGGGGGTGATTTTAACATTACTAGATTTGCCTATGAACACAGAGGCAGAGGAACCACGAACTCGGATAGGGAAGCGTTCAACGACATTATTACGGACCTCGAACTGGTTGACATTCCCGTCTCTAATAGGCTGTTCACCTGGTCTAACATGCAAGCGCTGCCCATTTTAGATAAACTTGATAGGATCTTGGTCTCCACTGACTGGGAGACCAAGTTCCCGTTGGCTTCGGCCAAGTCACTTCCTAAACCCACCTCGGATCATGTACCTATTGTCTTGTCTTCCGGGGAAGTTCAACCTAGGAGAGCACCAAAGTTTAGATTCGAGAGAGCATGGCTAGAAATCCAAGGTTTCTGTCACATGGTCTACGAGAGCTGGTCCCGTCCAACTAAGTGGACTGAAGCAACCGCAATATGGTGTGAGAAAATTAGAAGACTTAGGGGAATGCTCAGAAAATGGAACCGGAATAGATTTGCACTGATTTGGAGGGCAAAAGAGTCCCTGCTTGAAAGTATTGAGGAACTCGAGAAGCTTCAAGAAACTAGGGACCTGCTTCAGGAAGAGCAGAATAGGTTGCTACAATTCAGACAGGAAATTGACCAACTTTATAGGCTTGAGGAAATCAAGTGGCAGCAGCAGTCTAGAATTTTGTGGCTCAAAGAGGGAGACACGAACACAACATTCTTCCATCGTATAGCCAGTGCCAGGCGTAGATCTAACCTCATTCACTCGATCCACTCGGACTTGGGAATGGTCCAAGGCGACAAGGATATCAGAATGGCTTTCCAATCCCATTTCAAACACCTATTTGGATGCAAAGCGGCCCTGAGAGTCCCTCTCCACCACGAATTTTGGAAGGTCCCGACGGGCAACCCCGACCTTATGAGGTGATCCCTAGAAGCACCCTTCATGGAGAAGGAAGTCTGGGAGGCAGTCCAGCAACTTGGAAAGGACAAAGCCCCAGGTCCAGACGGTTTCCCGATACTTTTCTATCAAACATTCTGGGAAGAAATCGAAGACAATTTGCTGAAGATGTTCGCTGATTTCTACGACCATAAGCTCAAATTAGGCAGATTTAATTTTGCGGAGGTTGTGCTGATTCCTAAGAAAGAAGACTCTCGGCGGGTGGGAGACTTCCGTCCCATCAGTCTACTTAACTGCTCTATCAAGATCATTACCAAGATGCTCACCAACAGACTAGGAAAGGTGATGGATGATATCATTAGTCACGATCAGATGGGATTCATTAAAGGACGTTGTATTCAGGACAGTATGGTCACGACTGAAGAAACTATCCACCAATGCCACATCTCGAATGCTAAGATCTACCTCCTGAAGCTGTATCTCGAGAAAACTTATGATTCAGTTGAATGGGATTGTCTTCTGGAAGCGTTGGCTGGAAGAGGTTTTGGGGATAGATGGATCAGATGGATCCACACATGTCTTACCACCAGCAGAACCAGAATCTTGGTGAATGGGGTATCGGGACATCCATTCTCCTGCAAACGGGGCCTTAGACAAGGGGATCCACTCTCTCCCCTCCTCTTCACCATCATGGCTGACGTACTTCGGTCCATGATGGCTAACTGTAGTAGAGCAGGTTGGATCGCTCTGGTGGCCATGGGAGCCAATCACCAAGGCTGCTCAATCCTCTAATATGCAGATGACACTCTTATATTTGGAAATGGCAACCTCGGGGAAACAACTGTCTTCAAAGGGATACCATATAGCTTTGAGGCTTGGTCTGGCCTCAGGGTTAACTTCCACAAAAGTGTGCTCATCCCTATTGCCATGACTATAGAGGAGGCACTAGAACATGCCACGTTTCTCAATTGTTCCACCGAGAGTTTCCCCATTCAGTACCCGGGGTTGCCACTAGGACCCGGGAAACACAAAAAGGTCGATTGGCTACCCATCATTGATCGGGTGGAGAAACGTCTTGCAGGGTGGAAAGGTAAAGCCCTATCATTGGGAAGGAGAGTCACGCTAATTAACGCAGTCCTCTCAAATATTCCAACCTATTATCTGTCCTTCTTTAAAATGCCGCGATGGGTGATTCAGAGAATTGACCGAACTCGAAAATGATTTTTGTGGAAAGGAGCAGACCCAGATAGAGGCGGTTACCACTTGATCAGATGGGAGAAAGCATGCATGAAAAAGATACATGGAAGACTAGGTATTATTGATCTTCAAGATATGAATCTTGCCCTATTGGGTAAATGGTGGTAGAAAATTTTCCACCCCAACGGAGAAGGGTGGCAAGAATTTGTTCAGGGATACCTGCATGGGAATGGATCAAGAAATTTGGGGTTCAAGGTAGGACCACAGGTTTCTTAGTTCTGGAGAGGCATAGCTTTGGCCTACGAACCATTCATTAGCGGTGTGACATCAAATATCGGTAACGGTAGACTCACCAGATTTTGGTGGGATAAGTGGTATGGTGAGCACACACTTCGAGCTCTGTTCACCGATCTATATGATCATGCATCTCAACCACACTGCACAGTGGCCGCAACCTAGAAAAGAGGTGCCTGGAATCCAGTCTTTAAACAACCGCTCGACCCGGACTCTCAGCTTAGGTTCAAGGAACTTCAGACCTACATTACCAACACTGGAATTAGTTGCTCTCAGGGTCCAGACAGGAAGTCTTGGGGAATGGAAAAGAATGGCACGTTCACCGTGCACTCCCTGTGCAACCTAATCCACTTTAGGGGATGTGCTCCAAAGTGGTCAGCCGTCATTTAGAGGACGAAAGCTCCGCTGAAAATCAAAATTTTCTTATCAATGATGTTGAACGATGCGATTTTGACTAGAGAAAACCTCACTAAATGCCAACCGAACGTGAATTCTTGTTGTGGGTTCTGCCACGCTACCCCAGAGGCTAGAGACCACCTCTTTCCACAGTGCCGCAAGAGAAAAGTGGTACTCGTTGAGGTACTCAATGCCCTGGGGACGAATCAGTACCCTATTATGTATGAGGATCTGTGGGTAGGTTCAAAATTCGCTATTGAAAGGAGAACTATGAGAGAAGCATGGTATATCGCTATCACCGCAACGACCTGGGTTCTATGGCTGGACATGAATAATCTTTATTTTCGCAAAACTTTTACTAATATTTCTGGTAATTTGACTCACACTATGCATTTTATGTCATTTTGGACAAATGTGGCTGCAGCATGTCCCAGAGGGAGGATAGCAAGCGTGTTCCAGGTTGACGAGTTTGATGATGATGATGTCCAAATAGGCCCGACGATCGACTGACAGCTAGATTGTCCTTTTACTGTAGATTGATCCCCACTGCCCCAGGGTTTGTTGGGGGAATATGATGTATTTTGTTCAGACGCGTGTATGTTGCGCTCATTCTGTTCTTCTTTTGTCCCACCCCCCATGTTTGGGGTGGAGTTTATGTACTTTTGATTTGACAGTAGGATCTTGTATTTAGCTCAATACTCTGAGTTTGTTTTATTAATGTCATGCCCCGCTTCCCAAAAAATACGGAATGCAAGCATGTGACACAACCCTCTTCTGGAGCGTGGTTTTTGGTGGGGTGAGCGAGATAGTTGTTTGGTGAGAAATTGCCTGAGATAGCACAATCGTGAGGGAGTTGAAGGTATCCTCTTCATGGCTACCTCTATGGTAGTGGCTGTGGGAGCTGTTGGCGAGTCTGTTGGATGAGTGGTGGAGTTGGTGGGAGGGTGCGATTGCTGTGCAGGTGCCGAGGTGTCATAAGTCGGCTGCGGGGCTTGGGCCCAAAGATGGGGGTCCCCCAGCGAGGAGAAGGCAGGGAGCGGCGGGTGTTAAAATCCTGCCAGACTAGTTTCGGGTGGGTGTGCATGTGCCGTGGAGGCAGTATACGAAGCTAAACTGACGTACATACAATTTTACTGGACCAAGCTTGTTTGTCGGCCCACCCTCCAGGGTTATTGGAGGGATTTATTATTTGTACGGGTCATGTTTCTTCATGTATGTTTTATTTCCTGTCTGTAGGTTGTAGTCTGGCCCAGTTCTCTGGGTTTGTATCATTAATTTCTTATTAATGAAACAGGGTGGCCAATATCCACATTTTTCCTAAAAAAGGTCACAAACTATCATATCTTTTCCCACCGTTTCCACCCAAGCAAGTTTAGGTCTTCCCCCCACCCCTAACTCTACCCTCAATACTTATTAAATCACTTTTTCTATCGGGTGCACTACTAGGTCTACATATGACATGTCCAAACCACCTGAGGCGATTCTCTCTTAACTTATCTTGGATATGAGCTTCCTTTAGCATGTCTCGTATATGCTCATTTCTAATTCTATCATTCTCGGTTTTACTACACTTCCATCTTAATATCCTCATCTCCGCTGGATTCATATTTTGGACATGTTTCTTTGTTGCCCAACACTCTGCTCCATACCCCGCATGGGTTATCAACAAAATTGATAAGATTCGAAGAAATTTTTTATGGAAGGGGAGTAGAGAGGATGGTAGGAGTCTTCCTTTAGTGAAATGGTGTGTAGAAGGAAAGAATTTGGGGGATTGGGAATCCTTAATCTTCGAGATATGAATCGAGCCTTATTATGCAAATTGTGGTGGAAAATCCATTCTCATTTTTCTATCAATCAATGTTTCATTTGGGCTCGGTACCGAGGACGTAGACGATTTAGATTTGGGGGAGGGCAACATCGTTGAGGCATTTTTCCTGTTTGGAAAGGGATTGACAAACTAGGAGAGTTATTTCATTCCCATGCTCCCAGCAAGGTGGCGAGTGGAGTTGACACTAGATTTTGGTTAGATTCTTGGGCTAGTCCTAATACTCTTGCTTCTCTCTTCCCCAAGATTTTTAGTGTTGCCCGTAACAAATTTGCCTTGGTTGCCGAATATTGGGGCAATTCCTCCAGGCATATCCAATTGTCCGAGCCTAGTGAAGCTTATGCTCAGAGTTTGTGTGCCCCCATTTATTCACTTCTAGAGGGTAGGACGATCATGTATGAGAACTTGCAGGATGTGAGGGGTTGGAGACTTGCCTCCAATGGTCAGTTCTCTGTCAAGTCCATGTATCGTTTACTCGGTGATGGGGGTATGAGAAGTGTTGAGAATCGAGTAATACGGAGTTTGAGTGTTCCGCATAAAGTTCAGGGCTTCTCGTGGCTAGTTCTTAAAGATGAGATTCTTACTAGAGAGAATTTACTTAAGAGAGGTTTAATCACGATGGCTTCTTGTCCTAGATGTAACTCTCAAGTGGAATCTATCTATCATCTTTTTGTGGATTGTGTATTTAGTTGAAGTATTTGGGATATAATCCTTCTTGGTTTCGGCAATAATAAACTTCCCCATAGTATCCCCCACTCGTGGGGAGATTTTAGAGATTGTGAGAGCGTCCCAGAGAGGCGGAGGGAATGGGACTGTGTTGTGGCAGCGTCTTTGTGGATCATTTGGCTAGATAGAAGTGATTTGTGCTTTAGAAATCATTCTTCTAATCTTCTGCAATTGATCTATAGAATATTTCGCTTACTACTTCTTGGCTTTCCATTCCAGGTATGATGAAGAGAGCTTGTGTGGACCACATGAGCAATAGAGAGGATATCAACAGTTAATCAGAATTGCACTTTTCAGCTAAAGACAAGGGGGAGCTCTTGGAATTGTTGGACGGTGTTGTTTAGATGAACATTTTGGGTTTTTCTTTTTGGCTCCAGGTCCCATTGTATGCTGAGCCCACTTGTACTGTATATCTGTCTAAATCTTGTTGTATTTTGGTTGTAACAGAAGATGATTTTTATATATGAGACCGATGGCATTTCTCATGCCATCCTTTATTTCAAAACGCTCTACTCCATACATCATTGATGATCTAACAGTCATCCTATAAAATTTTCCCTTCAACTTCAAAGATATACGTTTGCCACACAAAATACCACTTACACTTCTCTACTTAAGCCACCATGCTTGGATCCTATGTATAGCATTTTCACAAATCTCCTCATCTCTTTGCATAATCGAGCATAAATATCAGACACGGTATCTCTTAGGTATCTCTTGACCATCAAGCTTCACTATTTCTGTCATGCCCCGCTTTCCAAAAACACGGAATGCAAGCACATGACACGGTCTAGCGAATGACTTGCGTCATCCATAGGCTGTTATTGATCTAACTCAACAATATATTCAAGTAATAAAAACAACCATGCATGCATTGGAAGAATAATCACATAAATAACAATATTGGAAATTTAAGCATAAAAATAACCAACATCAAAATAACCCAACATCTGGAAATTTAACAAACAATATTCGGGTCGAAGCCCACAATACAAGAAAATAGCATTTGTCCAATTTTATTAAAGTCATCAAATAAACCAACATTTATTTTAGCGGCGCAGTAAAATATCTCCTTCACCAATGCTGCTCTCCTATTCCGTCAGGTAAATCTCCTTGATTACCTGTAAGTTGCTCATCTAAAGAGAGGAAAAAGAAAGTCCTTAGAGCAAGTCGTAGACATACAAGTGAAGAAACAGAGAAACAATGATAATAGTGGTATAACAATGAATTCAATAAACGATGAAGTCAATAGTGTTGAACAGTGACAAAGCAATAATAATACAATATGCAATAACTATGATTTATCACGATAATGATGAACAATATCAATAATGGCAATAATAACGATAACACTGTTCAATAAGATAACAATATGCAGTGATAATGTGATGAGAGCCTTAGGTCTATTATTCATTTTTAGTCCTAGATAATGCACGTACTCCTGTGTCCCATGTGTGCCATACCACAGGTTCGATGCATACAATCCATTTCGTTTAGACTAAGGTGGTAGATTCTATAGTTCATGTACTCGGGAACAATATTCAATAATTACCGATGACCGAATCAATCGAGATACTGAAGTCAGTAATCTGCAATTAACCGATGACCGATATAACCAAAAGATCGATAACCGATAGACCGATAATTAGGGAAACACGGGCCCCTCTTCCGAGTACAGTCACTATGTCATCAACTACCCTAATCATCCCTTAACCCCGGCTTGATTTGCTTTCTTTATTCAATTAACATACAATAATGCAATTAATAAGGGACACTAATAAAGGTGACAAAACAACCCTAAGATCATGCAGTATTCTATATACAATATAATACACTAAAAATAACATTATAGATACAATTATATATTATTAAACATAGGAACCCAATTCTGAGTAGCAGTAGGTTGCTGTACCAAAATCAGAATTCCCGTTGCTATAGGACAGCAAATGTGGATCCATCAGGTGGTCTAGAAACTAGACTCCTGCCCGGTTCCAATACATACTTAAAAGCTACATTCCGACAACGATAGCTAGGCGAAATTCAATGTTCTTTACAGATTTTAGTTTCTGGCTGGGTGTCGATGTTGACTAATTTCAATCATAAAGGCAGTAAATAATCATTACAAAAATTAGTAAAAATAATTTTTATCACCCTAAGCATGTTATCTACAAATATGGAATTTATCTAGTCCATATTTGATCATTAGTCCACTAAATTTATTAGCCTAACATGGTATGTACATGAATCTGAAATTACAGCGCAGCTGTAGCAAAAGGGTCATAACTCGGGCGATATAAGTCGAAATTCGAAAATTCTGGTGTCTATTGACATCTAGACAATTAGTGCTACGTTTCATTTTCAGGAAGCGACTGATTTTAAAGAATTTATCTAGGTCGAAACAGCACAACAAGGTTCAGGCTGGCGTGATTTCCAGAATAGTCAACATGTTTATTTTGAATAAAACGGTTAAAAAGTTAAGAATGATAAATTGGGGGTTTAATAATCATAAATCACAGCGAACCAATCATATGTGAACATGGTATTAAGATTTATGATGTCCATAACTCTATTACTTACAATCAACTAATTTATCGATAGCAATCACATAACCAATCAACCCTAATATACAATCCACAATAGTTGTCTTTAATGTCATTATATGAAATGTGACAGTAATTCCCTATTCTTATATTCAATAACTATAACTACATGGGTGCATGTAAGATTTCTATACATTAGAGGCAAAAAGACGGCACGAAGCCGAGATTACCACTTGGATTCGCTCGTGTAAATCCGTGGTATCCCAACGATAGATACAATAACATTTTACGATATTCAATATGAATCCACTTGCGGAATTCAATAAAAATATCGAATATGATACAATAAATATTCGATAAGAAATGACTTGCCTTTTTGACGATTTGATCCGATAAATATTAGAATCCAAGACACGCGTGAGCTACGTGCCAACACTGAACAGCAAAATACCAAACAGCAACACTCTCAGATCCCCAGAACAGCAAACAGCAACACGGGGATCGGGATCTGCTACACGCCAGAACAGCAAACAGCGGAAATCGACCAATCCCACTTTGCCAAACACCAAACAGCGAAGGTGGATCCCCTAAGCCAGAACACCAAACAGAGATTTCACCCACTCTTGTTCCTTCTTCTTCCCCAAACGCGCCAGAGAGAGAGAGAGAGAGAGATATCACGGGAGGGTGCAGTGGCGACTGCGACGGTCGGCGACGGCGACAGCGGCGAGGGTGACGACGACGGTTAACGGCACTGTTGTCGAGGGGCGTCGACAGCGACCAAGCGAGTGGCGAGCTCTGTTCTCGCTCCGAAAACAGGGGAGACGAAACGATGGGGGATTCTCGGTGCTTGAACGGCGACGAGGGTCTGTGGTGAGGCGAAGACGATGGTGGAGACAACGGGTTGATGAGTGGTGGTGAGTAAAGGCGATCGGAGATGGCTAGGGCAGTGGTGGATGGGTTCGATGGGTTTCGGTGAAGGAAGACGATGATGGGGAAGATGGGTGCGGTGATGGTGAGGAGCGACGAGGAAAGGGTTGGCAATGGATGGTGAAGTCGAGTTCGAGCGAGGGACAATGGCGACGATGGGTCACGGTGGATGGAAACAGGGAAGAGGGAGAGGAAGGTGAGCGGGAAGGATTGGGTTTCGAAAGTGAGGGGTTTGCACAGTGAGTGGGGTTAGGGGTGAACAGTAGATGGGTTAGGGTTTTCTTTTTGGAGTTATGTGGCTGCACAATAGGGTATTAAGTTAGTATTTTGGTTGATTTAGTAATGGGAGAGATTATAGGGCTTAATAATAGGGATTTAGTTTTCAAATTCTTCGGAGTTACAGATTGTGGAGATAGTGGGGAGTGATTAGGAGCAATCATAGGGATTAGTCCGTTAGGAAGAATTTGGGGGGTTAATTTGGGTTAGTGGGTTATGGGCGAGAGATCCAATAGGAGGTGGATATTGGGCTTTGGGTACAAAGTGGATCAATTTGGAGGACAATTCACAACCCAAGATGATAAGGCAAATTTTATAAAATTAAATCTGAATTTAGAATACAAGGAGTAGATTTTAAAATAACCAGCTGAGATCAGGATTAGATTATGAATAACATTAGGATAAATATTATTCAATACAAAATGCGACAAAAGAAATGAATCACAATTACAATGGAGATAACAATTGGGATCAATAACAGAAAAAGGAAAAATGAAAACGGGAGTTACAATTTCATCAATTGTGTTCCGTATATCACTAAAATTACACTCCATATACTTTGTTTTAGTTCTGCTTATTCTAAAGTCTCTAGCTTCTAAAGTTTTTCTGCGCAATTCTAATTTAGCATTGACTCATGCTCGAGTCTCGTCCACTAAGACACCTCATCTTGTATATCGGCAAAAAAACATACAATATGACACCTCATCTTGTATTCCTCGTGTCATTTCATCCATAACCAAAGCAAAGAGGTAGAGGCTTAAAGCCGAACCTTGGTGTAAACCTACTGTAATAGGAAAATCACTGATCTCTCCTGTGATTGTTCTAATTGTGGTATTTCCCCCTTCATATATATCCTTAATTAGCTTAATATACCGAATAGTTACTCTTTTATTATTTAACACCCACCATACTATGTCTCTATAGACTTTATCATATTTTTTTTCTAGATCTATAAACACCATATATAGATCTTTTTTGTTCTCCATATATTTTTTCATTAGTCTCATCAGTACATAAATTGCTTCTATTGTTGACATCCCAGACATAGATCCAAATTGATTCACAGTCTATGTTTGATTACTCTCTCCCAAATAACACCGTCACATTTACCTGATACCTGGACCTGGCATTGGACCGGAACCGACTCGATCTATACGGGTTCGGGTCCTAAAATAAGACCCGATGCACTTTCAGGTCCGCTCAAAATAGAACCGACCCGGACCCGTTAAAAAATACCTCAAAAAATATGAAATTTGAATAATAATGTTATTGGGATATACATATAAATAGTAATTGTTGAATATAGATGTGTAAATATATTATTTATTCATGTACTTAGCTGCAAAAATTTTTGGAACCCTAGAATATCGGGTGCAAAATACTTACGTGCACATATTTATTCCCCAATACTGGAACCGATGGGTAGATTTTTTAACTAGGATACGGACCCGAACCCGGACCCGATTCTTGCAAATCTGGGTCCATGTCCAAATTTTGGACCAGTGAGGTATCGGGTCCGGGTCCGGGTCCGAGTAGTAGAGGACCCGACCCGATACCAACTCTACTCCCAAATTTTCATCATATGGCTCGTGAATTTAATCTCTCGGTAGTTAGAGCAACTTTGTATATCTCCTTTATTGAAAATGGGTACAATTAAAAATGCACAGAGAAGGCTCAAATTTAACGACACAATTCGCAAATGTTCTTAGTGGATTGGCAAGTGGATCTTGCAGGATCCGATTCGTCCACCTCTAGTGACTCTTATTTGCTTCTGATTTAATGCACACAAACACATATAATCAGAATTCAGAAGATCATGTCAATATGACCCGCATCCAAATTGTGAGATTGTAAACAAGCATTATGTGGTAGCAAAAAAAAAAGCTTCCAAGATTATCACAGGGAGAAAATACATATGCAATGTGCATTTATTACGAACCGCTCTACGGCAATTCTTCAGAAGCAGCAACTAATACATGCACGCAGCAACTGGTCCATCCATCACAGAAAAATGGAAATGAACCTTTATTTCAATCCATTGACATTAACAATTAAACTAAAGATGCAATCTTTTGAGTTCTAAACAACGAACGAAATCGGGGATTAGTCACAGAATTCATTCATGAACGATTCATGGAATTCTTTGAAGCGGGAGATGATAGCTGGGATCTTATCCTCTTGAGGAAGTATTGTGCTCCTGAAGTATGTTCCCAGGACCTAATCACACAAAACCAAACACTAATAATACCATTCGTGGAGTTTTTAAAAAAGATCAAATAATCAAATTTGGATTTTGTTAAATCACCCTAGGAGGGGGGGGGGGGGGTGAATAGGGTGATTGTGCGGAATAAAAAAAAACTAAAATAAAATACAGAATAAATAAAAAGAGTTAAGAGGAGCAAACGCAGATAGCACAAGTGACGCATCGATGTAACGTGGTTCGACTCTCAGGTCTACGTCCACACCTCCTGCTTGTAGAAATTCTCCGCCACAAGCGTTCCGCTATACTCAAAATCCTTGTACAGTAATTCTCGGATTCCGGCCGAGAGACCTATTACACCCACAAGACTTCTAACACAAGTCCCGTCAATCTCACCGAAGTGGAAGAAAAAGAAAAAGCTCAAGATCTTTAATGATCCTGACTGAAGAATACAAAATAGTTATCACACACACTCGGATTGATTGTTGAAAGATTAGTTCAGAAGATTTTTCTTAAAAGTAATAGGTGAAGAATATACATTGGGTTCGTCCAATTAAATAGACTGGAAAGTGTATCGATCAAAATTAGAAACGATACATTCCAAAAATATGAACAGCGCAAAGTACGGTCACCGCAATCTCGGTGCAGTCGACCGTTCATCTCTCTGACGTAAAGTAGAGAGCTGAAGGGCCGACTACTTCTTACATAACTGTGAGTTGCAGTCGACTGCGATGCGGTCGACCATCATGAGGTGCGGTCGACCAGTATTGCGCTGTTAATACCAAATCCACTTTATATTCTTACCGAAAACTAATCAATCAATCAATCAATTTTATACAGATTAAATTTCACAAATATAGGATGATAGGAATTGGTCTTGATAGCTTTCTTGGACACTAATCAGTCAACTGCTCTTTTTGAATATCTTTTTCTTTTGCTTGATTTCTCAATCTTTCTTTATTACTTTCCTTCTTTGAATATTCTTGAATCTCTTTTGGATCTCTTATGGATATTATTTTATCCTGAAAATCTGAACAACTCAATTTAAACTTATTAGTATTTATAGACGCGTGCACACTGAACTAAGAGTCAACAGATTTGTGAGGAGCTGACCTGCCCAAATCCAGATCCAGGAACCACGACGATTCCAGTTGCATCAAGAAGGCGATGGCAATAAAATGCATCAGGGGCTACCTTTGCAGCTTTGGTAGCTTCAATTGCATTTTGCAGCAGGTTAATTCGAGGGAAGAGATACATTGCACCTTCAGCCTTGTTGCATGCGATACCTTCTAGGCTATTGAATGCATCTTCCAATGCCTATTTCCAACAAAAGATGATTGCTGGTGAATGAAAAGAAAATAGTTTGAAATATTGTGTAGTAAAACTTTGGAAGCACATTAACCCAGACCTTTGCATGCCTTGCTAGAGATTGAAGAATTCCATTCTTTTTGGCAATGAAAGCTCCATAAGATTCATCTCCAACCTGCAGATATATCCAACTTTTTATTTTCTATAATTACAACAATATGCTGGACATATATAAAGGAACAATTTTTTTTTCTTTTTCAAATGTGAATTATTTACATTTGGAGTGTTCATGACAAGGCTGGCAAGAATCTGGCCAGATATGTTGGAACAAAGATTCACTGATGCAACTTTGTAAATCTGCTCTCTCACTTAAGCATTAATGCCAGTAACCTCCATGTAATTAACCACCCCTTTTTCCACATTCCCCGTGATATCCTGGTAAAGACACAATGTGATTGATTATGTTGCTGTTTGAAAAATAAAAAATAAAAAGTAAGAATATACTTACCCTTGGAAATTGATTGAAATGATACTAAAGCAACATCCTTTTCACATTATCCCATCGACCTAGCAATGTTCTTGAATGAACTGAAAGTCTTGTCATCAACATAGATGTTCTCTTGGTATACCTATAAAAAGAATTGCATCAATTCAGTACTGAGACCATGCACACAAACACTTAAGGAAAAAAGAAACAAAATACCAGAAAAAATTGACAGTTAGGATTTCAATCAACTATTTTCCATGTAAAAGAACCTGGCCTCCTCTGGACATTGCTTAAGCTTCAGAAGGACATGTGCCTCTAGAATTGGTACTACTTTTTACATGAGTGGGAGATGAGATACAGTAGATTATGAACAAGGAAATAGTTTATATAGTAATATTGATGAGAACTGGTTTATTTGGCTCTTGGCTTTATCTCAAGCGACGATGATTTAATTTTTTTTTTAAAAAAATCTATTTATCACTTTTTTTTGGCTAATAAAGGGTGTTGCAGTAAATTCGTAGTTAAGTACATGATATGTTAGGTTTCCCTGCTTCCAACTGCCTCTAGAATTTACTGCAAGACCCTTCATTCATTATTCTCTCCACTGAGACCTTATTCCCAACTTGGAGAATTGATGTCAAAGTAAATGGATGAGTGTAAAATTTAGTCAATTAGTCTGTGGAACCTTGTGTTGAATACTAACCCAACCAAGTTTGATCAGAAAATAGTCTAGAGGGTAAAAGTGCAGGCAGTTCTCACCCCATCTACAAGGAGAACTATACCTTGTTCCTTGCAAAATTCCACTATTTGTCGTTGGTTTTCCTCGGCAAGAACCTGGAAAGGAGCAGAAAATACATATAAGCAAAAGAAAAAAATTGAACTATGCATTGAATCAGAGGTCTATGTATGAAATGATATGATAAGAAAATATGTACATTATATTTGTACTTTTTAATCACGATCACTAGCAACTATACAGTGTAAAGTCCCTCAAAGATTTCTTTTTCCAAACATATGTACATTAGATTTTCCCCCCAGTTCATTTTTTTCACCTTTTCAATTAAAAAAAACCAGGAGATCATAACTATTGGCATTATATTTGTGTACTTTTTAAAATCCTCCTCCCCCCCCTATTTCATGTTTTGGACCTTTTTAATTCACAAAATTAGCCAGGATAACAATCCCTTTATCATCCATCCCGATCAACAATATCAAGAACTCATTCCCTTGATTTACCTTGCACACCCATCAGGTCAGGAGCGTTGCAAAGAGAGGATTGGCAACCATTAATAGACAAGGTAGAAAAAAGATTGGCAGGATGGAAGGGATGCCTTCTCTCATTGGGGAGGGGGGGAGGGGAGAATCGCATTACTCAATTCTGTACTTAGCACGATACCCTTGTACTTAATGTCCATTTATGAGCTGCTGATATGGGTAATCAATAAAATAGAAAAAAGCAGAAGAAGATTTCTGTGGAGGGGGGCAGACGAGACTAAGAAGGGATTCCATTTGGTTAAATGGGGGAGAGTGTAAGAGGAGAGAATTCGGAGGACTTGGAATAGTGGATCTAAAAGATATGAACAGGTCATTGCTTAGTAAGTGGTGGTGGAAAATGAAATGGAGACGCAACAATTGGAGGTGTAAATCGTTCGCAGCCGATCGAAATAGGAGGAAAATTCTATTTGGAGGGAGCAGTGTATACGGAAAGGCATAGTTTTTGTGGAGGGAAGTGGCAAAGGTGGGGATATCTTTAATGCGAATACTAGATGCAGGATCGGGAATAGAAACGACACTAGATTGTAGAAGGATAAGTGGTGTGGGGATAGGTCGCTGCTTTCTTTATTTCCGGAAGCAACGGCCATTACGATTAGCAATGATACATTGGTGGTGGACGTATGACGCTATGGAAGAATAACACTCGAGGTATCGAATCAGTTATCTTAGGAAAGTTTGAGCAAAACGAAGAGGCTAAACAACTTCGTTAGCACAGAAGGACGCTATACTACGGAATCGGAGGATGAGAGAAGTTGGAGTCTCGAACCCTCTAAGGCATTCTCAGTGTCTTCAATGTATAAATGGTTAAACGATGGAGCGGTAAGGAGAATGGAGGCCAATATTATATGGGGGATCAAGGTGCCCCTGAAAGTGAAAGTGTTGATTTGGCTGGTGATGAACGATGCAATTCTCTCTAAGATTAATCTGCGGAAAAGAAATGTCCAAATCGATGTCACATGCTTAGATTGTAATACTGTTGACGAGGCTACAAATCATATTTTATTTAATTGTCCTAAGGCAAGTCTGGCCTGGGAGGTGGTGAGTTTAAGTTTTGGATGTATAGAGGGTCCTAGGTCGAGTGCTGAGGTTTGGGATCATTCGAGGGTACATATAGTCAGGAGAGAGGATAGATTAGCTTGGGATATTGCTGCTGCTGCTACAATGTGGAGTCTATGGCTAGACCGTAACGACTTGTGTTTCCGAAATATCAAAAACAGATTTAACATTTTGATTCATAAAGTTTTCGTTCTCACTCATGATTGGGCATGTTACGCGGGGGCGAGGAAGAGGCTCTGCTTAGAAGAGGAGGATGGAAAAGGGGATGAGTAGCCCGTACTGATTGGGATGATAGTCGACAAAGATTGTATTGGAGTATAATTATCTGTATCTGTATCTTCTTTGCTCATTCACTTTTTTTTGATCGTTAAACCGTGGGTAAAAACCCCCTGCGTTTCATTAAAGAGAATTTAACAAAACATATAACCAAAAATAAGGTTTATGAAGTTCAGATCCCAATAGGATGGGTTCTGAAACTCATACACCCCAACCAACAAACAAAAAATACAACAAAATCTAGTCCTACTGATCGGTCGTCCATGCCAGAACAAATTTCTCGTGCCAATTTGGGCTCACTCTCTCACTCAGTCCCTCGCTTGTATACCGTTTATCCTCTCAAACTATCGTACGCTCTCCCTCGTCGCCCCCAGCAGTGACCAAAACAACAAGTGTAAGCACCATATTAGAGACACCGCAAGCACTCTGCCAATCTGACAACTCCATGTCAAGATTGAGTCATCGATCTCATTCCCTTGCTTCACCCTCGATGGCTCTCACTGCAACCTCACAACAAGGGTAGACATCGCACCTGACCCCTGCGAGCCCTCTGACATGAAAGAAACCAAAGACACCCCTTACTTTGACCAACCAAGGTCAAAGTAGAGCCCAAACTATAAATTTGCCTGACAACCATCGCCCATACCAACTAGGGTACATTTCATTGCTAGTTGTGAATCGGTTGTAATTTGGACATTAGGAACGAGTTTGGAACTTAGAAGCTCCTCATCGTTCACTCGAATTTCACAACTCGACTTGAAATTTAAACTCCCCCCATACGACATGACTTCCCAGATCAAAATCGAATTTCAGAATGAAACTTTGAAATTCGAAAATCTCCCACCCTCTACTCTCTCACCGACCTCCCCACATGCCTCCACAGCAGTCCCGACTACCCCAAGTTCGCCGACGCCACCCAACGCCGTTGCTTGGCAGTACTCCCGCTGTAAGCCCCGACGCAACCAACTCGAGCCCCGACTATGAGCGCGTCACCATCCCCGATGTCGCCAGCGCTAGTCAGCAACTCCCACACCCACGACCAAGATCGGCCCTGCCAAATGGTTGCCTCCAACGTTGACCGATCGCCACGATCCCCGGCCGATCTCCTCTTTGCGCATTCACTTTTAGATTTGAGATATCTTGTATTAGAGGTAGGGTTAGTGATTTGCAGACGATATTTTGTACTACTTGTTTCGTTAATTATCATTAATGGAGCGACGACGACGTCATCTTTTAAATAAAAAAACAATCCCTTTATCATAAATAATCTGAATTAGAAGGGACTCGTTGATCTTTTATGGAACAACCCTTAATATGCTTAAAAGTTTTTCTAAAAAAAAATACAAACATACTTGTTCTCGCATAGCTGCGAAAAATCATAAACCAAAGGAAATCCTCAGTAACAAAAAAACACCTGTCCAGTTGGATTGCCAGGATTTATAACAACTAGGGCCCTCACAGTTATACGGTTAGAACGAGCATCTTCCAGTTGCTTCTTAAGCTCAGAAACCTCAAGTCACCACCCCGTATCTTCATCAAGGTAATATGGGACCTGAAATTGAAGAGTTCTTAGCAAAATGGTTGCTCTAACTAAATTCTTACTAAGACCATGTTACAGAACGTTGTATCTACTTAGTTGGAGCATGATTATTTACATAAACAGTAAAACTAACTGACGAAGCTAGCCAAATAAACGCAGAGTCTCAATGGTAATCTGTATTTTCTTTATTAGCAAATTATTACACTACATTTGACATATTCTCAAAACAGAGGGTAGCTCAACCAAATTTAGATTTTAAACTGCTTAACCAATAACTCAACTCCACTAAATTCATACTGTTTTAACTTCATTTTGCATCGTAATGTGAATAGTACATATACTAATGTAGCAATGTATTCTTGACGGAACCATATGACTGAAGAGTACGGAGATGTATAAGATGGAGTTTACTGGTAAGGTAAGCAACATACAAGAGAACCACCATGAAGCGCAATCGAAGCAGAGTACAGAGGATACTGAGGGATAGGGCAGAGGATTCCATCTTCCTCCGACCTCAATAACAACTGCATCATCACGTGCACCTGCCAGGGAGAAACTTAGTTGATAAAAAAGGAAGCTCTTCTCATAAGATCTAACAAAACATTTTAAAACTTTTTTAAAGTACATACAACAGGGCTTGCACCATCTGTTAAGAATATGTCATCAGCATTGGCAGGAAAGCCATTACGAGCAGCGATTCCAGCTGCAATAGCATCACGCAGGCCCTTGATACCCTAAAGCGTAAAAAAAATTTACTCCCACTTCACAAGATCAAAAAGGAAAATGCAGTTGGGGTTATGCTGAACACAAGCTTACTTGGCTGTGACTGTATGCACCAGTAGCTTTACCAGGTATCTGGCTTAGAATCTCTGATGCTCTTTTTATGGAATCTGAGCTGCAGAAAGATAATAATATTTATACATAAAATTAACGCCACATATAATTGCATATATCAAAATAGCATAATTTCTACAAGCATCGAATAATGTTTCTTAATGTTATCTAATACTCGAAGCATGAATGGAAGAAATCATAGAACCTAAGCCCAAAGCAAAATGATTTTTGGTCAAGCATGATAGTAGCACAAAAGCTCAATCAACATCCAGACACTAACGTTTCCAGAAAAGAAGAAATAATAATAATCCAGAAGCTAATTGTCTATAAAATACTTGATTGATTCGTTAAAAATGTCAGGTTATTTATAAAATAATTTAGTGTTTTATTTTTTTGCAAAATTGCTCATCCATCAGAGTCTAGTTCTACCTACATAACAATCCATAACTAATAAATGGAGTACATTAGAACAAAAACAACAAAAATAATCTACCAATTTTTTTCTTCTGACAACTTCTCACGATTTTGTTTTTGGAGATGCAAATCTCATTTCAAATAATTGTGGTGAATGTATCCATAATAAAACAATTCCAATAAGAAAACTATTTATACTCTAAAACAACATAAAAGAATATAATTTCAATATTTAATGAACGAATTCACTTTTCATTGTTATGTACAATGCAGCATGCCAATGGGAAGAGAAAATATTAATACTTGTCTAAGTATGATGCTGATGTGTTGGTGACTAAACCTCTCGTTTTTTTAGTTTCCAAATCCTCTCGTCATCCTCATCGTCTCTTCTGTGTTGTCCCCCTGTAATTACTAGTTCGAGTGCTTCATTCTGTTCTGGATCTGCTTCTACTTCCAATCTCAAGTGCCTTCTCCTCCATACTTCTGCCACCAGAGCATCTTCATTGTTTAAATCTGCAATGTTTGGGAATAAAAGATTGCAATGTATTCTCTCCACACCACCTATCCTTCTAGAACCTGATTTTCTTTCCATTTCCAATCACGCATCTTGTGTTCGTG
Source organism: Hemerocallis citrina (assembly GCA_017893485.1). Lineage (NCBI taxonomy): Eukaryota > Viridiplantae > Streptophyta > Magnoliopsida > Asparagales > Asphodelaceae > Hemerocallis > Hemerocallis citrina. The sequence continues at coordinate 259,586,042 of CM030364.1, forward strand.
TGGAATATCTCCCCCACCTTCGCCACCCCTTTCCAAAGAAAGGATGCCTTACCTTGTGCACTTCTCCTACCAAAACTGTACTTCTTCCGTCTTCAATATAGTGTAAAAGACTTACACCACCATATTTTATTCTTACGTCTCATTTTCCACCACCATTTATTGAGAAGTGCCTTGTTCATGTCTATCAAATTTACCGCCCCTAACCCCCCAAATTCTTTCTTGTTGCACACTCTTCCCCAATTGACCAGGTGGAGCCCTTTGCTGTCCTGATTCGCCCATTTCCATAAGAATCTCCTCCTGCATTTATCGATTTTACTGATCACCCATGCCGGCATCTCATATACCGACATCAGATATGTCGGTATGTTGCTCAACATAGAGTTAACAAGAGTTGTTCCCCCCCCCCCCCAAACAATAGGAATTTTCCTTTTCATCCTGCCAGGCATTTTTCCACCTTCTCCACTAGTGGGATCCATTCTTGATGATTCATACGTCCTGGTCTGATGGTTGTCCCCACATACTTTATTGGAAACACTCCTTTGTTGCATCCAAAGATGTTCATGATAGTATCTACCGAAGTTGTACTCTCTTTGCCAAGTCTAACAACACAGCTCTTGTCGTAGTTGATAGTCAATCTCGACCAAGATTCAAAGCATCTTAATAAAACCCCGATGGAAAGACTTCCATTTTCGCAACTCCAAATAACTGGGTATCATCGGCATATTGAAGGATGGAGATCGCCTCGGGAATACCTCTCATATTGATTCCTTCCACCACTCCCGCGTCTCTGCCTCATTTAATCATTTCTGTCAACCCATCCGCCACCAATGCGAAAATCAACGGTGACAGAGGATCACCTTGTCTGAGTCCTCTCCGACAACAGATTTCGCGTTCGTATTCGTCATTTGAATGAATGAATGACTTACCTCCTCTAACACACCTCTTCATCCAACCTCTCCATTTAGGTCCAAAACCTTTCAACTCTAGCGCCTCGTCCACACTCTCCTATTCAACCGTGTTTTAGGCCTTCTCAAAGTCCAGTTTCAGCAAAAAAATCCATCGACACTATCTTTTTGACCTCTAAAGACAATCTCATGTGCCGACGCTATACTGTCTATGATGTCTCTCCCTTTTATAAAACTGCTTTGGGAATCTCCTACCACATCATGAAGGTGAGGGGCCAGTCTATTTCCCAGCACCTTTTTGATAATCTTAAACGAGCCATTTAGCAGGCTAATAGGTCGTAGATCCCTCTACCCTCAGAACCTCTTTTTTTTGGAATGAGGATAACGTTCGCATAATTTAATCTTTCCACCTTTACTATTCCTAAAAGAGATCTTGGAAGATAAACATTAAATCTGTCTTGATGATTGTCCAGTATCGAGTATAGAAGAAAATAAGGAAACCATCAGGCCCTAGCGCTTTATCCTGCCCCATATTCTTAACTACTCTAAGTACCTCTTCTTCTGAAAACATTTCCTCTATCCCCTCAGTCCCTTTGATCCACAATTGAAGCCACATGTCATCAGCCAGATGAAATCTATTATCTCTCTTATTCCCCAGTAACTGTCTGAACTTTTCATCAATCTACGACTCCTCTACCCTATGAATAACCCTGCGATGTGATTATGTCTTCTTCTACTGCTGGCAGTCTTATGGAAGAAAGCTGTGTTGGCATCCCCCTCTTTTAACCATTGGATCATAGACCTCTGCTTCCAATAATATTCTTCCATTTGACCAAGTAATTCTCCTCTAGTGTTCCTCAATTCTTCGAATTCCGTGCTATCTAGATCCCTTCCCTCCTCTAGGACTTCTAACTCCTGTATCCTTCTTCCTAGGGCTTATTTCTTCCTTTTTTGATCGCCAAAGTCCTGCTTCGCCCAATTTTTAAATCTTGTATGCAATCTTCTCAATTTTAAGTTCCATCTAGTCACCGCATCAACAGTACTCATGGCTCATTCAAGTAATCTTCGATAATCGTCCCAAGACTCTCATTCAGAATCCAAGCCTTTTCAAATTTGAACAGATGCCTTTGGGATCTTCTTTCTTTCTCCGCAGTCTAGTACGAGAGGAGTATGATCAGAGGTATATGTAATCATTGAAGACACAGATGCTAAAGGAAGAAGATCTTCCCATTCTACCGATACTAAAATCCTATCAAGTCTAGCCAGTGTCGGCTTTGCTTGCACGTTAGACCAGGAGAACCTTCTTCCCAATGTTTGGAGTTCTATGAGCTCTAGATCATTAATCGTATTGTTAAACATTCTTCTGTCAGCAGTGCTAGCTCCTGTACCCCTATGTCCAAACTGGAATCTGGTGATATTAAAATCTCCACCCACCACTCACGCACCTTCTCATCTATTCCGAATCGATGTTAACTCCGCCCAGAACTCCGTTCTATAATTGGTAGAATAGGGACCCCATACACCGATGTCACATTATGAATCCACCCATCTTTTTTACGTCTGATCCTTACAGATACCATGAAGTTCCCATAGAATTCTTCTATTATGTCAAAAAGTTTTCATCTACCCCTAATGCTATGCCACCTGATAAACCTATCAAAGATTTGAGCCCCCGAACAAAAGAACTCAATACACGAAGGCCTCCTAAATCCTCCACCTTCGGATTCTCAATCCTAGTCTCTTGAAGAGCTACGATCATCAGTTTACTCTTAGCCATCGTATCGTTAATGAGCCTAACCTTAATCTTTTGCCTCATCCCTCTAACATTCTAGAAGATGTAGTTCATAATAAACATAATGGTGATTGTCTAACTTCTATATCAGTACCCATCTACACTCCAATACCCCATTACCCTTAGTTGATATTTCTAATGTTAACCCCCCTAAGAACTCCTACTTGTTGATGCATCTACCACAACTCGTAGTGCTAATAGTGGAAACACACCACAAGCAATAAAAACTCCCAAGACTTAGATGAACCAAGAACAAGTCACCACAATATATGCAAATTCTCACAAGAACACAATCAATATGTAGAGATAACCAATACTTCTTATTCCCCAAGAAATACAAAGATTACAAAAGAGATTACAACTCTCAATCTCTCTCTCTCTCCCCTTTGAAACACTCTGCACAATCCCCTTTTGAAGTTGAATAATGCTAATGGCTCACCTCTTGATTACACAAATTGATTCTAACCCTACAGTTTACGGACATATATATAGACCTCAAGTAAACCCTAAAAGATAAAAACAAATCCAGCAATTGGGCCTTAAACTCGTCAGCCCAACAACAATCATTGTCGAAGTCAGTCGATCGCACCCCCAAGGTCGGTCGACCGCAACGTGTAAAGCCAAACCCGAGACACGACCGGTTGACTGCATGGTCGACCGTACCCTCCTCTGTTGGACCTGTACACTCAAAGAACTTTCAGCAAATTGGGTCAGTCGACCGCACCCCCGGTCGATCGACCGTGCGGTCAACCGCAACTCTCCAGACTGCATTCTTCTACTCATTGTTTGTCTTCTCTTGCTTCTTTGTCTCCTCCTCTTATTTTCCAACTTCAAGTACTCAGTGCCTACGTGTATTTGAGGCCAAAACCCTAAAAATCTCCCACTTGGACCAAATACACAACGCTTCAAAGTTATTACAATCTTTACCTCGCATTATCTCTACTAATCTCCCACTTTCATGGAAGAACCAAGTACTCCCCACTCTCATGAAGAGCACCTCCGCCACTCCACCACGTGGAGTGCACCAACTACCCCTCATCGCCTCATGAAGGATGTGCTCCACCAATCGCATAGAGCACAAATACCAGAGAAACAACCTCCCGTGTCGGATTCCGTATAACAAGATTCCCCAACTCGCAGAATCTCCATCAACACCAAACATGGTTCAAAACATCTCAATGCACCCTCTACATTAGAAGTCTCTGTGGACGACACCACAAAATCTGCAGACTGTTCAACCCCTACAGTTCCAATTCAGTTACCTTTATCGACACCTCCTTGCATGTCGATACCAGTGCTCTCTACTACGCAAGAGCGACTTGAAGCTTTAACTGCCAATTCGCAAAGTACCCTTACCGCAGTAACATCTTGCCCTCTAGGATTACTTCCATGGCTAGCAGCTCCCACTACATTAGTAACTTCCCCTCCACAACTAAAAGAACTCGGTTGCACCCCATACAACCTACTTCTCGATTCCGGCTGAGAGTCAACTACAGGAGAAACGCCCCTCACGTATCTAAGTAAGTACAACGTTCCCTCACACTTCTCAGTTGCAATCACCCTTGAACCTGCAGCTATACACCACTCCCCACTACCAACTGTAGTAGACAACCCCTCTTTGTCTATCATTCCAATCGAGATAAGATTTTCCTTCAAGTCTTGAACATGCCTTGTCTCCCGCAAGACAACACTTTGATCATCATTGGCTTTTATGCGAACAGTACCAACCCCACGTAAAGGACACTGGTGATCATTCCCCATGATTGTTGGATCCTGTAGGCAAGACAACAAACACTAGAGGGGGGGTGAATAGTGTTAATAAAAAAAACTGCGGAAATTTTCTTCGGTGCAGTCGACTTGGTTGTGAACCAGTCGACTGAAATGATCAAATAAAAGTAAATACAATAACTTAGTGCAGTCGACTTATAGATAAGGCAGGCGACTGATGACACAATGACAGTACAACTAATACGACACTGACCAGTCGACTGATAGTGCAAGGAGTCGACTGTCCAGACAACTTTTACAAAACTTAAGTAAACAAAAAGTAAATGCGAGATCAAAACAACCAATCACAGAGTACACAAGATATATCCTGGTTCGGTCCTCCCGACCTACATCCAGTCCCCAAGCAACCCACTTGAGATTTCCACTATTCTTGAAAAAAGTTTACAAGAATACCCTACGGCGTTAAGACAACATCCTTGTCTAACCCGTAGTCCTTTCTCTCAACCAGAGAAAGCAGACCCACTCTACTACCAAGAGTGAAACAAACCGACTCTACAGCCTAGAGTCAAAAACCACTCTCCAACCGAGAGCAAAATGAACAAGAAAAACTTTACAGTCAACCTATAGCCTTGTTGGTGTATTGTGTTGTTGCACGTGGCTAAAAACAAGGTCGACTTCTATACCCAATCCAGAACGAAATCGTTGCTATAGTGGACTGAGTGTAGAGAACCAGAGAATTTGAACTTGAAAGCTTTTTCTCACTTTTCACTTGAAATTTCTCAAAGAGTGCTCGGTATCTTAAAAAGTTGTTGTAAGATCTTTTCAGTGAGATCTGAACTCTATTTATAGAGTTAGATCTCCTGGACGTTGGGAGACAGTTATTCCAACTGTCAACCAACGGATCTTAAGCTTTTGATTTTGAAAATTCGATTTTGAAAACAGAAAACGGTCAAAAGCACTCGAACAGTCGACTGGGTTGCCATATGAGTCGACTGGTCAGAGTTTGAATAAATTTAAACAGTTTTGTACTGTCAGTCGACTGCCAGAGGTATCAGTCGACTGGTACTCAACAGTTAAATTACTTCAAACTGTTTTGACTCTTTTTTTGAGGTTTTTGAAAAACACACATTATGAAATTGTGAGTGTATGTGTGTGTGACAAGGCTTTACAATCAGACTAAGACTCAACAAAAGTAAAAATACAATGTTTTACAAGACACAACAATTTGACACATTTGAGCTTGTAGCCTTGAGTCTTGAGTCTTGATTTGAGTCTTGAGTCTTGTCTTGAGTGAAGCTTTGGCCATTGTCTTTTATCTGGAGCTTTTATGCTTGATCATTTGTTCAGCTGTAAAGTAATAAGTCCTTTATGTATAGCACCTGTAAGATTAGCATAGATACATGTGCAATGTGTTGTGATCATCAAAATCAAGAATCAATAATGATCACATCTCCAAAAGAACCCTCCTTGTAGTCATCAAACAACTCTCTCCTCGAAGTGCAATGAAAAGAAGCTCCCGAATTAATACACAAATCTTGAGTGCCCAACTCCTCCCGAGCTGATAAGCATAGATCCTCAACAAGCCCCACTGGAGCTTCCTTTGGGGTATCTCTCTTTGATTTCTCCTGCTTCTTCTTCATATAAGCCTTGCAACTGCTTATCATGTCATCCTTCTTGTGACAATACCAACACTTAGGCCCATGTCCCCCATCGCTATCATCAGACCCACTCTCAGATGAACTACTCTGATAATTTCTTCTTTAACTGCTCTTAGATCTCCAACATCTCTTCTCAACGTACATTACGGAATCTCTAGAAGATGATGATGGATATCTCCCGTTTCTCACCCTTCTCACCTCCTCGTTCAGAATGCTGCTCACCATATTCTGTAGCGTTGTCGAATCTGTCATAGTGCCTATAATAGTCTTTTCCACCGTACCATAACTATCGGGTAAAGTAGATAGAAGTAACAATGACTGCCCCATCTCTAAAAACTTCAAACCTGCAGCTTCCATGTGGTTGTAAACCATAAAGTAATTGTTCACATACTCTGCTACTGAATCCCCTTCCCTCAACTTAATATTAAACAATTTCTTCAGATGAAGAATTTGATTAGATGCCGACGGTTTCTCATACATATCCGTGAGAATCTCCATAGCCTCCTTTGTGGTCTTTGCCTTCGAGATATAAAATAATGCCTTCCTACTCAGCCCCAACTGAATCTGTCCCAGTGCCTTCTGATCCAAATGATCCCAATCTGCCAAGATCTTCGCATCCTTGTCTGCACCTACTGGCTTCTCATCAAACAACGGACCATCAAGATCTTTCTGATGAAGATACGCTATCATATGAATCTTCCACATCGTGAAGTCACTCCCATCGTATCTTTCGATCTTCATCTTGTTATCGGCCATCCCGAACCAACTAGGCTCTGATACCACTTGTTGAAGAATCTACCACAACTCGTAGTGCTAATAGCGGAAACATACCAACAGCAATAGAAACTCCTAAGACTTAGATGAACCAAGAATACTTGTCAACACAATATATGTAAGTTCTCACAAGAACACAATCAATATGCAGAGATAAGCAATACTTCTTATTCTTTAAGAAATACAAAGATTACAAAAGAGATTACAACTTTCAATCTCTCTCTCTTACCTTTGAAACACTTGGCACAATCCCCTCTTGAAATTGAACAATGACAACGACTCACCTCTTGATTACACAAATTGATTCTAACTGTCACGCCCCACTTCCCAAAACACGGGAATACGGGCACATGACTAAGGCCCAGCGAATGGTGCGAATACACCATTCATGAACTGTATAGGTAAACTCAACAACAAGATGATAAAACAATCCACGCAGGCATGTAAAATCACAATATGATAATGAAAGTTCATGACATAGTCCATAACATAACCAACAACTGGAAATACAAATAGTTACGGTTCAAACAAGCCCGAATTACAATAAAGAGTTGCATGAAATAAAAACATAAAACTAAAGATAGCATGATAAACAATAAGCTAAAACACTTGATAAGCGACAACTTCTGGCAACTTTCTATTCAGGCCTGCAAGTACATTATTGCAAAAAAGAAAAGAAAAAAGGAAACAAGAAGACGCCCGTTAATACAAGTCACGGGCCGCAAGTGGTACAAGCTAGGGAAAACAGGTACAAAACAAACAAAAGAAAAGCAGGAAAAGAGCAAGGAATCGAGTCATAAAATAAGGAAAATGCAATATGTAAACATGATTATGAACAAGACATTATGAAACAAGTGGTATGTAAAACAAGTAATCAAGTAAACAAGTATCAAGTCAACATGAATATGTAACATGTAATTGGATCATGCAAGTGCATGTGTTAATCTTATGTCTAATGTTTGATTCTATCTAGGTAGCACTTCATGCATCCATCTTTTTACTACATGGTTGCTACTTACAATCAGTTGCGTTTAGATTTAGTGATGGATTTTATAGGTCACGTACTCGGAAATACATGTACATTCAATATTGTATCGAGATACGTGCAATGTGGAACATGCAGAGTGTAAACTTGTAACGTGAACATGTAAACTTGTAATTTGCAATCTTGCAACTTGTAACTTGCAACTTGCATCGGAAAACCACGAGCTCCCGTCCGAGTACGCTCTTCTATATTTCCCACTACTTAAATCATTCCCTTATACCCTGGCTTATTACTTTTATTTCAATTTAACATGATCATAATGCAATGAGGACGATGTCAAGATATGGACAGGGAACATCAAGGAATTGTCCGTGAAATATGTTCTTAAGTCATGAGATGCAAAACATGTAGTCTTAATGTCATATCTGGGTCAAATTTTATTATAAATATGGGTCAACAGTATCTTAGGATTATATAAAACCATATTGCAACTACAAAGTCATTGATGACATGTATAAAACTTAATCAAAATTTAAGAAATATTATAACAACATTCAAACTATTATCATAGGTAAAATAATCATTCACATCATCATGTATAACTCTAAAAGTATATATATGTGTGTGTATTAATTTGTGTTCATGTCATGCATATGTCAACAAAGTATTCACGATCACATGTGAATACGGGATCGATAGATTTTGTATAGTAACAGACTGAATTCGACTTATGAATGCGAATTAGAATCAAGAAATATACTTGCGGTATTTATGCAAAAAGTTTGTACTAGAACAACAAATTTGTACAAGAGATACTTGCCTGATTTGACGATTAACCCGAAAGTGAATGAAAATGAATGAAGAAAACCAACGGCGGCAACAATACATGCACAGCAAAAGCAACTCCACTTCTCCAAAATAGCAACAACAACTCTACTTCTCCACACACTGGATCGGGTCCCCTCACAACACCCAACAGCAACAAAAGCAAACTCCAAAATAGCAACCCCAACAACAACTCCAAGACAGTAATTCCAAACAACAACTTACAACCCAATCCTCTTCACAAAACACCAAACAGAATCCCCCTCACACAACACCAAACACAAATCCACCCAACACACCAAACAACAACACACCACACAATCCCCAATACAACCAATACACCACTACAATCAGATCCCCAAACACCAACACCACACCAAACTCCAATATAATACCTAAACAGCAATAACAATCCCCAATCCCTTCTTCTTCTTCACCTATTTCAACACAGAGATAGAGAGAGGGGGAGAGAGTGCACGGGAATGGGTGTGCTGCGACTGGATGGACGGCGACGTCGGGAGGGTGGCAAGGTGATTTGGGTCGACTGGAGGCTTCGACTGAGGTGGCGAAGACGATGAGGATGGTGGCTCGCTGGTAAGGCTTCAGAGGAGGATGAAGATGGGGATGATGACGTTGCAGTCATCGCAGTCAGAAGCAACAACAACGGAGGTGAGGGACAGCAGTGGGGTCTGGCGACGATGTGATTAGGGCGGTTGGCGACGAGGAGCGATGACAGGAGGTGGTCGAGGCTTCAGAGGATGAGCGGGTGATGTGGGGCTTGGGTTGCAGCAGGGCAATGGCGAATGGAGAGGAGCGGGGCGGTGCTGCGGATGACGAGGAGAGTGGAGGGTTCGAGCGGAGGCAGGCGAAGCTTCGGTAATGGCAGAATGGGAGCACAGGGCGGAGGACGACTGTGCGAGGGGAGAAGCGTCGATGGGTTCGATAATGGGGTGAGCGGGAGGTAGGAGGAAGATGAAGGGGGTGCGGGTTTTGTTGGGTTATGTGGTTTCTGGAAAACAGAGGGAAGGAGAGAGTTAGACGGGGAGAGAGAGAAAGGGGAAAGGGATTAAATTATAATATGATTTAATGTATAATAATAAAGAGAGGAGTTATTGAGAGGAGGGGTTATGGGAATCAATAATTAGGCTGATTATTAGGGAGATTAATTTGGGGGGTTACATGAGAGATTGTGGGGATTGGTTAGGAGTAGAATTGATCTGGTCAACACACAACTAGAAGAGGAATTGGGTTAATGGGTTTGGGTTTAAAACAATAGAAGATGGGCTATATTTTGGGCTTCAAATTAAATAGTAAATAATACAATGTAGATCAAATCAATGGGCTTTAGTTTAAATAATTAGATAGTATATAATAGATCAAAACTGGGCTTTAACAAAAATAATAATAATTACACTAATAATGAAAACACGAAAATTAAAAATAATGGTAGTAGCAATAATAGTACTACCAATAATAATAATAATAGTGAAATAATAAAATGATGGCAATGAGGTTATATAAAAATATAGGAATTTTAGTTTAACAATTTAATAAAGTATATCTGAATATCATTGATTCAGCTAAAATATAAATAGTCGATCAATTATAAAATATAAAGTAAAGTAAAATATACCCTTATTCGAAATAATCATAATTCTCGATTAGAAAACATTTTTAATAGAAAATTTAAAATGAATTTAACGCAAGTAAATTTACAAATAATTCGAAAACAGAAAATTATTCAGAAATTATATATTTATAGGAACGAGGGTTACACTAACCCTACAGTTTACGGCCATATATATAGCCCCCAAGTAAACCCTAAAAGATAAACACAAATCCAGCAATTGGGCCCTAAACTTGTCAGCACAAAAACAATCAGCGTCGAAGTCGGTCGACCGCACCCCCAAGGTCGGTCTACCGCAACGTGTAGAGACAAACTCATGACATGATCGGTCGATTGCACAGTCGACCGTCCCCATCTCTGTTGGACCTGTACACTCGAAGAACTCTCAGCAGATTGGGTCGGTCGACCGCACCCCGGGCCGGTCGACTGCAACTTTCCAGACTGCATTCTTCTACTTGTTGTTTGCCTTCTCTTGCTTCTTTGTCTCCTCTTCTTCTCCAACTTCAAGTACTAAGTGCCTACGTGTATTTGAGGCCAAAACCCTAACACTACTCTCCTAGTTTGTTCGTCAATTGTGGACCCCATGTCTAGACCAAATACACTCGCATAATAAAGAAGCATGCTATCAAATATATAATTCAAAACTGATAATTTTTCATGAAACATACCTCCGCATGCAGATGCCGGTTCTTTTGATTTGGCCGCCGACCTGATTAAGTCCTCCTTGCGAGGGCCTTTCGAGCCCCATTTATCGAACTACATCTTACTTTACCTCTGTGACTCTATTCTACCATACTTTGAACCCCCACCTGCTAGTTCCTTCACTCTTGCCTCCCACTTACTGTTATCGTCGTCCGAGGAGGTAGTCTATTCATCAAGAATCTCCTCCAATGCCCCTATGATCTCCTTCCCTTTACTGATAATCTCTTGGATCTCTCCCTCCCCACTGTCCTCTATCAAATCATTTTCTTCCCCTTCAGAATAAATTTTGTCATTCTCTGACTCATTGCCATCCGGAATCCCCTCCTTTGGCTCCACTATCGACCTTGCCTCGAGTTGTTGACCATCTTTAACCTTATCTTCCTCCCGTTCTTCTATGATGCCTTTATGCTCCTCTCTCTCTGCCTTCCCTCTAATTCCTCTCTATTTGATATTAAATTCGGTTCAACCTCATTTTCCCACCAAGGCCCATAGCCCTCCCTCTGTGCTTTCATTGCCAAGGCCCACACTGCGGCTTTAACAGCTTTTTCAAACTCCTCCTTTTTTCCCTCGATTTCTGTCTGTGCCTTGAGCCGCGTGTCCCTTCCAAGAACGTCACTTTCCTTCTACTGTACTGTTGACCTCTCGCACTTGAGTGCCTTCGTTGCTGTCTCTTTCTTTCTGTTCCTCTCAGCTATCCCTACCTCATTGGTTCTCTCTTTATCGTTGTACTTAACGCTGCCCATCTTGACCCCCATCCCCCCACTATCAGTTGTCATCTTAAGACCTACTTTTTCACCCATCATCTCATTCTCAATTACACACTTTTCTTTTCCTCCTCCAACACTCTTAAGCCACGTGTACTTTGACTTTTCTTTTGCTATTTTGGAGCTCCTGACCATCCCATCTAGATCTTGATATAAATTCGGACGGTCCTGATGATGAGACTTCACATCCGAAGCCCCTCCAACATCCTTACTCAAAACCCCCATCGAACGGTATTGATTAGCAGCCTCCACATCCAACGGCCTATGTAACACCCCACCCAATACTCAGACAATTTATTAATTTATTTATTATTTATAGTACAACTGCCCACCACAGGCTGCCTTTAAAAAGGTGGTTAACCAATTAGGTGACTCTTGATCATATGCAATTATATTTATTATTTATTAATCTTGTTAAACTCCCGACATGGGATCAAATCATTCCACCTCTCTGTTGCGCTGACGTCAGGCCACCCCCCCGGGCGGGCCCCACGCCCACGTCAACACACCACAACTCACAGCATCCCTCTCCTCTGTTCCTGGGCCCCACTTGCCGCCACGTCATCCATGGCGCACAGCAGTGTTTCTCCAGGGCCCCACGCTGTAGTTCAAATTTCAAACGACCACCCCCCATAGGAACTCTATAGGGCAATCTCCAATTTCTCTTTATATATATATATATATATATATATATATATATATATATATATATTACCATACTATATCTCTTGAAATTACGGGGTGTTACATAAACCCTCCCTTTAGAAATCAGCGTCCTCGCTGAGTGTGGGGCATGCAACCTAGTGCAGGATCTCCTTTTTAGCCAATGTGGAGCGGGAGTACCCTGATTCAGCTAATTCTAGGATAGCGCACTGACCTTAGTTCCATCTCAGGCATACATCTCACCGATGTGGAGTGGAGTACCCTGATTCAGCTAATTCTAACATACTTTCCCTGGCCAAACTGCCATTGTACTGACCTCAGTTCCCTCCCAGGCATATATCGCACCCACTCTTTTTCCACACTCTGTGTCGAAAGTCGGCTCTGATACCATTTGTAATACCCCGGCCCAAAATAGAAATTTTTGTAACATCTGCCCACCACAGGCTTGCCTCATAAAAGGTACTATAGCTTATTGGTAACCTCTAATCCTAGGCAATTATATATATACACTCAATTAATCACAATTCTCCCCGATATGGGATTGATAATGTCATGCCCCGCTTTCCAAAAGAATACAGAATACAGATACATAACAAAAGCCCAGCGAATGATTTTTATCATCCATAAGCAGTTCAGGAATCTTTACAACGTATCACAGGAATAATCAGAGTCGAAAGCAAAAGATACAACCAGACATGCATAATTGAAACAAGATACCAACAAAAATTACTTGAAACCAATTATAATAATCTCAAATAATCAAATTCTGAACAAGTCAAATATCCTGGGTCACATCACCCAAATACAAATAAATTTCCAAGTCATCTAGTACATTTTATTCAAGTTCAAGCAACAAGTAATAATAATAATAAAGCAGAAAATCCAGCACTAATACATCATCTTGCCAATACCATCTAGCAGTCGACCATCCTGATATGTAATTAGTAAATTTGCAGGAGAAGGAAAAAGAAAACAAGTACCCATCAATTGCAAGTTACGGACCACTTATAATATAGGATACAAGTACAGGGGATGGATAATTCTAAGTAACAAGCATAGCATGGTATAAGTGTGTCAACAGAAATATAATATTTAACATGAATCAGGAAAATAGAAACAAGTAGCATGGTATACTAACAGGTACAGGTAACATGTATCAAGTGTCAAGTAAACAGGTAAACAGGTAAACATGCAACATGTATCAGGTAACAGGCATACAGGTAAACAGGTAATCATGTAACAGGTAACAGGTAACAGGTATACAGGTAACAGGTATAGGAAATCAGATTATGTCATGTCAAGTCTTGTTATATTACTATCTAGGTAGCACTTCATGCATCCCAGCTTTTACTACATGGTTGCTACAACAAACAGTTTCGCTTTAGATTTCATAGTGGAGTCTATAGGGCAGTGTACTCAGGGTTCAGGATAACAGGAATAACAGGAACAGGTAGAACCTAGTGATTCTCTTCTGAGTACACCTTCCTATAGGGAAGTATGCAGTCAGGTACAGGTAACAGGTATAACCTAGTGGTTATCTTCTGAGTACATCTTCCTATAGAGAAGCATGCAATCAGGTACAGGTAACAAGATCGTGAATCATGTAGTCATGAACACGTAACAGGCAGGAAGGACACAGGTCCTCTTCTAAGTACACGTTTCTATATTTTCCACTACTAGATCCTTCCCTTAACCTCGGCTTTGTCATTTATTATTATAATCAGGCATGCATGTATGTGTCGCAAAACAAAGCAAGGATAACAGGGTATAAACATATATTAGGTTCAGGGTGCAAGATAGACAAGTACAGGTACAAGATAATACATAACAAGGTAAAACAACTAGTTTTCTAATTCAGAACAGCAAGATAGTATTGTACAAAACAGCGATTCTCGCTACTACAAACATCCAAATTTGGATCCGTCGAAGGACCTGGAAAATAGACCTCCACACGAATCTAGCGAGTATAAATAAGTCATATGGTAATTCATAACATCATAACTCAAAACAGGTTTGAATCAAGAAAACACGTTCAGTCCGAAATTAGTAAAACGAATTCACAGTCAGAAAAACAGCATTAAAACTTCTCAAATAAATCCATTAAAAATCTAGGGTATTCCCCTATATGTCTAGAATCAAAGTATAAAGTTTCATAATATTCCAGTAAAATTAGTTCAGCCATCAAAAATAAGAAAACATCAAGAAACATCATGAAAAATCTGGATAATTTTCAACACTAATGTATGAAAACTGAAATATCTCGCAAGCCATGAAACGAAATCCAAATCCGCCAAAGGGAGATGAAAATAGATAAAATAAAATAACTTTCATATTTCACCAACATTTTCCATAAAGTAAAAGGAATCAGGGTGAAAACACAGTTCCTTACAAGACAGCGAGTAAAATATAGCAATTATAGTTTTCATAAACGAGCATGAAACAACACATAAAACTCCCCAATAAAATTCACCAAAATTCTGGGTAATCCCTAGATATGTATAGAAAGACTGACCAAAATTTCAGATCAAAATAACATATTTAGCACAAGTATAAAATTAATTTAGTTATCAAAATCAATAGGAAACGAAATCTGAAATTTATCTATACCTCTGCAGTAAAACAATCACAAGTCACTCATACGAAAACGAAATCAAGAAAGGTCAGAGGGGTTGGAAAATAGACGAAACTCTCTAAAACTCATGTTTTATACCGAAATTAAGTTACTGACTTCAAGATAGTCCAAAACAGCATACAAAATAGATCAGCGACAAAATACAGATTTTTCCCTTTAACGACAACTCAACATATATCATACAAAACTTGTTCAAAGCACAACCAAGCATGAAATCGAGTCTACCAAGTGTCCAATCATCATGAATTAGGGTTACTAACATATCTAAATCAAGCCTATCACACGGTTCTCAACAATTATCCAAATTCTCACAAGAAGTCTCACATGCATGATCAAATCAAGAACGGATAAAACCTAAGTTAATTCATATCAATATTGTGTCGTAAGGCAACTATGGTCAAGTTTTCACAATAGAGACAAAACCCATCAAAGATAACACAAACAAGAGTCGTTTCTAGACCCAACTACACTATAGGTGGTATTTTTAACTTGTATCAAACAAAGGAATTGGAGTACAAGTTACTTGCCTTAACCGAGATGAAACAGACTCTAAGAATAACGGGAACGGATTCCCAGGCAACAAACGAAAATCCACGAACAAGAGAATCCAAAATCAAGAGCAACGAATCCACAAACAATCGCACGAACACACGACACACTTCTCAAAGCAAGAGAAGAGAGAACCCACAAAAGGGAGATAGATGAATGGCGGTGCTTGAGGCTTGGAGGGTTGGTCGGCCAAGGGGGGAGAAGTGATCAGAGAGGGGAGTATGGTGGTGGTGATCAGAGAGGGGATGGAGATCGGGATGATGGCCGGAGGAGGGGGGTAGGGCTGTCGGGTTGGAGGGTGCAGGCCTGAAGAGGGTGGCAGCCTGGGGTCGGGTTTGGGGTCAGCTGTGTGCGGTGCAAGCAAACGGGGAGAGAGAGAGATAGGGGGGAGGCCACGATAGAGAAAGGGAGAGAGACTAGGGTTAGGGTTTTAAGAGATTAGAGTGGGTTATATATGCATGAGGGGATTAGGGTTTAGAATATGAGTTGGGTTATTGGGTAATTGGGTTGTGGGTAGATTAGGAGTAGTAATAGGATTAATCCAATAAGACAAATGGGGATCAAATTGCATAGGATTCAAACTAGGATTGGGTAATTAGGCTTTGGTAATCAATTAGAGCATCCAGAGTCGTTTGCTATATTTTCCAAATTCTCATTTTATGAGAATGGAGCGCCTGCAGTCATTTGCTATTTTCTTAAAAAATGGCAAATGAGCTACAGTTCCTTCTCAAATATGAGAAACGAATTTGCAAATCTCAAATTATAGGAGACGAGATAACATGTATCGTCCAAATATTTTTAATTTTTTTTTAATACAATCGAACGAGACAACTTGTGTTGTCCCGTAATATATATATTTGTT
The DNA here is from genome assembly GCA_017893485.1 of Hemerocallis citrina. Classification (NCBI taxonomy): domain Eukaryota; kingdom Viridiplantae; phylum Streptophyta; class Magnoliopsida; order Asparagales; family Asphodelaceae; genus Hemerocallis; species Hemerocallis citrina. The sequence continues at coordinate 259,602,508 of CM030364.1, forward strand.
TAAAAAAAAAAAGGGTCGGACGATACATGTTGTATCGTCCTTCAAAATAAATAAATAAATAAATAAACCCCTCAAATGGGACATGTTGAAACAACTCAATATACGGTTCAGAAAAATACAAGAGAGAGTACAAATACACAAGAAAAGAAAAATACACCAAAAATACGAAAAATGAAAAACAGGTGTTACAGATAATCCCAACCCCTATCTTCTTTTCGTGAGCGCTGTCGTCAGCCAGCACAGACAGTAGCACCCACAGTAGCACCCCAAACCCGGGAGCACCACTGGTTGCACGTACAACAAGTGCTCTCCCCCTCGGGGGGCCCCACTGCCCACGTCACCCCATGTGCAGCAGCTCAAACCAACAACCCCCTTCATCTCATTTCATCTACTTTCCACACAACCACTCCCATAGAATACTCTATAAGCCACACCTCCAATTTTTAATTATATATATATATATAACACGGGGTATTACATACACCCCCCCTTAAGAATTCAGGGTCCTCGCTGAAGCCGGAACAACACAAGATCTCCTTTCTGGCCGATGTGGAATGACGTACCCTGATTCGGCTAATTCTAGTGTATTGCCCCTCGCCAAATTGCCAGCATACTGACCTTAGCTCCCTCTTAGGCATACCCACCCTAACCCACACTCGGTGTCGAAAGTCGGCACTGATACCATTTGTAATGCCCTGCCCCAATACTCAGACAATTTATTCATTTACTTATTATTTATAGTACAATTGCATACCACAGACTGCTTCTCAAAAGGTGGTTAACCAATTAGGTGACTCTTGATCATAGATAATTAAATTTATTATTTATTAATCTTGTTAAACTCTCAATATGGGATCAAATCATTCCACCCCTCTCTTGAGCTGACATCAGGCCAACCCCCCTCGAGTGGGCCCCACGCCCACGTCAGCACACCACAACACACATCGTCTATCTCCTCTGTGCCTGGGCCCCACTTGCCGCCACGTCATCCATGGCGCACAACAGCAGTAGTTGCGTTTTCTTCTGGGCCCCACGTTGCAATGCAAATTTCAAACGACCACCCCCCATAGGAACTCTATAGGGAAATCTCCAATTTCTCTTATATATATATATATTATTATTATTATTATTATATCTCTTCAGATTATGGGGTGTTACAGCCTATGCACACCTTCTACCTCTAGCTCCTTAAAATTATCTGTACTCGCCCCACTCCGACTATCGCCGGAGCTCTCAAAATGGATACATAATTTCTTCTTTCCACAACCACTTTAACCTTAAAACACTCATTGTCGAACTCCGCGTCAATCATCGAAGGAATAGTTGCACAATTTTCAGTGGCCACTCGAACTCTAGCAAAGTCCCTTCTAGCATGGAGGTTAGTACTCATATCTATGGCAATCACATGTCCAAGACCCCGCACAAGATTCTGAAAACTGGATTTGACCCAGAAATGAAATGGGAAATTGTAGAATCTCACCCAAACTGCCGGCAACTCATTCGTCTTCTTAGCGCCGTAGCCTCGACTCCATTTGGAGAAAGTAACATACCACTCATTCCCCTCTAAACCGCCAAGTGCAAGTACCTCTTTCAGTCTATCTTCCGTGTTGCATTATGCCAGAAAAGAGTCTTGTTTAATAACTTGGACCACCCGCTTCCACCCCATCTCCGGTGTCGTACTGACTTCCAAGAGCTTTTCTATGTCCTTCACCAATGGGTTGCCTATGTGAGCTTTAATCACCACACACAAATTAAACCTCCTCTCGAATTTTGCCATGACCGGCATAGGCATGATGATAACTTTGATCACAGTTCTTCCCCCCACACTACTCTTCGCTATTTCGGTAAAGCTCGCAGCCAATGATTTCGCCAATGGTTGCTGTGAGTGTGTTGGGGATGCAGTATTCACCTTCCAGCTAGCCCTCATACAGTTCTTAGAGACATGACCATGCTTTTTACATGCATAGCAGAACCACTCCCCCTTGCATTCATTGATGGTGTGCCCCCTCACGGCACATTTTTGGTATTGAAGACCTCTTTCCTCTCTAATTGCTTTGGTCTTCGAAGAGCTTCTCCTAGCTGCCTTCTTTGCCTTCTTTGATCGGTATAGAACCCATTCTCCATCTTCATCTTCCATCTTCTTAATGATTTCCTCTTCCTCCGATGAACTTTCATCCCTGAGATCTTTGCCCCGATCAGCGCCCCCGCCTCTCTCCTTATCCACTACCGCATAAGATCTTTTAACTCTTACCAGAGTTGGATCGACTTCTACGATCCTTTCCGGAGAGTGTCGTCTACCTCTCTCTGTCTCTCCCCTATAGCGACGTTCTATCGCCATAGGCCTCGAGTACTCTCTCTGATTCGCTCGAGGCCCCCTAATTGGTAGTCTACTTTTGACCTTGTCTTAACCGGCGGTAAGTCTTCCCCTTGAGAGTCTCCAGTCTTCAGTTTCTTCCCTACCACGCTTAGTCAACCCCGCATGCTTGTAACTGTCAGACTCCTTGGTGTTTCTGAAACTCTCTTTAGCAGCTCTGTAGTTCTCTTTCATAACTTCTCACTATTGATGTTATTGGTAGAAAGCATTACATATACGACAAATTCCTATTTTATTATTGTGTAAATTATAGATCAGACCCAATACTTTGAAAGTGTACAATAATTTCGACATTTGCATGATTTTTAGGCAAAAGTTATAATTTAAAATGGGCTGCATGAAGTGAAGATTACCATGTTTCATTTTCAAAATTGTTGATCAGCAACTCTATAACATTAACTGAAATATTTGATATTGGTCTATCCTTTGAATAGAAAATTGAAGATAGTGCCTTCAGAATTCATCTCCGTGGGTGTGCAAACAACTGGTACACATTCGAAATTATGATAAGAAGACCTAATCACAGGTTCCTACAAAACAAGTGGATACACTGTCAATGATGCTCAAAACAGTGAGAGCCTGTGAGCAACCACTTGCTATTGCTAATTAAGGACCAACTGTCAAGTTTTTATCTGTATCTTCATCCAGACAACTGTCAAGTTATCTGCATCGTCATTCGGATTATCAAAAGCTAAATCTGACTACCGAGAGTGAGGAAGAAGAACAACAGTCGGCGGCAACTCCCACCTCGAGTAGCCTCAAGCCTGCCGGGTTCAAATGGTAAGGTCGGCGCATACTCCCTTCATATGAGTCGCCTCAACAAGCATGTCGGGTCAAAACGGCACGGTTGGCGTGAACTCCCTTCATAAGTCACCTCAACAAGCCTGTTGAGTCCAAACAGCAAGGTCGGTACCAACTCCCTCCTCCAGTTGCTTCTACAAGTCTGTCGGGTCCAAACGGCAAGGTTGGTGCAAACTCCCTCCTTGAGTCGCCTTAATAAGCCTGCCAGGTACAAACGGCAAGGTCAGCACCAACTCCGTCCTCAAGTTGAATCCCCGAGCTCACTGGGTTCAAACAGCAAGTTTGGAGTCCAACTCCTTCCTCAGGTTGCTTTTGCAAGACAGCCGGGTTGTAACGCCCCGAATTCCAAATAAGACCGAATTCGTGATTTCACAGGATTTTTACTTCACCTCGTACAATTTTACAAGGAAATTAAAACTTTTCAATAATACATCAAAGTTCATTACATCTTTGTTTACACAGCGGAAAAATACAACAATGAAATAAAGGACAACTTGTATAACTATAACACTGTAAATTATCAACTTCCTCATATCATCTTCATGGCAAAGTCCATTACCTGCATATCAAGCTGTGGACACGTCAGTCACTTACAGCTGACGAAAATGTTATACTTGGCTATCCTCTCTATGCTGTACATGTAACGATCTCATTACTTTAACAAATCACAAAAATTGAATGAACAATAAAGTGTTAAGTTGTGACTACGCTAAACATGTAAGTGTATGCCATGCCTTAATGCCAAATGCACACAAATTTATACTAGGATGACATTAATGCATACTTGTTCGGATTCTATGCATACCATACTACATAGGTCCGAGGGCAAGCGCCTACGTACTCCTCAATAAAAGGTTCGATCCTTCGCCATGAAAACTACCCATTAATAAGACAAGGTTTAGATCATTCCACGGATATGGATCTCAGCCTCGCTGGTTATTATAACAGATCCTAGCCTTGCTGGCTATTATATCCTCCGAATCATCCCGCAAGTGACCCTCTAGCCCCGGTATACGTATATACATTAAAGTATGGTAAACTATCTGCCTGACTACTCAAGATCCCGGAGTCCACCGCTAACCCATCCTCATAGTCCCGGATTTAAATATAAAATTCTGTCTTCTACGGAGCAACCTCAGTCCACCAACTGGGTCTATAGCCACGGAGATCCATCGCCGACTATATAGAGCACCCCACTTACGTTTGCCCAGGTTTACTACATCTTCACTTATGTGCCTAATTATTTAGTTCAAGACATCAATAAATTTCAATCCTAGAATTAGTTTTACCTCCTACCGGACTTAATCAACAAAAATACGAGATAGCTCCACGGCCATATCTCAATTTATATCTCAATTCTTTCAATTCAGTAGTGTCGGTACCCGAGGTCTCACTAACTCTTAATCACAAACTTTTTCATGTACAAGAATCCATGGGTACACATACCTATCAAATAATCATGTCTATGTCTCCAACTTATTCTTAAATAGGTTCCATGTCACATTTTTAACACTTATTCATGGTTCACTTTTGCACTTATAATTCAAAATAGGATCATAATTTCTTTCTTGAACAAAGGATTTATTGCTATAATTTTATTTCACAATTTAAACAATTTATAAACTCAATTCACATTCAAGTTTATTTCTTACTCAACTTCAAGAGAAAATTTTATCACTCGCCACACGCTGTTCTCCTCCTTTCAAAAATGAGAATCGTATTTTCAATCAATAATTTCAAAGTTAAAAACTTATTTACAGTTTCAATTCCCACTTCAAAATATATCAAAAATTTTATTACTAACTCAAAAAAATCCATCTCATTTTATATGAGTTATAAAGTTTTTATTCAAAAATCCCTTTTCTCATAAAAACTCAAATGTGAACTAAAGCCCAAAAAAAATCAGAAAAGGGCATGGGTTTTGAACCCCGGACCTGCCATCAAGACACAGCCGGCGCCCAAGTCCCAAGCCACTAGCCACTAAGTCCATTTTGGACTTTTGTCATAAACCGGGATGAGAACCCCTTATACACTCAGTGCAAATCCGGATTTTATTGAATGAAATCAAAATAAAATACAACTATGAAGTTTCAAAAGTGTTCTGTGATGCACTGGCTAACCAGTAAGTCTAAGTGTATTTTCTGATATCAAAATATACTATTATGCTTTTGTTCAACTTTTCTGTCATTCTATTATTTTCATAAAACTCTCTTTTTTATTCACTCTAATCTTTCATTAGTTTATAATTAGTTCATCTAAACTAAATTTTCTTTTAACAGTAACCCATGAATAAAAAAAATAATATTTTGACAATATATCTAAATTTCAAATTAGCCTCTTCTCTTTTATGAATAAGCAATTTATCTTTTCATTTTAATCAACTCGCAATTTCCAACAACCAAATGAAATTATGAGCACCAAAAATACAATTTTTTACTAAAATTTATTTGCTTATCAAAAAGGAAAACTCAACAATCATTCACATAATCAAAAATCTCTACATTCAAGTATACTAGTTTATGACAACTAATCAATCATTTCTTTTCTCATTTGCAAACAACATGGTGATAATTTGTGTATTACTCATAGCAAAATTCTCCACATTTCTTGACACAAATAAAAGCATGTACTACTCATTTATTAATACTAGCATGCATAATTCTAAAATTAGAAATCATGAGAACACCCACCTTAATTGAAGTTTGAACAATGAAAAGGAAGATGGAACACCACTTCTAGCTCCAAAGCAACTCCATTTCCTCCTAGCAAGAATTTCTCCAAAGCACAAGAACACTCATTTTCTCTTTCTTTTTCTCTTTCTCTTATTTAGATTATTTTTGGTGTGTGAATAAGGAGAGAACACTAGGGTATTTATAGGACAAGTTGAGGGTTCAATTTGCAAAATTACACACCTAATAAATTACTCAATTTAATTTTCAACCCTTCACTTTCTTAACTCTCAAAACTCCCAACCTTTCATTTTTCCACCTCTCTAATTCCTTAACTCCCAACCTCTTCAATTTCTAACTCCCAAAACTCCTATCTCTCTCTCTCCTTTCAATTCCCGTGAAAGACCTTAGGTGGGCCCCCAAGCTTCCAAAGCCACGTCAACCAAGCATAAGCACTCAGCATACAATTGCTGTTTCTCTTTTACTGGTTCACGTAGGCCCCCATTTGTTAATGACGTCATCTTCAAATTGAAGACAACATCCAAACACTTTGCTGTGGGCCCCCTCCATACTTATTCCTTCCAAATTATTACACAAATATATATATATACTTACACAAATGCCTTTATAAACAAACAACATATATATATATTCTACCAAATATTTCCAACATATAGTATATATATTATTTAGAAATTACTGAGTGTTACACACCCACCGAAATTTATTTTGAAAATAGATACGCTCAAATACACGCCCCAAAACACGTGCGTTATACATACAAAATTATTTATATCAAAATGCGAGAAATAAATTTCTGTTTTTAAAAATAGATTTGAATATGTAAAAATAAATAATTTAACGCATAGAAAATATTGCACGTAGCGGTAAAAACACATAACCGATACGTGCATCAAAACACGTAAAGAACACGTAAAATGTAGAGATTGAAATTTGGTATTTTTGTTGACTCAAAATAGGGTAAAATCAATGCGAGAAATGTATAAATAGTCGGTAATCAAAACACGTGTTAAAACACGTTACAAAATACACGTACGTAACACACGAGGACAAAATTGTTATTTCCAATTTTGCGGGGTGTTACACAGGTCCAAACGACAAGGTCAGCACCAACTCCCTCTACGAATCGTCCCTACAAGCTTACTGAGTCTAAACAGCAAGTTCGGCATCAACTCCTTCCTCGAGTCACCCCTACAAGCTTGTCGGGATCAAACGGCAAGGACGGAGTTGCCAGTGCCAGCTCCCTCCTTGAGTCGCCTCTACAAGCTTGCTGGGTCCAAACAGAAAGTTCAGAGTCTGTCTTCCTCCTAGAGTCTTCTACATACTTGTTGAGATCAAACATCATGTTTAGAGTCGAACCCTCCCGAAAATCAAAAAAATCACAAAAATCCAGAAAATTCTAAAAATAATTTTGGGTATTTTAAAAAAGTCGAAACAACTCTGTTACACCCCGAGCAAGATTCAAACATCCCCGAAGACTCTGATAAGTTTTGTTCACAATAAAAATGGGCGAACTACTCTTCAAAGGCAGTAAAACTCAGTCTTCGAGAGTAGGGGGCCTATGATATGGGTAAAAATAAAAAAATATCAGGTCCATTCAAATCAGGCACGAATCTTAAAGCTCTTAGGGGTAAAATGGTAAATTTCAGCAGATACAAACATGACAAGAGGAGTTGGACCATTTTCTGGCCCATCATCCCAATCCAGCTTATGATAGGGATTGTTACAACAACCTTAATGCAAAGGAGTCTTGATTCATCAAATCCAGTTCAAACCCCCTACTTATATAAGGTAACCAATTCTATCCCTCCATACATAAAAGAAAATTTGAAAACTCTATCTCTTTGTCAAGAAAGAGTCCAAACTCGATCTCTTCATAGGGAGGGAATAACCAACTCTATTGAAACATCGGAAAGTAGAGATAGATGAATATGTAATACCCCGCAAAATAGCATATAACTATTTTGCATTGTAAATCGTGCACAGTCAAGGATTGCACACGATTACATGTTTTTCTGATAATAATCAGTTTTAATTAAGAGATTTCAGATATATTGCATATTTTGAACCGATAAAGTATATTCGGGATATCTTCTTAATTAAACTGTAGATTTGTCCTGATTATTTTGACAAGACAATTTTCGGGAAAAAAAAATAATTTTTATAAAACATATATTTTTATAAATTTAAATTATTATTATTATTATTATATATTGGTTATTTTAAACTAAGTTAGTGCTTGAACTGAATATGAATTGTACTTGTGATTAGGGGTTAGGGTTAGGGCTAATTCTTCTTGACCTACGGTATGGTGACCTAGGGTTACCCTCATCTTGATCAAACCCTAGGCCAATCTTGATGGAAATCTAATGGTTGGAAATCCACCATGAAGATTTCTTCATGAAGTTTCCAAGAAGTATCAAGAAGATTCTAGTGTTGTTGTGTTGGCTTCATTTCATCCATCCACCTCCACTAACCTAGCATTACCCTATCCCCACCCTCCATCCACCTATGGCTGGCCAATTTCAAACCCAAACCCTAGCAAGCATTTTTCTATAAAATCCCCCACTCCATTCTCTTCTCACCTCTCCTTCTTGTTTTGTTTTGTTAAAAAAAAAGTGAAGTCTTTTGATGGTAGTAGAAAGAAGTTGAAGTAGAGAAGGATAAGTGTAGTAGGGTGTTAGTCCAAGCTTCTACAAGAGCAAGGAGCAAAAAAAGGGAGCGAAGCTAGTGGAGATTCTCTTGCAAAACAAGATGTGGGTGATACTCTAAACTCTAAAAGTTTAGTTTTTTTATATACTATTAGTATATAGTAGTAGTAAAGAAGGTTGGTTATTATGTATGAAGATATTGACATGCTAAGAAAAAGATATCTGTATGGTAGAAGAACTCTTTCATGATGCTTTTTGTTAAAGAACATGCTTGTAATATGTAGCTTAAGAATTTCTAGCTCACAAACGGCTTGAAATTTTGGACTCAAATTTTGGGAACATGTTATTCTATGTATCTAGAGCTCCCAAGAAAATTTTTAGAATATTTGGAATCCATTTAGTATCCCAAACCCCCACTCAAATTTCGGACAGAAATAAGGGGAAAAGGGTGGTGTTTGAGAGAAATTGTTATGCCTTTCAAAATCATAACCCAATATTGGTAGAGTATTTTGAGCTGAAATTTTTTATGGATGCTCTTGTATGTGTCTATGACCATAGTGAAAAGTTTCATAATTTTCTGAGATCGTTTGATGCCTCAAAAAAATTGTAAGTTGCAACTGGTCCGAACGACAGAAGTTGAAGCTGTCTATTTTTAGACTGGAGTTCATCTAGTCATAAGTACTTGTGTATACATGATATTGAAATGAAATTTTTGCAGTAGCTTTTGGTATGTGTCTACATCATTATTCTCAAATTTTATAATTTTTAGATAGCATTTGATCATGTTTCAAAAATAAATAGTGTGAAGTGGTAAAGACCCTGTTTGAAATGCAGCTGAATTTTTATGCTATGTTTGAGGAGTCATAACTCTCTGTGTATTATGAATCTAGATTCAATTTTTGTACATCATTAATTGGTGTATGTCTAGTTGCAGGATCTCAAGTTTCATGAGCTTTGGACTTAGGGTTGATTTGTTATTGAATTTTAAAGTAGACCAGGTTCACCTTAGTTCAGATTGACTAGTCTATGAAGATGGGTAATTCTGGAGTTATGTGTTAAGAATTTGGAAGATTGATCAAATAGAGAGTTGTATTAGGGAGTCATAGATTTCCAAAATATCTGGAATTATGTAATTCCAGTTTTTGGGTTGAAAGTTATGATTTTCCTAAGACTGGGGCAAATCCAGTCTAGGTTGAGACCTTGTTGTTAAAGAGGAGTCATAACTCTCTAGGTAGTATGAATCTAGATGCAATTTTTGGACGTAATGGATTGGTGTATGTCTAGTTGCAGAATCTTAAGTTTCATGAGCTTTGGAATTAGGGTTGATTTTTTATTGAATTTTAAAGTAGACCAGGTTTAGCTTAGTTCAAATTGACTAGTCTGTGAAGATGGGTAATTCTAGAGTTATGTGTTAAGAATTTAGAAGATTGATCAACTAGAGAGTTGTAGTAGGAAGTTTAGCTTTCCAAAACATCTGGAGTTATGTAATTCCAATTTGTTGGTTGAAAGTTATAATTTTCCTAACACTGGGGCAATTCCATTCTAGGTTGAGACCTTGTTGTTAAATGAATAAATTTTTTCTTGTATGTGCACCTGGTAGAGATTTGAGTTTTTTAGGAGTTTAATGGATGTGTCACGCCATGCTTCCCAAAATTATAGAATGCAAGCACGTGACACGGCCCAGCGAATGACTTGCGTCATCCATGGGCTGTTATCGATCCAACTCAACAATATAAACAGAAAGTAATACAACCACGCATGCAATGAAAGAATAATCTCATAAATAACAATATTGGAATTTAAGCATAAAAATAACCAACATAAAAATAATCTAACATTTGGAATAACAAACAATATTCGGGTCAAGCCCACAATACAAGGAAAACAACATTTGTTCAATTTATTGAAGTTCTCAAATAAAGCAACATTTATTTAAGCGACGCAGCAAAACATTTCCTTCGCCATTGTTGCTCCCCTAGTTTGTCGGGTAAATCTCCTTGATTACCTGTAAGCTATTCATCTAAAGAGAGGGAAAATGTCCTTAGAGCAAGTCGCGGACAGCAAGTACAGAAACAGAGAACAATGACAATAACAATATAACTAGTGCAATATAAGTCACAACAGTAGCAAAAAGGTCATAACTCATGCAATATAAGTCAGAATTCGAAAATTCTAGTTGTTATTGGCAACTAGACACTTGGGGATACATTTTACATTCAGAAAGGTATTGATTTTAATGACATTATCTAGGTTGAAACAACACGACAATGTTCAGGTTGGTAGTAAATTCAGGGTCTCAATATAATTTTTCATGCATAAAAATATTCAAGATGTTATGAATGGTGACTTAGAGGTTAACAATCATAAATCACAACAAGTTACCCCTATGTGAACATGGCATTATGATATATAATGTTCATAACCCTACTAATTACAATAATCTAATTTATCATTATCAATCACTTGAACAATCAACCCTAATATACAATCTACAATAGTTGTGTATAATGACATGAGATGAAATGCAACAATAATTCCCTATTCTTATATTCAATAACTAACTACATGAATGCATGTAAGATCTCTATACATTAGAGGCAAAAAGACGACACGAAGTCAAGACTACTACTTGAATTCGCTCGTGTAAATTCGTAGTATCCCAATGATAGATAACAATAACAATATACGATAACAATTAGGGATCTACCTGCGGGATTCAATAAAAATCTCGAATATGATACAATAACTATTCGAGAAGAATGACTTGCCTTTAGATGATGTTAGATCTGATATTTTGAGAATAACAGGCTCGAAATCCCGGCGGCACGGCGACGAGCAAACGTTCACGATGATCACGATCAGGCATGGATATCGTTGATCAAGATGGTGATCAAGATGAAGATCAAGTGAATCCAACGGCCAAGATCGAACATAAAATATATAAGAATTAGAAGAGTACTAAAAAAAGTAAATATACCATGACTGACAATTTGATGAATGAGAAAAAAATGGATCAAATGTTTAACTCACCAAGTAGAAGACGAACAAGACGATCAAGGGCCGAGATCAAGTGTGATCGGTCGATCGGATGGATTAGATTGAAGATCAAGATCAAGATCAAGATGATGATCACGATCGCAATGATCAAAAGAGATCCAACGGTCGAGATTAAGATCTTGATGATGATGATGATGGTGATGATGATCCATGCAAATCCAACAACCAAGATCAACGGATCAAGATGATGATCATTAAGATCATGATGATCAACGATCGGACGGCTGAGGTTTAACATGATCGAAACTCCATGATCACACAGCAACTCGCGAGAGCACACACGGCAAGAGGGCGTGGGTAGCGGTTGCGAGAACTGGCTGGCGGCGGGACGGCGGCCAGGGGACTGGTTCGCGGCATAGGGGCGACACTGAGTCAACGGGTGCAGGTTCGGGGCGCTGCAGACTGGCGGCACCATGGGTAGGCAGTGCGACTGGAGAGCAGGGTGACACTGCGTTGCTAACGCGGTCTGGCCTGTCGATGGAGGAGGGGGGCCGACCAGGGGGGTCACGCTGTCAACTGGCTGCTGAGGTCGCGACAGTAGGAGGCTGTCGCGCAGTTGGGGGAAGGAAGAGGAGAGGCAGAGGAGGGCGGTGCTGCGGGGTTGAGCAGTGTCGGGAGATGGGGCTGATGCTGAGGAAGGATCGGGAGGGAGATGTAGGGGATGAGAGGCAGCTGTGGGTGAATACGGCTGATGGGTTTTCAGAAGGTAGGGTTAATAGGGTGATGAATATATATAGGGTAAGATTATGGGTAGGGTAAAACGGGTTAGTAGTATAAACGGGGTACTGGGTTAAAGGGTTATAATGGGTAACGGGTAGTAGGTTATAGATTATTGGATAAATGGGTTTCGGGTTGGATTCAATAAGAAATAGGGTTTTAGGGTTTAAATAAAAAGATCTAATAGAATGAATAAAATAATCAATAGAAAGTAGGATTATATAACAAAATATATTTGTACTACAATGTGGAAATTATTCCAAATAACTACAAGTACAATTATCAATAGAAATAGACTTTTAGATTAACAATCAAAGGTAATAATAATAATAGTAAAAGTACTAATAATAGTACCGATACCAATAATAATAATAATGATATACATATCAAATAGGATTTGAGATAAACAAGTTTATTAAAATCGAAATAGTAATAAAATAAGATATAAATAACCGGTCACTTAGAAAATAAACAATAAAGTTAGAATATACTATTATTTGAAGTAAATATAATTCCCGGCTCGAAAAGATTTTAATAGAAGGCCCAAATTGAGTTTACAACAAAAATAAATTTATAAATAATCAAAATACGGAAAATATTCAAAAAATCGTATTTACGGGAACGGGGGTTACAGGATGAATTTGAGGACGTCTTCAACTAGGAAGTTGTAGTAGACATTTCTACCTTTCCATAGAACCTTGATTTGTGCCTTTCCGATGAGCGAGTAGGTTTTTATGCCATCGGCAAGGTGCAGCCAGTGTACGGGAGGTACACGGGCTGATGCTTGAGTGACCTTTTAGAGCAATTAGATGGATGAATCTGATGCAATGGTCAACTGGGAAGTTGTAGCCTAGACTATTAGTTTTTCAGAATGGGTAATATCATGGAATTCCGAATTGTGTATTGGAAGTTATGAAGGTTACAAGTTCAACAACCGGTTGTCTCGAGCGACTTCAAGAGTGGATTAAATCGGGGAACTAGAGTTCCGTAAGGAAATTGAGGGAGTCTTCAACTAGGGAATTACAGTAGAGCTTCCTATCCTTCTAGAAAACCTTAGTTTTTGTTGGATTCCGATGAGCATAGCTTGAGTCGCAGCAACTAGTGCTTGCTTGAACTGCTTAATATTGAATGATCGAAATAGAATCTTTGCATACCGCAGCGTGGCGATTATGAGCTATTGAGCTCTAAAATATTTTAAGCACTTCATTGGAACTTAGACAAGATTCATGTGCTTAGTACTCATGGTGGACACATGAGTGAGTTGAGAGAATAGCTATATGGTCGATTGTGATTTGGTGTCTTGACGTCTGAGTCTGTCAATGGTCAGGTATTGGTGTTCACATAAGTTTACCTTCATTCACAACTTTTATGCATCTTTTAGGCACCGATGGACTACTCGCTAAGAGTCACGGGCCGAGAGTATGGTCGAAGACCTGTGAAGGTATTGGGAATCGGTGAATGTGATTCCCGTAATTATTTGCTTTTTGACAGAACAGTTAGGCTCAACATTGTTGATTTGACACCGTGCATGATTTGAGGGATAACCATATTTTAGTAAACTGCATTTAATTAAGTTTTCTTTACTAATCGCTTGAAGACCGAATTGGTGATAGGGGTGATTCCTTATAATCTGACTCGCTCTAAAAGTCAGCACTAGGCGGTGATAACCAGGGATGTCTCTTCTGTCATTAGGGATACGTGCTGCTGTGCGTATCTCGCACTGTTGATTCCCGAAGTGCCGTGGTAAGAACTGGAGCTTCCTGTCAGATAGGGGCTTAGTCCTTCGAGGCCATCATGTTCTTATGTTGAGTGGATACGAACGGACCATGCGGCTACTGTCCCATGGATCTTCAGTGCCATAAATATGCGGTTGCATATCTGTAAGATCATCACGGCATTTGGTGTGATCCGATTTGGGGCACTAGTGGCAAACAAAACACCACTGTATTTAGCAGTAATAACTACAGGATTCACCAGCCACGGTTGTATCAATCAGGAACAGGCTGAGTACAATAGTAGAATGCAATGCATGGCGAGGGTTCGAAACCCTAAAATTGGAGAAACAACTTGATCTGGAATGTATGTAGTATGCAAAGCATATGTACCTAGAGTCTTGCTGACATTAGATTAAGTGCATCCATTCTGTACTCTGTGTTTTGCATTAGACTTCAGGTTATGGCATACGCAAACACTAGGAAATTAGGATGCACGTTTCTGTTGGATCCTGTAGGCTAAGCAACAAACACTAGAGGGGGGGTGAATAGTGTTTATAATAATAAATTTGCGGAATAAGAAATTTTTCTCGGCACAGTCGACTCAGTGGGGAACCAGTCGACTGATATAGCCAAAAACAAAATAAATTTAACCTCTCGAAACAGTCGACTGATAGATAATACAGGCGACTGATGAGACAAAGAGAATAACTAATACGAGACTGATCAGTCGACTGATACGAAGCTGAGTCGACTGGTCAGACTAGTTTTGCAGAGAAAAATTTATCAAAAGTAAATGCAATCACAAGACAACCAATCACAGAGTACACAAGATATATCCTGGTTCGGTCCTCCCGACCTACATCCAGTCCCCAAGCAACCCACTTGAGATTTCCACTATTCTTGAAAAATAAATACAAGAATACCCTACGGCGTTCAAGACAACAACCTTGTCTAACCCGTAGTCCTTTCTCTCAACCAGAGAAAGCAGACCCACTCTTCAACCAAGAGTGAAAAGACACCGACTCTACAACCAAGAGTCAAAAACACTCTCCAACCGAGAGCAAGAGTACAAGAAGAAATTTACAATCAACCTATAGCCTTGTTGTTGTATGTGTTGATGCACGTGGCTAAAACAATAGGTTGACTTCTATACTCAGTCCAAAGCGAATTCAATGCTATACTGGACTGAGTGTAGAGAACCAAAGTATGTGAACTTGAAAGCTTTTGTTCTTCACAGAAAATCACTTAGATTTTTCTCAAGAGTGCTCGGGTGTTTTATGTCAGAAATCAAGTAGTCAAAAAGTTAGGTTTCTGTTTGAGACGAAACTCTATATAAAGAGTTTTGTACTTCTGAACGTTGGAAAGCAGTTACATAACTGTCAACCAACGGATCAAACCGTTTAAAATTGAAAAAGTTCGTTTTTGAAAATCAGAAAACGGTCAAAAAGCTCTCGATCAGTCGACTGGGTTGCCATATGAGTCGACTGATCAGAGTTTGAATAATTTTAAACAGTTTCGTACTTATCAGTCGACTGGCATAGGCTTAAGTCGACTGGTACTTAAAAGCTAAAATTCTTCAAACTGTTTTGACTTATTTTGAGGGGTTTTTTAGAGACACACAATATGAAATTGTTAAGTGTGTGTGTGTGTGTTGACAAGGCTTTACATCAGACTAAAGACTCAACAGGAAAGTACATTACAATGTTTACAAGACACAACAATATAACATTTTTGAGCTTTGGGTCTTGAGTTGAATCTTTGATCCTTGCTTTGAGTAAAGTCTTGATCCTTGTCTTGAGCTGTATCCTTGAGAGCTTGTGCATTTGTTCAGCTAGAAGTCTTTTGTATGTTCAATCTGCATTGTTAGTTGTGTAACATGAACATATATTGCATTTGTGTTGTGATCATCAAAATCAAGAATCAACATTCTCCCCCTTTTTGATGATGACAACACAATAGCTGATATCAACAGATAATATGTATATAGGCACATTAAGGATATGCTCCCCCTATTAAAAACACAGAAATGCATTTTCTTAAAACAAGTATCAGTCGACTGTTTCAACTGGCAGGCGACTGAGCAAACAGTTTATAAAAAAAACTAAGTACAGATACAGTAGTAGTATCAGTCGACTTAAATCTTTGAAGCAGTCGTCTGACCAGAGATTTTCAACAGCCAAGAATAACACAGATAAAAATCACAAAACACAGATAATATAAGCAAGCATAAATAGAACAAAATAAAACATCACAAAACACAGATAATATAAGCAAGCATAAATAGAACAAAATAAAACAACAAAATAAAACTAAAACTAACTCAGATCTCTCCCCCTTTGTAATCATCAAAAAGCACATAAGAACCATCTTGTTCATAAAAAGGAGACTAATAGAAAGTTGCATACATAAATAAGTCCATGAAAGAGTACATATAAAAATAATAAAAATCTTCAATCGTCTTCATCCGAGTCTTCATCGTCATCATGAGAAGGAGGATGAAATTGAGAGGTGAAGAGATTGGTGAGGTTGTCAATCTTGGAATCAATGTGGTGGAGTTGAGAATCAAAGGAATCAAGTCTGGAACCAAGGGCGTGAATATGTGTATCCACAGTCTGTGAATGTGTCATAAGGTAGTTGACACATTCATACATGGTACGTGGATCATCATAGTTGGCTGAGGGAAGAGATGAACTAGAAGAAGCAGAAGGTCTAGCAGAAGAACCTAAAGGAGCTTGGGTCATAGGAGGAGATCGAGGGGGTGATCGAGTAGGGGCATCAATGAGTTTCATGCGTGCCAAACTAGCACGATCGAAACAATCATATCGAGAGACACATTGTGTCTCAGACTCAAGATCAATACCAAAAGAGAGAAAAACTCTAGTAAGGAAACCTCCAAAGGGTAGAAAATGAGTGTGGTCTTGAGAAAGTTTGGAAAATATAACTTGACCCCAATCAATGGCTATTCTACCAAAAATTGCATAAATAGCTTTTTGTAATTCAATAGAATATTGATCATAACTCCCCTTTTTAGGAAGGATGTTATAAGCTAATATTCTACCGTCAAGCTTTGCAATTGGTTTTAGGTTTCTACTAGTCATAGGAAGTTGAGAATTTGGTATGAGAATTCTAGATAATATTGAGGCATCATCTAGAATTACATCATCAAGATGCAGTCCACCATCATCTATACCCAACATAGCATTAATCCTAGTCGGTGTTAAAGTCATTTTTTGATTTTTCACAGACGACCGGATTAAAACTTCCCCATTTGGTCTTTGAACAATTTTCATATTTGTATAAAACAAATATATGAGTTGTGGGTAGTAATTGGGTTGGTTGGAAAGAGATAGGAATTCATAAAGGCTGCAGTTTTGAAAGAGAGGAGTAAGATTAAAACGATCTAAATCATTAAAATTGACAAATCTTCCAGGGAAGATTTGAATAGTGCAAAATAGGTACCAACGATCAAGTAGATCGGGGCTCAAAAGGTATTGAGAGTACTCCTGTGAAGAGGAAGAACCCTCATGAGATCTTTTTGATCGTTTGGGAGCCATTAGGGTTTTGAAAAGGAAACAAGAAGAGAAGATGTTACCAAATTGAAGAGAGATAGATACACAAACAGCAGTCGACTTGTAGGATGAGAGCCAAGTGATGGATCAGAGCCTCTTCTTCTTCTTCTTGCGTTAGGGTTTCCAATTTGGGGGTAAAAGTGAAAAGGAGATTGGTAAGAAAGAGGGGCAGGTAAAGGGGTTTTTAACCGAGAAAGGACGGCTCAGATTAGAGGAAATGAAATCAACGATCAGATAGAGTTGTTACGGGTGAGATATAGAAAAGCTTGTATCTCAAAAATTGTGATGAAAAGTCGCTGAAGACAGATTGATCTCGCGACAGTCGACTGGTATGATATAGCAGTCGACTGAGTCGAGAAGAAAGTAACATTTTATTTCTGCTGACCAGTCGACTGGATTGATAATCAGTCGACTTAGTCGAGAACAAAATATGTATAAATAACAATTCAATATAGTCGACTGATTCAAAACATAGTCGACTTAACAGTGTGATTTTCAACAAATATCAATAAAATCACAAATCCCAAGTTCTCTTCTTAACTTGATAAAAGTTTCTTCTTTAAGGGGCTTGGTAAATATATCAGCTACTTGTTGATCAGTAGAGATAAATTCTAAAGATATATCTCCTTTTAAAACATGATCACGTAGAAAATGATGTCGAATATCAATATGTTTCATACGTGAATGTTGAATCGGATTTTTAGATAGATTAATTGCACTGGTATTATCACACATAATTGAGGGTTTCTCAAATGAAATACCATAATCTAACAAAGTTTGTTTCATCCATAAAATTTGAGCGCATGCTAAACTTGCAGCAATATATTCAGCTTCTGTGGTTGATAGGGATACAGAATTTTGCTTTTTACTGCACCAAGATACTAGAGAATGTCCCAAAAAATGACATGTACCACTAGTACTCTTGCGATCAGTTTTGCTTCCAGCAAAATCGGCATCGCTATAAGACAAAAGTTGAAAAAGATTGGTGCGTGGATAAAATAAACCATATTCAGATGTGCCTTTAATATATCTTAAAATTCGTTTCACTGCTTTTAAATGAGATTCTTTAGGATTAGATTGATATCTAGCACATAAACATACGCTGAACATAATGTCTGGTCTACTTGCAGTAATATATAAGAGTGAACCAATCATACCTCGATAGAGTTTTTGATCAACACTCTTACCTAATAAATCTTTGTCAAGATTAGTAGTAGTAGCCATAGGTGTGGATTTACTACTAGTACTATCCATGTGAAAACGTTTGAGTAATTCCTTTGCATATTTGCCTTGATTGATAAATATGCCATTCGAAGATTGTTTAATTTGCAATCCAAGGAAATAATTGAGTTCACCCATGTGACTCATCTCAAATTCATTTTTCATGGTATTAGCAAATTCTTGACATAGATTATTATTAGTAGAACCAAAAATTATATCATCAACATATATTTGTATGATTAAGATATCATTCTTAACTCTTCTGATAAACAAGGTAGTGTCTACTTTACCTATTTCAAATCTTGTTTCTAAAAGAAAAGTTTTCAGACGATCATACCAAGCACGAGGTGCTTGTTTAAGACCGTATAAAGCCTTTTTCAATTTATAAACATGATCTGGAAATTGTTCATGTTCAAAACCTGGTGGTTGTTTAACATAAACATTTTCCTTAATGAACCCATTAAGAAAGGCACTTTTCACATCCATTTGATAAAGTATAAAATTCATAAAACAAGCAAAAGATAATAAAATACGAATAGATTCTAGTCTAGCAACAGGAGCATATGTTTCATCAAAATCTATACCTTCTTCTTGATTATATCCTTGGGCAACTAATCTAGCCTTGTTCCTTACAACTTGTCCTGATTCATCTAATTTATTCTTGAATACCCATTTGGTACCAATGATAGTCTGATCAGGAGGTCTAGGAACTAAATCCCATACATCATTTCTTACAAATTGGTTTAGTTCATCTTGCATGGCATTCACCCAATATTCATTCTCACAAGCTTCTTGTATATTCTTTGGTTCAAAATCTGACAAGAATGCTGTATGAGAGATCATATTAATATGTGAACGTGTCTGAATACCATGGGAGATGTTACCAATTATTAAGTCATGAGGATGATCTTTAACTTCAACAAATGACTTTGGTAAAGTTGAAGATATCACAATCGGATCAGTCGACTTGACTTGTTCTTCAGTCGACTGGTTTAAGTCAGTCGACTTGGAGACTTTATCAGTCGACTTATCAGATAGATTAGTTTGCTCTAAGGATGTAATCACATTATCTAAAGGTGATAAATCAGTTTCATCATCCTTATTTAATGTTGATGAAGGTAAGGATTCATCGAATGTAACATGCATTGATTCTTCAATGGTCATAGTAGACTTATTGAAAATTCTATATGCTTTACTCCTATTTGAGTATCCTAAAAAGATACCCTCATTAGATCTAGGATCAAATTTGTCTAGATTATCTTTTGTGTTTAGAATAAAACACTTACAACCAAATGTTTTAAAGTAAGAGACTTTAGGAATTTTATTAAAAAATAACTCGTAACAAGTCTTCTTTAGTTTAGGTCTTAGAAGAATTCTATTCAAAACATAACAAGCTGTAGCAACAGCTTCAGCCCAAAAATGCTTTGGTAGATTGCTTTCAACAAGCATAGTACGTGCGCATTCTTGCAAAGTCCTATTCTTTCTTTCAACCACACCATTTTGTGGTGAAGCTCTAGGAAATGCAAATGAATGTGTTATACCATTCTTGTTGCAATATTCTGTAAATGTTTCATTTTCAAATTCTCCACCATGATCACTTCTAATAGTGACTATGGTTAGAGATCTTTGATTTTGAACACGTTTACAAAAATGTGCAAATTCTTCAAAAGCATCATTTTTATGTTTTAAAAAGTATGTCCAAGTAAATCTTGAAAAATCATCTACTAAAACAAACACATATCTACTTTTATTTAAAGAAGCAACTCTAGTAGGGCCAAATAAGTCCATATGGATTAATTCAAGTGGCCTGCTTGTAGAGATTACATCTTTTGTTTTAAAAGTGGATTTGATTTGTTTTCCTAGTTGACATGCATCACATAACTTATCCTTTTTAAAGGATAATTTTGGCAGTCCTTTAACTAGGTTATATTTAGATAATTTAGAGAGATTTTTCATGTTCACATGTCCAAATCTTCTATGCCATAACCAAGATTCATTGTTAGAGGCTATCAAACAAAAATCATTTGAAAAATCAATTGTATTCAAACATAATTCATAAATATTGTTTTTGCGACAACCTTGAAAAATAACATTTTCCATAGTAGAATCATAAATTAAGCATGCATCTTTTTCAAAGATTATTTTATAACCTTTATCACACAATTGACTAATACTTAAGAGATTATGCTTTAAACCATTAACTAATAGCACATTTTCTATAATAGGATTAGATATTTTACCGATCATGCCAATACCGATGACTTTGCCTTTGTTGTTATCTCCAAAGGTGACGGTTCCTCCATCTATATTCTGAATGGTAGATAGTAAGTTGGCATGCCCTGTCATGTGTTTTGAACATCCGCTGTCTAATATCCAGCGTTCTTTCTTGGGTACCTATAAAACATTTGAGGTAAATATGGTACCCTTTTTATTGGGTCCAAAATATATTAGTTTGGGGGAAACCAAACCCATGATGAGTTTGATCTTCCTCCATAAGCAGGAATATAATTGGTAGAAGTACATACATTCAGCATATAAGAATTGATATAAGCAATTCTATCATTCTGATTAATATTGACTGGAACCCATACTAGTTTGTTCTGTCCAGTCGACTTATTAGTGTTTATCAGTCGACTGTTGGTATGTATCAGTCGACTGGTAGATGTACTAGGTCGACTTATAAGAGGTTTTGATCTCGTGAAATGAGATCCACTTTCTCTGGACAGACGACTGGTTTTATGGTTCAGTCGACTTAACCGAACGTTAGTATCACTTTTATCACTGAATTTAACAACCTGTGGTTTTGCAAAGAAATCATATAACTTGTGTGTAACACTAGAAATGGATGCTGACTTAGTCTTACTAGTGTTTAAAACAGGAGATTCTTTTATAGAAGATTTCTTAAAACCAAGTCCAAATTTATGACTAGATGCAACTTGATGATGAAGCATATCATTTAAATTCTCTTTGCCTTTGTTAAACTTAGATACATTCTTTGAAATCTCTTCATAATTCTTTTTGAGAGTTTCAAGATCAGTATCCAGACTTACAAGACGAGAATTTAAGGATTTTACTTCCTTATCAAGGTTAAGATTTTCTTGATTAAGTGTTTGATTCACTTTTTCAAGATTCTTAACTCTAATCTTTTCTTTCTTTAATTCTTGAAATATTTCATTAAATGCATCAAGAAGATCTTCAGAATCATAATCATTACTTACATGTTCTTGTGCAGCCATAAAGCATACATTTGCCACTTCGTTATTATCATCCGTTTCTTCTTCAGAAGATGAATCGCTATCATCCCATGTGGCTTGATACGCCTTTTTGTTCTTGGCAAATTTGTTCTTTGAATATTTGTCTTTCTTGAAGTTGGATGTTTTTTCCTTGTTCTTTGCATTTTCTAAGGGACAGTCCTTCTTCATGTGACCTATCTTATTGCACCTGAAACATGTAGGAGGGTCATTAGAATCTTTACTCTTAGAATGAAACTTACCCTTCTTTAAGAACTTCTTGAATCTCCGCGTGAACATTGCTATTTCTTCTTCATCTTCTTCCTCATCTTCTGAGTCAGTCATAGCTTTAAAAGCCAATGATTTCTTCTTTGTTTGGTGTGATTCAGTATCTTTCTTTCGATCTTCAAGTTGAACCTCATATGCCATGAGATTACCAACAAGATTCTCGAGAGTAAGTGTTGACAAGTCATTTGCCTCTTCTATTGCTGTGGTTTTCTTTTCCCATTCTGGAGTGAGTGCTCGTAGTACTTTTCTGACCATCTCTGCTTGAGTATAAGTCTTTCCAAGCGCCACAAGAGAGTTGGTAATGTCTGTGAATCTTGTAATCATTTCAGATACAGTCTCATTTTCCTTCATTCTGAACATTTCAAACCTGTGGACAAGAACAGAAATTTTAGATTCTTTTACTTTATTCGTTCCTTCATGTGTTACCTCGAGTGTATGCCAAATTTGATATGCGGTTGTAGCATTGGATACACGGTTGAATTCTTCCTTCGTCAGTGCACAGAATAACGCATTCATCGCTTTGGCATTGTTCATAGTCTGACTCTTTTGATCATCATTCCATTGTGCATATGGAATGGTAGGAGCAGTATGTTCCGTCTCTGTCATTTGCCATATCTCGTAGTTGATTGATTGGAGATAGATTCGCATTCGGCACTTCCAATAGTTATAGTTTGTTCCATCAAATAGTGGTGGCCGTTGTGTAGATTGGCCTTCATGGTACTGATTAGTATTTGATGTAGTTGCCATTGCCTGTAACCTTGCTCTGATACCAAGTGTTGGATCCTGTAGGCTAAGCAACAAACACTAGAGGGGGGGTGAATAGTGTTTATAATAATAAATTTGCGGAATAAGAAATTTTTCTCGGCACAGTCGACTCAGTGGGGAACCAGTCGACTGATATAGCCAAAAACAAAATAAATTTAACCTCTCGAAACAGTCGACTGATAGATAATACAGGCGACTGATGAGACAAAGAGAATAACTAATACGAGACTGATCAGTCGACTGATACGAAGCTGAGTCGACTGGTCAGACTAGTTTTGCAGAGAAAAATTTATCAAAAGTAAATGCAATCACAAGACAACCAATCACAGAGTACACAAGATATATCCTGGTTCGGTCCTCCCGACCTACATCCAGTCCCCAAGCAACCCACTTGAGATTTCCACTATTCTTGAAAAATAAATACAAGAATACCCTACGGCGTTCAAGACAACAACCTTGTCTAACCCGTAGTCCTTTCTCTCAACCAGAGAAAGCAGACCCACTCTTCAACCAAGAGTGAAAAGACACCGACTCTACAACCAAGAGTCAAAAACACTCTCCAACCGAGAGCAAGAGTACAAGAAGAAATTTACAATCAACCTATAGCCTTGTTGTTGTATGTGTTGATGCACGTGGCTAAAACAATAGGTTGACTTCTATACTCAGTCCAAAGCGAATTCAATGCTATACTGGACTGAGTGTAGAGAACCAAAGTATGTGAACTTGAAAGCTTTTGTTCTTCACAGAAAATCACTTAGATTTTTCTCAAGAGTGCTCGGGTGTTTTATGTCAGAAATCAAGTAGTCAAAAAGTTAGGTTTCTGTTTGAGACGAAACTCTATATAAAGAGTTTTGTACTTCTGAACGTTGGAAAGCAGTTACATAACTGTCAACCAACGGATCAAACCGTTTAAAATTGAAAAAGTTCGTTTTTGAAAATCAGAAAACGGTCAAAAAGCTCTCGATCAGTCGACTGGGTTGCCATATGAGTCGACTGATCAGAGTTTGAATAATTTTAAACAGTTTCGTACTTATCAGTCGACTGGCATAGGCTTAAGTCGACTGGTACTTAAAAGCTAAAATTCTTCAAACTGTTTTGACTTATTTTGAGGGGTTTTTTAGAGACACACAATATGAAATTGTTAAGTGTGTGTGTGTGTGTTGACAAGGCTTTACATCAGACTAAAGACTCAACAGGAAAGTACATTACAATGTTTACAAGACACAACAATATAACATTTTTGAGCTTTGGGTCTTGAGTTGAATCTTTGATCCTTGCTTTGAGTAAAGTCTTGATCCTTGTCTTGAGCTGTATCCTTGAGAGCTTGTGCATTTGTTCAGCTAGAAGTCTTTTGTATGTTCAATCTGCATTGTTAGTTGTGTAACATGAACATATATTGCATTTGTGTTGTGATCATCAAAATCAAGAATCAACAGTTTCCTTTTCTATTCAAGATGGTTTGTGAGTATGCAAGTTGGAGTTCGCTCTTTCCTTATTAGCATTGCGTCAGTAGAGTTACTGACGTGCCTACTTAATTAGGTGTGGGAGATCAAAATCAGGAACGTGAGCATCCAAGTGGAGGAGCGGTGTACTTACCTACCATTCGAGCAAGGGCAGAAACATCAGAGTCACGCGACAGATGGCTCAAGCCAAGGGGCAAGTCCCAGGAAAGTAGATCGACCACCTAGTGGGGGTTCGACAGTGACCACTCAATTACCAATCCAGAAGATAGTTGTTAGCTTCACAGGAAGAGTCTGATTATTTGTAACTAATTGTAATGAGATAATGTAATTTGTATTCCTTGTTCAAGGACAAGATAATTACTGTAACTAATGATGTAATAACTCTGATGACAATAAAAGTTCTTATATTTCCGTGTTATTTACTGTGTTGAGATGCATTTGAAGGCAATGATTCGGGTCGTGTCACGGATGTCCGGTAACGGGGATCCGGGGCATTACAGAATATCTCAAAACTGTCCCCCCTTCAGCGACTATATATACCTCGAGCCCTCCTCAGAAACTAGGAAATTGCAAACTCTGCTATCAAAACCCACCATATCTTTGAGTTTTTGACTTGGACATCAGAGGGTCTGTCGCCGGGGCCACCCCCGATGTTTCAGACTTGTTTGCAGGTCCACGAGAGTGATATCAGTCGTACCTGACGATCAGATCTCGGAGTCAAGTGCAGTTTTTGGGTGGTCTACATCGATGAATAGCGAAGGTTCGATCTTTACTATTTTTATTTTAAACATTCACATATCTGTTTGCTCCCACATAGAAATAAGGAGCAACAATGCTATTTCTAGCTGGTGATTATTGTTACTGTCGAGCCATAACATATATGTTTTCTGGAAATTAATAGTCAACTCTGAAGCCTGTTCAAAGATGTAAATGAGCAGCTTAATATTGCACTGGGTCGGACCCATAGGTTTAGCAAATATAATCATGTCATCCGCATATTACAAATTCAGCACGCCTCTAAAACCCTGGAATCCACCAGTCCTTCAATAATGTTGGCTTCCCAGGCTTTAAAGAATAATTTGCTAAAAACATCAGCAAAAAGAGAGAATAATAGAGGGAAATAGGATCTCCTTGACGATACCTCTTTTATTCCCTTCAATACCGTTAATTATGATCGACGATGTACCAGAGAAGATGCTGGATTTGATCCACAAAATCCATTTAAGACCAAAACATCGATGTAAGAGAATGTCAAAAAGAAAATCCTAGTCAACTTTGTCATAGGCTTTTCAAAGTCATGCTTCAAGAGAATCCCTTCAGACTTAGATCAGTAGCAGTCAGAGATAATTTCTTGAGTAGAAGCCACACTATCTAGAATGGATCTGTTCTTGATGAAACCTAATTGAGAAGGATCAATCAGAGGAGTGATAACCAAGTTAAGGCAGTTAGCAAGCACTTTCATAATAATTTTGAAAAGTGTAATAAGGAGACTAATGGGCCAAAAAGCCAAGTCCTTATTGGCACCCATAATTTTGGGAATAAGAACAATGTGTGCATAGTTAATCCTATCAAAGGATAACTAACCATTGAAAATATTGGAAAAAAATCGAATAAGTCATCTTTGAGCATATCCTAAAATTTTTTAAAGAAGAAGGAAGGGAAACCGTCCAGCCCCAGAGCAGAGTAACTATGCATAGAGAAAACAAGACCTTTAATTTCACCAAGGGTAAAAGGAACTTCAATGGAAGAGAGATCATTGTTTTCATCCCGTAGATGTAATCTTAGTCAAGGAGAATGGAGTGGGAAGAGGATGAACCCAAAAGGTTTTTAAAGAAGGAAAGAAATGCAAAATGAAATTCAGCATTCAAGTGTAATTCAACATTGCCTTCAATAATTGGTGAGATTCTATTACTTCTTTGACGATGGGAAGCAAAGTTATGGAAGAATGTCATGTTGCAATCACAAGCTTGGAGCCATTTGATCTTAGCACGGTGCACCCATTCAATGCGATCAAGATGAAGAAAAGAATGAAATTCTTGCTTACAATCGGCTCTCTTCTTACAGTCGAGATCCGAGATAGGGCCTGATTCTTCTAATAGATCCACAAATTGGATTGTGGAAAGAAGAAAATTTTTAAGCACACGAGAGATGCCAAATCTATCTTTCCGCCAAATTTTACACCCATGTTTAACAGTGTGGATTTTGAGAAGAATTCATCCCAGACTATGGGACCCAACCACAGAGGAGAGACAATTGATAATCAGATTAACACAAATCTGATCTTCCAACCAAAATTTCTCAAAACAAAATTTGAATGATTTGGAGAAGTTGAAATCAAAATGCAAACTGGTAGGGACATGGTCAGAGCAAGTGTTCGGGTTGGCTTGTACAAAAGAGTTATGGAAGATAGAAATCTAGTCGTGTGATACCAAGAAATGGTCTAATTTAGCCATAAAGGGGAGAAGGTGCATGTTGGACCCCATGAAGGGTCTCCCATATAAGGGAAGATCAATAAGATCGAGTGCTCGGATGCAATCATTGAATGATTCAAAGTCTCTACTAGAGGATATGTTACCAAGTCTTTCATGGTTAAATCGGGTCACGATAAAATCAGCATAGAAAATCCAGAACCCATGGATAGAGCCTGAGAACAATCTGAATTCATCACAGGATTAGGAACGACTATCAGTGGTGGAGAGGTCATAGACCGAATCAACCGTAAGGTTGCAGTTGTGTTCACAGTTGCAATTGTGTTCAAGCCATTGAAAGCTAATGACAAGAAAGAATTGAAAGCGACGGACATAGATTAATTGAAATGAAGAAGCTTTATAGCCAAGAAGAATCACACTACGGGAAATGGATAGCATCCAGACTAATCCACTGAGAAAACATCTAACCACCTAAAGAATGGGTGAGTGCAGGATGAATGGAGTCAAGTTTCAATTCCTGAAAGGAAATAAGATCACAATGAATAGCGGAAATCTTGTGAATGATAGCTTCTTATTTGTACGAGCTACCTATACCACAGATATTCCAAAAGATGTGAATCATTGGAGGATGGATCACACCAACTCTCAAGAATTCAGAAATACAAATAGAGAGAAGGATATCAGCACTGGAGGGGTCTAGAACAAATTCCTTCCAAGACCCCATATCTAATATATCCTTGTTAGATTAGGAATCAAATTGAATTTGATACACCGAACCAAGAGAACCATTAGAATTGGGCTCTGAAGGAATCGAAGGAATCTCCAGATTTCGAATTTGCGCCGCAAGGGTGGCCGTGGAGGAAGAGGATGAAAAGGCATCTTTCTTAGCCTGAATGCGAGCACTCGCTCTAATGAACGAAGACTTATAGAATATTTATGTTTAGGAATAATTAGCGGATTAGGAGGTAAATGAACAGGAGAGGTGGGACCTAGAGATGGGCAATAATTCTTATTTGAATACTGGTGACTTGAAACAATCTGGGGAATAGAATATGAATTAGTAGGAGGGGACTGATTTGGAGACAAGTAGTCACCGATGGTAGGAAAAATAATCGAATAAACCAGAGAGTTAGCATTTCCAACAGTAGATAGAGAAGATGGAGGAGAGTACAAATGATATTGAAAAAACCTTAGAACATCCCAAGGGAGTACAGATGAAAGGAAAATCGATAGAGGGAATTTGGAAATAGTACGAAGGAAATATTTGTAACATTGAAGTGATGTTATAGTGAAAAGCTAAGGGTGCAAAATAGCAACGAAATATTAAAGAGTAAAATGCATAATTGAAAGAAGGTGCAATGGATAATACCTTGCCGGCAGGTGGAGGGTTGGAGAGATCATGTTCCTCTTCAGCATGAAGATCATCGAACCCAACCCATGTTGTGGTAGCAATCTTATCCTCAACAAAGGTTGACTTAGCAACTTTAGGATGGGAGCAAGATTGCACAACCAATTTGAATTTGTCTCATTCAGTTGAAAAATTAGGATTAACACTCCAATCGGGCCAAGAGTTGGCACTGGAGAAGAGGTTGGGATGGAGGCCAGAGGGGAATCAGAGGGAGAGGATGAAATTGCTTGGGTGGTAGGTGTGGGGGTAATCAGAGGAGCAAGAGAGGACGAAGATGGTAGGCTGTTTAGTTGGAGTTAGATTAGACAGAGATAGATTAATCCACGCCAAATTGGGTGGCTTCAAAGGTGATCGGCCACTACTAGGATTGACTGGCCCAGTGTTCTTATAAATTACTCAATGTTGATTCACTATTTAGAGAGAGATTTTTTTATATATAAAGTATAGATTCATAAGACTCAAAGCCCGATACTATATAAATGATAATGGGAAAGTAGCATACAAACATCAATTTACAAGCAGTCAAACTGCACTAAACAAATAGACTATATATACATGCACCATAACAATTGTAAAACCTTGAAAATGAGACATTTACAAGGGTCCAAAAAAACTTCGAAAGAAAAGAATAACAGAGCACACATGCATAGGAGGACAAGAGCCTCGCAGGAGCAGAGGACCAAACCGGAAACGCAATAGAAACATCGCAGCCAGAAATGGAAATCATCCACTAAGGCGAAGAACCTCTACCTCAAAATATGTATGGGACGATACAACAATTCTCGTGGTAATTAAGCGCCAAGAATGTCATGCCCTGCTTCCCAAAATACGGAGTACGAGTGCGTGACGAAGCCCAGCGAATGATCTTAACATCATTCATAAGCTGTAGGATCGACTCAGGATCATAACAAGAATATACAAGAGAGATATATATAACCAAGCATGCATGAATAATTCATTAAGCAAAAGAAACAATTTGGAAACAAATAATAATGTCCACATAGTTTCAAGTCTGGATCAAGTGTAAAACTCGGAAACAAGTCTTATACAGCAGAAGAAATAAATACCTTAAGGAAAGCAATTATTTAAACAAGTCCTTGCTCCAAGCGAAGCCTAAAATGTCTGCACGCCAATCCCAGCAGGTAGCTCGTCTCCCAAGTCTGCTTAATAAATATAAAAAGGGAAAACTGGGAAAAATAAGGAAAAATGCCCTTAGTGCAAGCTAGGGCCACAAATAGTGAAAACGAGTACAAGTAATGGGGAACAAGAATTGGATTCAAGAATGTAACAAAGATATAACAAGTAGTGAAAAATCCAAGAACTAGCTAGCAAGAGGGACATCTTAGTAAACAGGCTGGATAGCAAATACTAGTGGTGAAACAAGTGACAAGTGAACACATAGGGTATCTAATCTCAAGTGACAGGTATCAAGTACAAGTGTCTGGTAACAAGTCTCAAGTCTAGTGTCAAGTTGTCAGGTCACAAGTATCAAGTTTTAAATGTCAAGTGTTATTATTCAAGTATCAAGTCTCATATAACAAGTCATCAAGCTTCAAGTAAACATGTATCAAGTTCGAGTTTCATGTATCATGTGATCAAGTATCGAGTAAACATGTGTCGAGTTCAAGTTTCATGTTCATGTCTTGTGGTGATTACTATCTAGGTAGCACTTCATGCATCCATCTTTTTACTACATGGTTGCTACATTCAAATCAATTTCGTTTAGGCCTAGTAATGGAGTCTATAAGGCGGCATACTCAGGTTTCAAGTATCAAGTATCAGGTATCACGCAGGCACGATTCATGAATACGAAATTAAATAACAGGTTCACGAAACGAGTTCGTGAATACTAACAGGTTCAAGGACCACACAGTGGGTCCATGAATACAACAGGTTCATGAGCCAAGTAACTGGCTCCATGAATACATCAAGTGCAACAGGTTCATGAACCGAGTACTGGGAAACACGGGCCCCCTTCTGAGTACACTTACCTATATTGTCCACTATTATGGTCTTTCCCTTAAACCCCGGCTTATTACATTTATTAATTTTTATCAATCAAGCATACAGGTGTGTGAAACAAGGTACGAGAAAGTGGTGGGAACATGTGTCCAGCGAATTACATAGTTAAAGTGTTCAGGCAGAAATTGTGTATTTGAGTTTACACATGTGAAATAGTATTGAAATGTTGCTAATTAATTCTAAGAAAAATTGGGGATGTCCTATAGGATGTCCAGCAACCGCATGTAAAATTTCAAGTCAAACGCTTGCTGTTAACATAGTTAAATTAATTCGTAAAGTAAAGGTGTGCAGCCGTTTTTGCGAATCTGCGTCTACCGACACAGCTGCAGTAAAAATGCAATAAATCCTAGACCGTAACTCCAAATTCAAAACTTTTGGAGGCTATCGACATCTAGACATCTAGATCTATATTTTCTATTCAGGGCTCGGGTTTAGATTCTAATGATAAATGGGTCAAAATAGCAAAACAAGATTCAGGACAGCAACATGTGGGAATAACTTACTAGTATAGATTACATGAAATTTGTTATTAGGCGTCTAGGTTAACATGTGAAATAAATACAGGGAAATAGTTATGAAAACAGCAAGTAATAATTGTTTTTCAATCCAAAATGGTTGCAAGTTCATCAAATACTAGATATAACATGTGTCTACAAATTTAGGGCTCCTTAATTCATATGTTCATGTGTTCAAGGAATAAACTGAGTCCAAGTAGTTATAATTTGACACAATGAAATTTTGTGACTCTTAGAATTATAAATTTTGGAGGTTTAATATTGATCAACAAGGATAGTCAAGGAGGAGTCACAATTCTAACTATTTGTAGTATTTTTCAAGGGATGCTTGTACTAGAACAAATATATTGTACAAGGGATACTTGCCTTAATTGACGACGGTAGATCCGATTGCTGAAGAAAAATTGGATCGAAAAAATCCCGAAAGAAGTCTCCCAAAAGCATGTGTGAAGCACGTGCGAAAATCAACCGTAGATCGAGTTTTCCCCACACCGGATTGGTCGAACAGCAAATAGCACGTCAGGATTCGCTGCGCCCAGAACACCAAACAGCGAGCGCAGCCATGGGCGATCTCCTTTGCAGCGGATCCCTCCCGAACAGCGAACAGCTGATCTGGGATTCGCTGTGGGCAAACACCGAACAGCGATCAGATCTGGCTCGATCGCACGGATCTTGATGCGATCCGATGGTCGAGATTTGATCCCGCCTTTTTCGCTGTTCTAATTTGTGGGGAAATGGGGAAGTTTTTAATATAATAAAATAAGAGAAGATCATGGGGAGTTGGAGAAACGTGGGATTAAGGGGAGAAAGAGTTTGGGCCTTAGTTAGGGGGAGTGGGTTTGGGTAGATTAAGTCTTGAATCCAATATCCAATAAGGGTATGGGTTGGGCTTGAATGTAGTTAGGCCAAAATACAATAAATAATTGGAATTAGTGAGCCCACAATATGACAAGGCCCAAATACAATAAATTAGGGAGGAAAGACATCAATAGAAATACAAGGATAATAACCCGTACAATCGGAAACAGGGATTACAAAGAAGCAGCATCTACCACCAGCACAGCCACCACAAGGTGGCACACTTAACAAACACCGAAGAAAACAACATAAAGAGAAGTCAACTATTTAAGCCAGCCTAATAAACATCAAGCTCAGAGGCAAGATAGAGTTAACGCGAACATCATTAATAAGCACATTAAGAAAGAAAATAAAAGTATGTAAACTCAAAAGAAGCAGACTATTAAACCAGCCATATAAATACCAAGCATAGAGGCAAAATAGAGTGGACCCGAGCATCATCAAAAACCACATGTAGAAAGAAATTAAAAGCATACAAATAAAGATGGATAGTAAGCTAGCATAGAAGCAATAACCATCAACAGAGCAGTGTTGTTGGAAATCTAGATACCTAATTTAATAGAATAACTAGACACAAATTATAAAAACCTCGCAAGTGCACGAATCGAATCGTAGTAATAGCAAGGGTCGATCCCACAGAGATTGTAGATTTCAACTAACTAATCAATAGAAAATAATAAAAATCATAAGGAGTTGTTTTAAAAGTCTAAAAGGAATAAAAAGATTAAAACTAAGAAAGAAGTGTTGAATCACAAATATCTCTTGAATAGTTGGGTTGTTGATCTCCACCAATAGTTAGTAATGCTAAGTTGCCTTCTGAATTTACTTCTAATTACTCATGTTTGTTCACTTCAAGGGCATGGTATCTACTCCTTAAAGTATTGTTTCCCTAGGCCAAGAATTAGGCATGGTATCTACTCTAATTCGTTTCTTTCCGTAAGTATCTAGCATGGTATCTACTAAGTTATACTTAGAGAAAACATAAGAACAGTGGAAACGAACAAACACTTAAAGTTTTAGAAATTGGTATCAGATCTAGATCCTCTAAGTTGATTGAACCAAGAACCCCTAAAGATTCCTTTGTTACAAATTATGAGCACGAGATTCGGTCGTCTCAATATGCTCATATAACAGATTCAGATAAATGATATCCAAACTTGAGCTTCCCAAGTTCTGTACGTCAGTCGACTGGCTCTCACCTCAGTCGACTGCTCTCAGTCTTGAGAACTAGTTTGACTATCATAAACCTATACCAATTCAATTAGATTCAATCAATAAGTAACATAGAAGAGTTCAGAAGAAAATAGCATTACATAACTACGGTTTCGATCTACCCAACTATGAAATTAGTTCCACATAATAATAACTTTATTGCTTAACAAGTTTGAATACATGATCAACATAAAAGAATAAAGAGAGAAGAAGAAATAAACTAATGGATTCCGGTAATATGGTCGACTGGCTGTCACACAGTCGACTGCCTTCTGGTTGCTGGATCTTCTCTCTCCTTCTTCGATGTTGATGGAGTGATGCTCTCGATGTTGTTCAGGAACTTGGTGATTGAGTCGCTTCCCAGAGATATATGATGATGATGGATTCCTCCTGAATAATGCTTCTCTTCTGATATTTATAGAGTACGGCTGAGAATTAGGGTTTCCACTCTTTCAGGAAGATCCTTCTTTATTTGATTTGATGATTAATATCTTTCTCTTTTCTCCTTTCCTTCCTTATCTGTTTACCACGTCCACTTGGAAAATACCCTGTCTTTAGATTTGATTCGCTGCATAAAATCTTGATTCAAATAGATTTGAATTTAGATGCAGGTGTATCTTTGAAGATTTGATTTGTTTACTCCGCCGCAGACCAGTCGACTTATCTCTGGACCAGTCGACTGAGTCGAGACTTCTGTAGATTTCATCTTTGATCAGGCCAGTCGACTGCTCTTGGGAATAAGTCGACTGTTCCTCTGCATTTTTCTGTGTATCATCTTTGAAGTCCTGAATCTGCTTCGTTTTGCTGTTTTACGCTATTTCCTATGGAAAAGAGAAAATAAGAGTTAAATACCATATATAGAGCTTTTAAATGTCTAATTATATTAAGATTATTGCTCTAAAATGTGAATAATAATGTGTTCATCAAATACCCCCACACTTAGCTTTTGCTTGTCCTCAAGCAAAAAGTGAATTTATGAACAAGGGAGTAATAATCAGAATAAACTCAACCATCAAAATTTCTTATTATGTGGACATCAAAATGAAAAATATAAAACTACAAACAATTTCAGATAAAGTAAAATTGAACATACCCACTTTCTCTAGTGCAATTGTTCAGTCATAATCCCCAAACTTAATCATATTTGTCATGCGATTAATGTAGTTATAGTATGCAACTACTCAGTCTGTGATTATCCCTTTTCTCTACTACAAATCCAGTAGCAAACTAGAGGTTTTTTTTGTTTTTTTTTTTTTTGTTTTTTTTTGTTTTTTTTTTTTTTATAGTCTCTTCTTTAAAGTTGTCACTTGTCTTTTGACGCGAATGCGAAACATTTGTGATGTATCCACCCGGTTACTCAACAAGTCACAAACATTAAAGTGCTTTGCATACTCTTATTTCAAGTTGCCGTTTGACGTAAAGGTAAACATTGGTGATGAATACCCCTAGTTACTAAGCGCTCAAAACATTGGAGTAGACTGACTTTATTCAAATATATACATATATTGTATCACTCTATTTACTTAAACTCGATTTAGGACTAGATCTAAGGGGAATAATTATCAGAAAAAGCATCACATTTGTTTATTATGTATAATCGCATGACTCGCACAATTTTGTAGGGAATTATGAAACTCAACAATCCTAAAGTAAATAAGTATCCTTACTCTTACTTTATAAGAAATTGTTTATCCTAAAAAAAATTCAAAAGATTCCAAATATAACTAACTAATACCCCCACACTTAGATGGAACATTGTCCTCAATGTTCGCACAAAACATAAGATATAGGCATGTGTTACCATCTAGTAAGGAGAGACTGAAAAATAAAAATGAATAACTAAAGAAAGTAAAGGAAAGTGTAAATACTCCCCTAAAAAGTTGGGTTGCCTCCCAATAAGCGCTGTGTTTCATGTCTTCAGCTAGACATGATGAGTTCATGCAATGTATTGAATGGTTTGAAGATTCACATCTTCCTCTTGCGGTTCTAGACTCATCTCTATGTATGGCTTCGCTCTATGCCCGTTCACCTTGAATGTTTGATTTCGTTCTTCGTTGTGAACTTCCAATGCACCATGTGGAAAGACTTTTGTGACAATATATGGTCCATACCATCTTGACTTGAGCTTGCCTGGAAAGAGTCGTAATCTTGAGTTGTAGATCAATACTTTTTGTCCTTCATAAAACTCCTTCCGTGCTAGCTGTTTATCATGGTACAACTTGGTTCTTTCCTTGTACAATTTTGCATTTTCATATGCATCGTGCCTCAATTCTTCAAGCTCATTTAGTTGCAATCGCCTTTTGTCACCTGCCTGTTTCATATCAAAATTGAACTTTTTAATGGCCCAATACGCCTTGTGTTCCAACTCTACCGGCAGATGACATGCTTTTCCAAAGACCAAACGGTATGGTGACATGCCAATAGGTGTCTTGAAAGCGGTTCTGTAGGCCCATAAGGCATCGTTCAAGCGTAGCGACCAATCCTTCCTCCTTGTGTTGACTGTCTTTTCCAAGATGCTCTTGATCTCTCTGTTGCTAATCTCCACCTGCCCACTGGTTTGAGGATGATATGGAGTTCCCACTCTATGTGTAATCCCATATTTCTTCATCAAAGAAGCAAATGGGTAGTTATTGAAGTGGCTCCCTCCATCACTTATTATTGCTCGTGGTGTACCAAACCTAGTGAAAATGTTCTCCTGCAAAAACTTGACAACAACTTTGTGATCATTAGTTCGTGAGGGGACAGCCTCGACCCATTTAGACACATAATCCACACCAACAAGTATATATAAATAACCAAATGAGTTAGGAAATGGACCCATGAAGTCGATTCCCCAAACATCGAAAAGCTCGATTACTTGTATGTTGTGTAGTGGCATTTGGTTTCTAGAAGAGATGTTGCCTGTCCTTTGGCATTTGTCGCAAGTCCTGCAAAAAGAAAAAGCATCTTTGAATACTTTAGGCCAATAAAAACCAGATTGCAATACCTTAAGTGCTGTTCTCTTTGGCCCAAAATGTCCTCCACATGCATATTGGTGGCAATGTTGTAGAATACTCCTTTGTTCCTCGTCTGCCACACATCTTCTTATAATTTGATCAGAGCAAAATTTGAATAAATAAGGATCATCCCAATAATAGTGTTTGCTCAGATCCACCAATCTTTTCCTTTCCTGTTGTGTCATACCTGGAGGAAAAACATGAGCAGTTAGAAAATTGACAATATCAGCAAACCAGGGGAGTTGTTCAGAGAGATAAGTCGACTGGTTGAGGGACCAGTCGACTGCCCCGAGAGTGTGAATATTTATTGCAAATAATTGTTCATCTGGGAAATTTTCGTTCAGCGGGGGCACAATTCTCTCCTCCTCCTGCAATAATCTGGACATGTGATCTGCCACAACATTGTCACTTCCTTTCTTGTCTCTAATCTCAAGATCGAATTCTTGAAGCAACAGCACCCATCTGATCAACCTAGGCTTAGCTTCCTTTTTAGCCAACAAATATCTCAAAGCAGCATGGTCAGTGAAAACAATAACTTTAGAACCAATTAAATATGATCTAAACTTCTCTACAGCAAATATAACAGCCAACATTTCTTTTTCAGTAGTGGAATAATTTAGCTGTGCATCGTTTAGAGTTCGAGAAGCATAGTAAATAACATGGGGTTTCTTATTGATTCTTTGGCCTAAAACAGCGCCCAAAGCGTAATCACTTGCATCACACATGAGCTCAAAAGGATGGTTCCAATTTGGTGCCATGACAATAGGTGCAGAAATGAGAAGATTCTTTAATGTATTAAAAGCATTTGTGCACTCCTCTGTCCATGTAAACTCAACATCCTTAGACAACAAATCACAAAGGGGTTTGGAGATTTTTGAAAAGTCTTTTATAAATCGTCTATAAAAACCTGCATGTCCAAGAAAACTCCTAACACCCTTAACTGTAATGGGAGGGGGTAGTTTTGATATGATGTCAATTTTTGCCTTGTCTACCTCTATGCCTCTTTTTGAAATAACATGTCCCAAGACAATACCTTGTTGTACCATGAAATGGCACTTTTCCCAGTTCAGCACTAAATTGCATTCTTCACATCTTTTAAGTACAAGCTGCAAATGGTTAAGACATTCATCGAAACAAGATCCAAAAACACTAAAATCATCCATAAATACCTCGATGAACCTCTCCACCATGTCTGAAAATATGCTCATCATGCATCTTTGAAATGTTGCTGGTGCGTTGCACAATCCAAACGGCATCCTCCTGTAAGCAAAAGTACCAAATGGGCATGTAAAAGTGGTCTTTTCTTGATCTTCTGGAGCAATAGCAATTTGATTATAGCCACTATAACCATCTAAAAAACAATAATGACTATATCCTGCTAATCTTTCTAACATTTGATCAATAAAAGGAAGAGGGAAGTGATCTTTCCTGGTTTCATTATTCAACTTCCTATAGTCAATGCATACCCTCCATCCTGTGGTTACTCTTGTTGGGATAAGTTCATTCTCTTCATTTGTTACCACTGTAACTCCACTTTTCTTAGGTACTACATGTATAGGACTTACCCATTTGCTATCTGAGATAGGATAGATGATGCCAACATCTAGTAGCTTCAAAATTTCTACTCTTACCACTTCCTTCATGTTGGGGTTCAGCCTTCTCTGTGCCTCCCTGCTAGGTTTTGCATCGTTTTCAAGCAATATTCTATGCATGCATTTGGATGGACTTATTCCCTTGATGTCTGCAATGGTCCATCCTATTGCATTTTTGTGTTCTCGCAATACCTTCAGCAACTTATATTCTTCCTGTGCACTCAAGTTCGCAGCAATTATTACTGGTAACGTCTGGTTCTCGCCTAAAAATGCATGTTTCAAATGATCGGGTAGCTGCTTGAGTTCTATGTCTGGACGCTTCTGTACAGTCGACTGGTCCATGTCAGCAGTCGACTTGTTCTGGGTGTCTGGGTTTGGTCGACTGGTTAGAACACCAGTCGACTTACTCTGTTCATCAGTCGCCTGATCTGTAGAAGAACAGTTTTTATCAGACACCAATTTTTCAAATAAAGGTGCAGGCTTACCTGAATATGACTGTGGAGTTTCAAGGTGATGTACTGTCTCTGCAATCTCTCAGTCATCGTATTCCTGTTCAACATGAGATAAAGTTAGAGATTGAGTGATTGTGGCTTGTAGTGGTTCAACGCTATGTACCTGAAATGTTTGATCAACAATCTCCTGCACCACATCAATATTATAGCATTCATGATCATCTTGTGGTAATTTCAGTGTATCAAACATTTTAAATTCCACTTTTTCTCTGTTTATCTTCATACTTATAATGCCCTTTTTAACACAAATTTTTATATCAGCTGTACTCATAAAGGGCCTACCTAATATGATCGGTAGAGATGATGACATAGAAGATTCCTCCATATCTAACACAACAAAATCAGCAGGCAAAATAAAATCATTTACCTGAACTAGGACATCTTCTAAAATACCTCTAGGTCTTTTTATACTGCGATCAGCCAATTGCAAAGTGATGGATGTTGGCTTGAGTTCCCCCAATCCAAGCTTTTCGTAAACGGAATAAGGAAGAAGGTTGATGCTTGCCCCCAAGTCTAGCAGTGCCTTTTCAAAGAAGTGCTCACCAACCTTGCAAGGAATGGTAAAACTACCTGGATCCTTCAGTTTAGGTGGTAATTTTCTTAATAAAACAGCACTCACTTCTTCTGTCAAGGCCACATCCTCCTTAACCTGAAATGTTCTTTTGTGAGTACAACAGTCTTTCAAAAATTTGGCATAAGAAGGAATTTGTTTAATCGCATCAAGTAGGGGAATATTAATTTCTACCTTTTTGAGAGTTTCAAAGATGTCATATAAATGTTGTTCTTTCTTTTTATTGACTAACCTTTGAGGGAATGGTGGTGGGACTGTCCCTACTTTTTCACTTACCTTGTTGGAAGCCACAGCCTTTGGTAGTTGTGTTTCTGATTTGTCTGTGCAGTCGACTGGTTTGTAAAAACAGTCGACTGGTTTACTGACTGGCTTGTCTGTGTGTGTTCCAACCTTGTTGTCAATTATCTTACCATTTCTTAGGGTTGTTACTGCTTGGAGCTGTTCTTGACCTCCTGGGTTTGGTATGGTTTGTGAAGGGAGTTCTCCTGCCTTTCTTTCGCTTAGCTCTTTTGCAATCTGACCAATTTGGGTTTCTAACTTCTGAATTGCTTGCCCTTGTTGGTTGCTTGTTTGATGTTGTTGTTGGAGCAATTGAAGAACGGTGGACTCAAAATCCAACTTCTTCTGTTCTGGGGCTGGTCTTTCAAATCCACTTCCCATCTGAGGGTTCCTTGCATGTCCTTGTGTGAATTGATTCCCTTGATTATTTTGATTATTGCTCCATGAGAAGTTTGGATGATTTCTCCATCCTGGGTTATATGTGTTCGAGTATGGATTGTTCTTTGGTGAAAATACTCCTCGACCCACATAATTCGCATGCTCCTGATCTGTGAAAGTAGACATGGGACATGTATCAGTTGTGTGATCTAAATGAGAACAAATTGCACACATTTCATTTGTTTGATTTTTAACTCCACCCATCGTCGACATTGCATTAACAAGCATATCAATTTTTTTATTCATGTTTGCCATTTCTAATTGAATGTTATTATTATTAGAGATCTCGTAAACTCCCTGTTTTTTCGTAGGTCCCCTTCTTGTTGAGAATTGTTGGGAGTTCTCGCTGAGTTCTTCAAAAAGTTCCATGGCTTCTTCTCCACTTTTCCTCATCAAAATTCCATTGCAAGCTGCATCAACAATTGCTTTGTTAGTGTCATTTAAACCTTCATAAAAAGCTTGTACCTGATCATCCTTAGGCAGATTGTGCGTAGGACACTTGAGAAGCTTGCTTTTGAAGTCCTTCCATGCCTCGAAGAATAAATCTCCATCCTTTTGTTGGAAGAGTTGAATCTCCCTTTTCAGCTGTTTGGTCTTTTGGGCTGGAAAGAATTCTTTCAAAAATTTCGTTGCCAATTGCTCCCATGAATTAATTGATCCTGGTTCCAAAGAATTATACCACAACTTAGCATTAAGTTTTAAAGAAAAAGGAAACAAGATTAACCTGATTTGTTCAGCGGTAAGCCCTTGGACGCTTTGTGTCCTGCAAAGATCGAAAAAGTCTTGCAAGTGAAGATGAGGCTCTTCATCTGGTTTGCCACTAAAGTGGGGAACCATACTAAGTAAATGAGGAGATAGGTGCATGTTCCCTGTAGCATTAGGTTGAAAAGCAATGCAGGAAGGTTGCTCAATATTCTTAAGAGTGAATTTGTTCTGCATTGGCACTCGATTTTGTATTTCTTCAGCCATTCTTTCCTGTGAAATTTGTCTCTGTGCAGTCGACTGGGTCAGTACAGCAGTCGACTGGTTGGCTGAAAACAGCTTACCTAGTCTGTGCAAAGTTCGTTCTGTTTCTGCGTCAATAGGTAGTAGCTCTGGACGAAGTGATCGTCTACCGTGCATTCATCGAAGTCCTGTAACCTAAAAGAAAAATTATTAATAAAAGAAAAGAAAAACTAATAAAAATTCTACTGACTTGTAAGTTAAAATACTAAACAATCCCCGGCAGCGGCGCCAAAAACTTGTTGTTGGAAATCTAGATACCTAATTTAATAGAATAACTAGACACAAATTATAAAAACCTCGCAAGTGCACGAATCGAATCGTAGTAATAGCAAGGGTCGATCCCACAGAGATTGTAGATTTCAACTAACTAATCAATAGAAAATAATAAAAATCATAAGGAGTTGTTTTAAAAGTCTAAAAGGAATAAAAAGATTAAAACTAAGAAAGAAGTGTTGAATCACAAATATCTCTTGAATAGTTGGGTTGTTGATCTCCACCAATAGTTAGTAATGCTAAGTTGCCTTCTGAATTTACTTCTAATTACTCATGTTTGTTCACTTCAAGGGCATGGTATCTACTCCTTAAAGTATTGTTTCCCTAGGCCAAGAATTAGGCATGGTATCTACTCTAATTCGTTTCTTTCCGTAAGTATCTAGCATGGTATCTACTAAGTTATACTTAGAGAAAACATAAGAACAGTGGAAACGAACAAACACTTAAAGTTTTAGAAATTGGTATCAGATCTAGATCCTCTAAGTTGATTGAACCAAGAACCCCTAAAGATTTCTTTGTTACAAATTATGAGCACGAGATTCGGTCGTCTCAATATGCTCATATAACAGATTCAGATAAATGATATCCAAACTTGAGCTTCCCAAGTTCTGTACGTCAGTCGACTGGCTCTCACCTCAGTCGACTGCTCTCAGTCTTGAGAACTAGTTTGACTATCATAAACCTATACCAATTCAATTAGATTCAATCAATAAGTAACATAGAAGAGTTCAGAAGAAAATAGCATTACATAACTACGGTTTCGATCTACCCAACTATGAAATTAGTTCCACATAATAATAACTTTATTGCTTAACAAGTTTGAATACATGATCAACATAAAAGAATAAAGAGAGAAGAAGAAATAAACTAATG
This sequence comes from Hemerocallis citrina, assembly GCA_017893485.1. Taxonomy (NCBI): domain Eukaryota; kingdom Viridiplantae; phylum Streptophyta; class Magnoliopsida; order Asparagales; family Asphodelaceae; genus Hemerocallis; species Hemerocallis citrina. The sequence continues at coordinate 259,644,032 of CM030364.1, forward strand.
GATTCCGGCAATATGGTCGACTGGCTGTCACACAGTCGACTGCCTTCTGGTTGCTGGATCTTCTCTCTCCTTCTTCGATGTTGATGGAGTGATGCTCTCGATGTTGTTCAGGAACTTGGTGATTGAGTCGCTTCCCAGAGATATATGATGATGATGGATTCCTCCTGAATAATGCTTCTCTTCTGATATTTATAGAGTACGGCTGAGAATTAGGGTTTCCACTCTTTCAGGAAGATCCTTCTTTATTTGATTTGATGATTAATATCTTTCTCTTTTCTCCTTTCCTTCCTTATCTGTTTACCACGTCCACTTGGAAAATACCCTGTCTTTAGATTTGATTCGCTGCATAAAATCTTGATTCAAATAGATTTGAATTTAGATGCAGGTGTATCTTTGAAGATTTGATTTGTTTACTCCGCCGCAGACCAGTCGACTTATCTCTGGACCAGTCGACTGAGTCGAGACTTCTGTAGATTTCATCTTTGATCAGGCCAGTCGACTGCTCTTGGGAATAAGTCGACTGTTCCTCTGCATTTTTCTGTGTATCATCTTTGAAGTCCTGAATCTGCTTCGTTTTGCTGTTTTACGCTGTTTCCTATGGAAAAGCGAAAATAAGAGTTAAATACCATATATAGAGCTTTTAAATGTCTAATTATATTAAGATTATTGCTCTAAAAAGTGAATAATAATGTGTTCATCAAGCAGCCACCACACCCTGATGTGAATAGTACACAGAGCATAACACAATATATACAATAAGCGAAGGAAAAAGTAAAGAGCCATTAGGAAATGTAGCCAACCATAAATACACCCAGTGCTGAAACAAAATAAAGTGAACGGTTAAGACATGGAAGCACATAAAGATAGAAACTTAAAGTACACTACTAGGATGAGCAGTGTTAGAATAGAAGAGTACTCCCAAAAATATGTCCATTAAAAGAACATAGATAGATAAATATGAAGCCCCAAAGGATCCTAAACGCCTACTAACATATAGCAAGTAAAAAGTCTGCTGTATAAACCCAAAAGGAACGTCCATAGGCCATAGAAGTTCATTTATGCACAAAGAAGATAAGACAACCCATGAGAATGATAAAATATGACAAGGTTGTGGAGGTAGAAAGCTAGAATGGAAAAAATAGCCGCCGCCGCATCAAGAAGATGAAGATGAAGAGCATGAACGTTGTTATGAGATAATCCAGAAGTCCAAAATTTAGTGAAGAAGAGAAGATCATCGATTAAATTATTGATCGGCCGGGATGTATTCTTAAAAATACGACTATTTATTTCTTTCCATATAATCAGAATGAGTGCGATCATAGATAAATCCCGTGAGACTAGGACTCAACCTTTGACTTTTCGGGACCTCCATGAAGTCCACCACGAGTCAATAGAGTCTGGATGACTATTGACTTGCCATGCTGCAAACATATCGTCCATAATGAACGAATGAATGAGCAATTCAAGAATAAATGAGTAGCATTCTCGGGATCAGTGAGGCATAAAGGATAGTTTTGCCTGACAGCTAAAAGCATTTTGTTAAGCCTATCCACTGTTAGTAATTTGTTTTGAATGGATTGCCATGTGAGGATTTTGACTTTAAGGGGAGCATAACATTTCCAAATCGCTTTGGCAATAAAGAAGTAACGTTGCCAGAATTAAGAATTAAGAAAATTGTAAAACGATTTAACAGAGAATAAACTCGAATTATTCCATCTCCATAGAACATCGTCATTGGGGTGCTAGCAGCAGTCCTGTAAAGACATAAGAAGATTACTGAATTTAGGACCCAGTGACGGCGGAAGAGCTATTTTTAACGGGATGTTCTAGGACCTCGAATTTTTCTGACAGACAACATACTCTACAACAGTCTCATGAGGATTGGAAGCAAGATGAAACAATTCGGGAAAGGAGGAAGTAGTTTTGGAATTAAAAATCCAAAAATCGGTCGAAAATTTAACAGACGAACCGCTACCACAAATTTTGGATAGCCCACAGCTGAATGGTTCAACCACATTCCAAACTCCTATCCAAAAGGGGGAAGCCGAGGGAGAAAGGGAAGGATATAATTCCCAAATTTTGTGATGAGAAGGACATTTATGAATGACCATACGAGCCCATGGCGATTGATCATTTTTAAGAATTCTCCATAGCCATTTTCCAAGAAAAGCCAGATTCTGGTGTCTTATATTAAGCACACCAAGACCACCTTCAGTCTAGCCTTGCAAACTAGCTTCCAATTACAAAGCTGTTTACCTGCTTTGTAATTAGCAGAACCAGACCAGAAGAAATTACGCCTAATTTAGTCGATCTTATGGATCACCCAAGAAGGAATATAGAAAAATGACATAATGTATCGAGGGATAGATGACAGAACAAAGTTTACAAGAATCAATCTATCGCGACCGCCTCACGATAGATGTTTAGCAGACCACACATTGAGTTTGGGTTCTACTTTATCAATCTTAAGGATCCAATCAGATTTATGGAGTTTCCCCCATCTTAACGGAATCCCTAGATATTGGATGGGAGAATATGTGGTTGCGCAGTTGATGAACTGGGCAATCTCGAAGTTACAATAGTTGGATCCCCTGAGCCAAAGCATAGAAGTTTTATTAAAATTAATTGATAATCCTGAAGCTTTTTTGAAAATGTAAAGAAGAAGTTTGAGATTGAGAAGGGTAGTCCCATTGGGTTTAGCAAAGAGGATAGTATCATCTGCATATTGGAAATTGAGGACTCCTCGAAAACCATTGAAACTTCCTAAGCCTTCGATGACTCTTTGCAGATTGGTGCTCTTCTCATGGATGGGAACACAGAGAACTACTTTGGGAAGAACATCCCTATCAATCTCATCGTTGCTGAAAAAGCCCAGGTGGTGCTTTTGGGTGCTGCAGTGTACTATAGAATTATAAATGACCTAAAAAATTCTTCTGATTTCCTATAGGTATAAGACAAAGATGACTCTTCTGGGAGTGTGGGTGCATCAGGATAGGGGAGCAGAGGATGTCAGAGAATGGAGACTTCACAATAACAACATGTTTTCAGTGAGCTCCATGTATGGCTTTCTGAACGATGGGGGAGTCAGAAGCTCTCATGCTGATATTATTTGGAAGACTATAGCCCCGACTAAGGTGAAGGCATTCCTTTGGTTAGTGTTGAATAATGCTATTCTCTATAAAACGAACCTTAGGAAACAAAACATCCTAATCGATGTGAACTTCCCACGGTGTAACATAGGAGAAGAGGATACTCGCCATATCTTCTTTCTTTGCCCTAAAGCTAGACTTACTTGGGAAATTATGGGTCTAGGATTTGGCACGGTGCTGACTCCCAACTATATCGAGGATACTTGGGGGACGTGGAGAACGACAAACATTATGAAAGAGTATAGGTGTACATGGGATATTACAGTAGCGGCTATTATGTGGATTCTGTGGCTTGATAGAAATGATGCTTGTTTTCGTAACATTCACAATAGATTTCATTTCATGTTGCATAGAATATTGGCTCTTATAGATGTTTGGGTAGGTCATGCAAGGGCGATGAAGAAAGGGCATCTAGAAGGGGCGGAGTAGTGGACTATTCTATGGCAGCAGCTGCATCCCATCTCACAGGGTGCGAGTTAGAGGTTAATGCCTTTTTTGGTGGTCAGATTATGTAGATAGTATATCAATTAATGTAATAGATATTTTGATTAGAGGTGTGGACTTCATTAGACCAGTTTGTAATATTTGGTACTATCGATTTCATTAATTTATCATTAATGAAAATTTTTGACTGGTCCGCTTTAGGATTACAAACAAAAATTTTGAATGGCTGCTACCTCGCAGAATTGAAAGGCTTCAATACCCTTCCTGAAAAGAAACGGCTTTGTAATGATGAGTGGCCATTACATATTTAAAGTCATTTTCAGTTTTTGATATTGTTTTTTTCAGTTTTTTATATACATTCATTTTCAGTTTTGAGATGAATGGACGGAACCAAGGCAGTTTAACCCCAATCTCTGCTATAAATACAAGCCATCCTAAAGAGTTGAAGACCACAGAAAACCAAGTGAGACTACTCCAAGCAAGAGATATTGTTAGTGACTGTTTTCTTTGTGAGAGAGAGATAGTTTATCCCTCATTTGTAATATTCTCTGGTGATAGTGGAGTAGTCGTGCATTGTTCCGTGGATGTAGGAGAATACTCCGAACCACTTCAATCTTGTGCTGTGTGATTGTGTTTTATCTATTTTTATTAGATCTTCTATTCTGCTGGGTGTGCGTTACCTTTTTTTGGAAGAGTGTGCGCACAAAAATTGGTATCAGAGCTTTTGGTGGAGATCTTGGTTTGAGACAGAAATGGCTGGAGACGAGGCTGGCACTTTGAGCGCTAAAGTGGCTCCGGTGGTGACTATCCAGAGCACAAAGATCGATGTTGCGAAATTCGATGGTGTAATCAACTTTGGCATGTGAATGTGCGAGATAAGGGATGCTCTCAACGCACAGAATTTGGAGGAAACTCTGGAATCAGAGGAACCTCCAAAAGAAGTCGAAGAATCTGGTTGGAAGAAGATGAATCGTTCTGCATGCGGTGTCATTCGGTCTTGTCTGACATAAGACATCAAATACCTTGCCATGAACGAGATATCGGGGAAGAAGTTATGGGACACGCTGGTCAACAAGTACCTAACCAAGACTGCAGAGAGTCATCTTCATCTGAAGCGGAGGCTTTACGCGTTCCGCATGAGGAGGGGTGCTTCTATCGGTGAGCACCTAAACACTTTTACTAAGCTTCTTGCTAATTTGTTGAATGTCGAGGTGAAGGTGGAAGATGAGGATAAGGCAATGATACTAATGAATTCGTTGCCGGAAGAGTACGAGGTCTGGTGTGATTCCTTCATCACTGGAAAAGCAGCAGTCCAATACGAAGAAGTGACCGTGGCATTGATTAGTCGCGATCATAGAAGGAGAGATCTAAGTTTCTCCACCGAAGACTCAACCTCAGACGTATTAGCAGTAAGAGGAAGATCACAGAGCCGGAGTAAATCTGGCAATAGAGGGAAGTCCCACTCAAAGTCAAGAGGCCATTACCGTGTAGCAAAAGGCGAGTGCGGATTCTGTTGTTAGAAGAGGCACTGGAAGAAAGATTGTAAGAAGCTGAAATAGAAGACCAACGAGCAGAAGCCTTCCGAAGCCAGCATTGCAGAGATGGAGGAAATTACAGATTCAGATTTTTCTCTTTCAATTTCATCAACGGTATGTTATTCTAACTCATCGGAGTGGATTTTGGATACGGGTGCAACTTATCATATCTTTCCCGAAAGGGATTGGTTTGCTAGTTTTGAGGAGCTAGATACTGGTGTGGTATTGATGGGTAATGACCATGCATGCCGCACACTTGGGATTGGTACCATTCATATAAAGATGTTTGATGGAATCGTTAGAGAGCTTAAAGACGTTCGTTATGTTCCTACATTGAAGAAGAACTTGATCTCAGTCAGCTCTTTGGAATCTATGGGTTTCAAAGTTGTCATTGAGGATGGAGTACTTAAGGTACTCAGTGGTGCAATGGTTATCATGAAGGGCTTACGACAGAGAAACTTATACTACTTGAAAGGTAGTACTGTTTCAGGAGATGCTGCAGTTACTTCAGCTTCAGCAGTTGATACAACAAGGTTATGGCATATGCGACTGGGACACACTGGTGGGAAGGCCTTACATTCTCTTGTTAGACAGGGTCTTCTCAAAGGTGCATCAGCCTGTAAGTTAGACTTTTGTGAACATTGTGTTCTGGGCAAGCAGACAAGAGTCCAATTTGGCACTGCTATTCACTGTACAAAGGGGATTCTTGACTATGTTCACACATATGTCTGGGGTCCTACTCAGACAGCATCAAATGGAGGTAACCATTATTTTGTGTCTTTTATTGATGACTTTTCTAGACGTTTGTGGGTTTACCCCATGAAAAGGAAAGATGCGGTTCTAGAGATATTCCTGAAGTGGAAAAAGGTGATAGAGATGCAAACCGGCAGAAAAATCAAAAGGCTTCGTTCTGACAATGGAGGATAGTACAAAAGTGACCCGTTCTTGCAAGTATGTCAGGATGAGGGCATAGAGCTCCACTTCACAGTGAGAGAGACACCACAGCAGAATGGGGTGGCTGAACGCATGAACTGTACATTGCTGAAGAAGGTACGGTGTATGTTGTCTAATTCTGGATTAGGAAAATTGTTTTGGGCTGAGGCTGTTACATATGCAAGACACCTCATCAACAGGTTACCATCAGCTGCGATTGGAGGTAAAACTCCATTAGAAGCAGGTCTGTTGAAACTGCTAAAGATTATGATGTTCTACGTGTGTTTGGTTGTCCTGCCTACTACCATGTCAAGGGTAGTAAGTTGGATCCTCGAGCAAGGAGAGCTGTGTTCATTGGGTTCCAATCTAGAGTTAAATGTTACAAATTATGGGATTTAGAAGACATGAAGATTATCATTAGCAGAGATGTTACATTCGATGAGACTTCCATGGTGAAGTCTATGAGTATTGAGCAGGTGAAGACTACCAAGACTAAGGAGAGTTCGTAGCAGGTGGAGACTAATGCATCTCCACAGAGTCCAGAGAGCACTGTATCTATTCGGCTGCCATCTTTTAACGTGAAACCAGAAGATGACGAGCAACATGATGATTCTTCAACGGAGACAAATGCAGATATAGGTGAAGAAGAAGAAGAAGAAGAAAGAGACAATAATGGGACATTAGGTTCCAGAACCCGCAGTAATGAGATTCCACTTGAGGAGCCTATTGCACTTAGAAGGTCCAAGCGAACAGTCGGCAGGAGTGAAAGGCTTATCGAGACGAAAATTGCCTATGCACTTCCAATCACCGTAGATGAGGTTCCTTCCACACATCGGGAAGCTGTACAAAGTCCAGAGTCAGAATTTTGAGAGCGAGCAATGGGAGTAGAAATGTAGTCTCTTCAGAAGAACAAGACCTGGGAACTTTCTAAGCTACCCCGGGGAAAGAAGGCGATAGGTTGCTAGTGGGTCTATGCAATAAAAGAAGGATCTCTAAGAGAAGACATCCACTACAAGGCAAGATTGGTAAAGGCTACGCTCGGAGAGAAGGTTTTGATTATGATGAGGTATTTTCTCCAGTTGTGAAACACTCTTCTATTCGTATTCTTTTGTCCTCAGTAGCGCAATTTGATCTGGAGCTAGCTCAACTTGATGTGAAGACCACCTTTCTTCATGGCGATCTTGATGAGGAGATCTATATGACTCAGCCACCAGGGTTCAAAGTAGCCGAGAAAGAGAATATGGTATGTAAACTGAACAAATCGCTGTATGGTTTGAAATAGTCTCCGCGATAGTGGTACAAGCGATTTGACAGGTTTATTGTCACGCCCCGCTTCCCAAAAAGAGAATACGGAATACGGATACGTGACTAAGCCCAGCGAATGATTTTCATCATCCATAAGCTGTTCAGAATCATTACAACATCTCACAAGAATAATTAGAGTCGGAAGCAAAAGAATTAACCAAGCATGCACATATGAACCAAAATACCAACAAGAATACTAGAAACAAATTATATTAATATCAAATAATCCAGATCTGAATAAGTCAAATATCCTGGGTCACATTGCCCAAATACAAATAAATCTAAGTAATCAAGTACAATTGTTCAAATAAGCAACAAGAATAATAATAGCAAAATTTCTAGCACTAGTATCTCATATCGCCAACTCCATCTAGCAACTGATCATCATGGTCTGCAATTAAATAAATTGCAGAAATAGGAAAAAGAAAACAAACTCCCATCAATGCAAGTTACAGGCCACTTGTAGTGCAGGATACAAGTACATGGGAAAAATAAACAAATAGCATGGAATAGACATGGTAATAAAATATAACAACTAGCATGGCAAGATGAACAAGTACAAGTAGCATGTATCAAGTTTCAAGTGAACAAGCATCATGTGAACAAGTAACAAGTATCAAGTATCAAATAAACATGTAGCAAGTGTCATGTATCAAGTATCATGTATCATTTAGTCAAGTATCAAGTAAGCATGTATCATGTTCTAGTGTCATTGTCATGTCTTGTAGTTATTACTATCTAGGTAGCACTTCATGCATCCTGGTTTTTACTACATGGTTGCTACATCAAACATTTTCGCTTTAGATTTCATAGTGGACCATAGAGGGCAGTGTACTCAGGGACACGTATCAAGTATCGAGCTCGAAGCTCCAAGTATCATGTATCATGTATTACGTGTCAAGTTGTGCAAGTGGCAAGTAATCACGTGTCTTGCATACAAGTGTCAAGTAATCACGTGTCAAGTATCATATATCAAGTAATCACGTAGGATCTGTGGATCCCCTTCCGAGTACACGTTTCTGAATTATCCAATATTAGATCTTTTCCTTAAACCCCGACTTGGTTATTTATTATTATCATCAAACAAGCATGTATGTGTGCAAAACATAGTAAGAATAACATGGCATGATCATGTAACAAGTTCAGGTCATAGGTTAAACATGTACAGGCGAAAGATAACTCATAAAAGGGTGGGACAACGAGAATTTTAGTTCAGGACAGCAAAATAGTACTGCACTAAATCTAAGATTCCCGTTGCTACAAAAATGCAAATCTGAATCTGTCAAGAAATCTAGAAAATAGACTCTCGGCCGAATCCAACGAATATATATAAGTCATATAGTATTTCACAAAATCATAACTCAAAACTGAATTGAAACCAGAAAATATGTTCAGCCAGAAATCAGAAGATCATATTCAAGAACAGGAAAACACAATGAAAACTCATTAAATAAATCCACAAAAAATCTGGGGTATTTCCCTATATGTGTAGCATCAGAATATAAAGTTTCATGATTTTCTAGCAAAAATAAAGTAGTCAAGTAAAATCAGAAAACGTTTGCAGTAGTTTTGTAAATATGAAATCACTAATACTGTAGTACGAAAATAGCAATATCTCACAAACCTTAAATCGAAATCCAAATCCGCCAAAAGAATGATAAAATAGATATAGTAGGCTAACTTTCATATTCAGAAATAGTTTAGAAACAGCAAGTAGAATAAGGTCAAAAATCAGGTTCTTTACTGAACAGTATGCAAAATCTGTTAGAATAGTAGTTGTTTGAAAGCATAAAATGGTTTGTAAAACTCATCAAATAAATCCTTAAAAATTCTGGGTAAATCCCAATCAAGTCTAGAAGTACTGAGAAAAATTTCAGATCAAAATAATAATTTTAACATCACAATAAAAATAGATTACTCTTCAGGATTCATAGGAAACAAAATCTGGAAACCTTTCGACACCACTGTAGTAAAATAGACATAACTCGCAAACCAAAAATCGAAACTGAGATCCTTCAACGAGGTTAGAAAATAGAAAGAACTCTCTACAAATCATGTTCACAAAATATTTTCAAATACTGACGTTAATAGGGTCTAAAATACTGATCAAAACGGAAAAACCAGCAAAACTGAAAGTATTGCATATGCACAAAATCTACTAGTTCACATAGAACTCATCCAAACACAACCAAACATGATATAGAGTATACTAGATGTCCAAGCAACATGTTATAGGTTATTTCACAAGTCCACAATAAGTCTAGCATGAATAACACGAACGATCACAAGATAACATATGAATAACACTCATATATGCAACAAAATGTGGTCAATCCTAGGTTATATCATGTTATGTATGTCGTGAGGCAACTATGGTTAAATCATCACTATAGAGACAATATCAATAAGGGATTCACACATAAATTGTCTCTAGAACCCAACTACACTACATGCGGTATTTAGTACTTATATTACACAAAGAAAAGAATACAAGTTACTTGCCTTAACCGACGACGAAAACGACTCCAAGCAAGAATAACGGGAACGGATTCTCGAGGCACGAACTCAACGAACGAACCACCTACGAACTACGAACGAGAACACGGTGAAAACCGAACACGAAAATATCCCACGAACACCACAATGAGCGAGTCCACGCCAAAACTATCACACGGACTCAACCAACACAACACTCTCACCAAGAGAGGGCGAGAGAGAGTCGAGACCACACGGGGAATGAACTCGGACTGCGGGGAGCACGACTGACGCAGCTGCGGTCGGGAGAGGCAGCACACCGTGCTGTCTACTGCTGTAAACCATATAGACAGGGCCAGAGGAAGCACGGTGGAGACGAGAGGTGGCTGGACGGTAGGGGAAGGCTGGCATCGGGTGCTGCAGGGAGAATAGGAGCGTCACGCCCCACTTCCCAAAAAGAATACGGAATACGGATACGAGATAAAAGCCCAGCGAATGATTTTAATTACCCATAAGCTGTTTAAGAAATCTTTATAACATTCACAAGAATCATCAGAGTCGAAAGCAAAAGAATCAACCACATGCACATAATGAGCCAAAATACCAATAAGAATACTTGAAACCAAATATATAAATCTCAAATAGTCATGATCTGAATAAACAAATATCTTGGGGTCACATCGCCCAAAATACAAGAATAAACCCAAGTCTCAAAATAAAATATTATTCAAGCAAGCTACAAGAAATAATATAAATAAAAAGCAGCGCTAATACATCATGTCTCTGATACCATCTGGAACCTGTTCTCCAAAATCTACAATTCAACAAATGCAGGAAAGAGGGAAAGAGAAAAATAAGTACCCATCAATTGCAAGTTACTGGCTACTTATAATGTAGGATACAAGTATATGGGGAAACTAACTAGCAACATGGTATAAACATGATGTCAACATAAACAACTAGCATGGCAAAGTGAACAAGTGTAAATGGCATGCATCAAGTGTCAAGTAATCAAGTATCATGTAAACATGCATCAAGTGTCAAGTATCATGTAATTATGTATCAAGTCTCATGTATCATGTAGTCAAGTAGCAAGCAAGCATGTATCATGTTCAAGTATCATGTTTAAGTAGCAGGTATCATGTCTTGTAGTGATTACTATATAGGTAGCACTTCATGCAGCCCACCTTACATGGTTGCTATAACAAACAGTTTCGCTTTAGATTTTATAGTGGACCATAGAGGGCAGTTTACTCGGGGACAAGTCAAGTAATCGAGCTCCAAGCTCTAAGTATCATGTATCATGCAATCACGTGTCAAGTTGTGTAAGTGGCAAGTATCGTTTCTTGCGTGCAAGTATCAAGTAATCATGTGTCAAGTATCATGTCTCAAGTAATCACGTAGGATCGGTGGATCCCCTTCCGAGTACACATTTCTGAATTATCCACTATTAGATCTGTCCTTTAAACCCCGGCTTGGTTATTTATTATTATTGTCAAATAAGCATGTATATGTGCAAAATATATCAAGAATAACATGGCATGATCATGTGACAAGTGCAAGTTGCAAGATAAATATTTACAAGTGCAAGAAATCTCATAAAAGACTAAAATAGAAAAATCTCAAGTTCAGGACAGCAAGACCATACTGTAGTAAAACAGTGATTCCCAGTGTTACAAACATCCAAATCTAGATCCGTCAAAGGATCTGGAAAATAGACTTCCACACGAAACCAACGAATATAAATAATTCATATATTAATTCACAAAAACATAGCTCAATACTGATTTGAATACAGAAAATAGGTTCAGCCAGAAATCAGGAAAACGAATTCAAGAACAAGAAAATAGCATGAAAACACATTAAATAAATCCATGAAAAATCTAGGGTATTCCTCTATATGTCCAGTATCTAAATATAAAGTTTCAGTCATCAAAAATTGGGAAACATCAATAAACAGTAGTTTGGCAAATATGGAATTTCCAACACTGCTGTACGAAAACTATAATATCTCGCAACCAGTGATATGAAATCCAATTCTGCCAAAGGGAGATGAAAATAGACAAAATATATTAACTTTCACATTTCACAAACATTTTTCATACAGTAAAAGGAATCAGGGTGAAAGTACGATTCTTTACAGTACAGCGAGAAAAATACAGCAAGTATAGTTTTCATAACGGAGCATGAAACGATACATAAAACTCATCAATAAAATTCACCAAAATTCTGGGTAATCCCTAACTAGATAAAGAAATACTGACCAAAGTTTTGGATCAAAATAATATGTGTAGCACAGTTATTAAAATGATTTAGTCATAAAAAATACCAAGAAACGAAATCTGAAAAAGATCGACACCTCTGTAGTAAAACAGTCTTAACTCACACATACGAAATAAAATCGAGCAAGGTCAGAGGGGTTTGAAAATAGAAGAAATTCTCTAAAACTCATGTTTTATACCGAAATTAAGATACTGACTTCAAGACAGTCCAAAATAGCAAACAAACAGATCAGCGGCAAAATACAGATTTTTCTCTTTAACAACAACTCAACATATATCTTACAAAACTTGTTCAAAATACAACCAAACATAAAATCGAGTCTACCAAGTGTCCAACATCATGAATTAGGGTATCTAGCATGTCCACACCAAATATATCACATGGATCTCAACCAAATCACGAATTCTCACAAAAGTCTCACATACATGATCAAAATCAAGAACGGGTAAAACCTAAATTATTTCATGTCCATATTGTGTCGTGAGTCATCTATGATCAAATTTTTACAATAGAGACAAAATCCATCAAACATAACACAAACAAGAGTCGTCTCTAGACCCAACTACACTATAGGTGGTATTTTTGACTTGTATCAAACAAATAAATTGGAGTACAAGTTACTTGCCTTAACCGAAGATGAAGAACGATAAAAATCAAGAGTAACGAGCAAAACCCATGAACGAAAATCCGCAAATGAATGAATCCAAGCAACTTGAGCGAAAATCTCCACACAAACAAACTCCACAAAAGAGAGATCAAGAGAGAGTGATGGCAGCTATGGTGGTTTGCGAACACGAGTTGATCGGCACCGGAGTAGGGGCGACGGGGAGAGAGAATGAGAGAGATGCTAGGGAGTAATATGGTGGTGGTCGGGATGTGAAGGTATTCGGCCAAGGGGGTAGGGGTGTTGCGGGTTGGAGGTAGGCCTGGAGAGGAAATCGGCGGCCTGGGGGGTTGGGTTTCGGCTGTGTGCGGTGGCGCAAGGAAAAAGGAGGGCCGGGGGAGAGGGAGGGAGACTAGGGTTAGGGTTAGATGAGGGAGAGAGAGTATATATATGAGGGAAATTAGGGTTTAGAAATATGAGTTGGGTTGTGGGTATATTAGGAGTAGTAGTAGGATTTGCTTAATTGGCTTTAATTAGGATACAAATTGTATAGGATATCAAATAGGATTGGAGATTTAATTTGGCTTCGGTAATCTATTAGGGATCAAATAATAGGATTAAGAATAGGATAACAACCAATCACCACCACAAGCACCCAAAAATAAAAAAATAAAGAGAACGTGCCCAAATGAAAGAAATAGCAAATAATGAAGAACGAAACCAAGAGACAACAAATCAAAAACAAGGAGCTCAAAATGAAATAAAACGAATATATATCGAAAACAACTCCAATATACGGTTCAGAAAGAATACAAGAGAGAAAATATACCAAAACAAAAAATACACTCCAAAAATACACAAAAATGAAAAACAAGGGTTACAAGGAGGGTGGTCGGGAGATGGTGAAAGGTTCGCGGTGCAAGGAGTCGGAAGAGGGGATGATCGGGAGAGAGCAAGAGAAAGCTGAACGGGATGATCAGGGCGGCTAGGGGATGAGAACAGGGGAAAAGATGCATGGGTTCTAATATATAGGGTAAGCTATTAGGGTTAGGAGAAGGTGGGAGGCGGCACAGGGTACTAACGGGTTGGATTGATGGAACTGCGATGATTCCCAGGAACACGGATTGGTGTGCGTATCGATCATAAAAGCTTAACAGATTTAATACGTGATCTAACCCTTTATAGCGGAATCTAGGGTTCACGAATTATACCTGCGATGAGAAGAAGACGATAGTTTCTAGCAACCTCGAGCCGTCTGCGACCCCAAGATCTTCTGCACGTATTCCTTCCTCGGGTTGGACGTCGTGTGGGCGACGGTCCACCAACCTTTCTTCTCCTTGGCTGACCTCTCTTTCTCTCCTTACGTGAATCATGAATTTAGAGAAAACTTCTTATCTCTGATAATGATAATGACGGCCAGAGAATAGAGGATATATATAAGGCTACGGCAGGGACCATGAGGAGAAATTAGGATTAGGTCTCCTAACGAATCTGGGTATCCTGTGTTCAGCCCGAACACACAACCCAGGCCCATTAACAATAGCTCGGTCCACTAAGGAGCTATTGTTGCACTACCTTCCTAATCCCAAATTATATTTATGGGCTCCTTTTATTATATGCCCGTTCAGCTCCCCATGTTAAGATATCGAATGTCCGTCGATCAAATTAAGTTACTGACAACTATATTGATCCACATCTTTTATCCTTAAGTAGTACCACTCAACTTTATTTGTCATGTCGGATGTAATCCACCTGCAGGGTTTACATGACAATCCTTATGAGCTCCTTAAGGGGACATCATCAACCCGACGTATCAGGACATGGATTCCTTTTACAATCAACAACTCATCATACATACAATGCTATTACCCAATTCATAGAGGTTGTTGATCCATAATGAATCTCACTCTTTTATGAGTCAAAGTAATGCACACTGCATATACATGTCTATTATTATATCTGGATTAAGAGCATAAGCATCCATAATAACAGAGGTGTTTGTTCTCTTTTGTAGTCAGTACAAAGAGAACAACCTCAAGTGGTCCTGTTCAATACACACAAAGTGTACTAGTGTAAACCTATAGTCAAGATAGACTAATACCAGATTACACTACAATCTTTCCAATGGATTATCCAAGTCCGTCTAGGTTGTGAACTATTTATATATTCCATAGAGACTGATAATATGATCTTCTGTGTGTCACCTCACACCATATTATCAACCTTATAGAATATCAGATACTTGCATTAATATTATAATAAACACAATATGCAAACATATGCCCATATGATTCTCATTCAAAAAAAATAAGGAAATAAAGTTAATACAAAAGTGATGCTTTCAGTATATAACCCTAACAGGATTGGCAGTTAATGGGTCTGCGGTAGGTAGATAGGTGGGTTTTGGTTAAGTGAATAATTAATGGGTAGATATAGGGTTGTGAATAAATAGGTATGGATATATATATAAATGGGAATTAGAGTATAGGATTTGAATGGGGTATTAACAAATGATCATGAGATAATTGGGAAACCAAAAATCAAGATAGCATCAAAGTGAATATTAATTAAAATAGGACGAGAACAGAATAATTAGAATTGAACAAATCAGAAATTTGGGATTAAAAAAAAAAAGTTCGATCAATCAAGAAGGAAAGAATAGACAGATAGAAAAATCAAGAACTCAAATGAGACGAAGAATTAACCAAATGAATATATAGAAAAAGATCCAAAATACGGTCCAAAAGAGATACAACTGATTCAAATACAATGAAAAAGAAAATACACTCAAAATACATAAAATGAAAAATAGGGGTTACATTTATGTTAGGGCAAAAGTACACCAGAAGTCGTAATCATTGTGTCTACGTCCATAAGCTTAGAGATGGCTCTTTCATCTATTTGCCTTTGTATGTTGATGATATGCTTATTACTTCTAAGAATGTATCTGAAATTGATAAGTTGAAGAAGCAGCTAGCAGCAGAATTCGAGATGAAAGACTTAGGTAAAGCAAAGAAGATTCTTGGGATGGAGATCCCGAGGGATAGAAGTCAAGGCAAAGTGTTGTTATCTCAGAAGATGTACTTACAGAAAGGTGCTTTAGAAATTTGGCATTGGCAAAAGACTCCAAGTCAGTAAGTTCTCCTCTTGCCTCGCACTTCAAATTAAGCGCCTCCATGTCTCCGAAATCTGAAGATGAACGTGAGTACATGTCTCATGTTCCTTATGCAAGTGCTATTGGATGTTTGATATATGCTATGGTGTGTACGAGGCCCGATATTTCACAGGCTGTGAGTTTGGTTAGCTGATACATGCACGATCCTGGTAAGGGTCATTGGCAAGCTGTGAAATGAATTTTGAGGTACATTCTTGGTACCATTAATATGGGATTGATGTTTGTGAAGAATGTCAGCTGTAAGCAGTTATGTGTTGGCTATGTTGCTTCTGATTATGCTGGTGATTTGGATAAGCGTCGATCCTCTACTAGATACGTGTTTACCTTAGCTAGTTGACCGGTGAGTTGGAGGTCTACTTTGTAGTCTACTGTTGCACTCAGTACTACTGAAGAAGAATATATGGCGGTAACAGAGGCGATTAAAGAGACCATTTGGCTTCAAGGCTTGTTAGCTGACTTGGGTATTTTGCAAGATGTTCTAGAGGTTTATTGTGATAGTATGAGTGCTATCTATTTGGCGAAAAACTAGGTCCATCATGCCAGATATCATTTCATCAGACAGATCCTTGAGGAGGGCGACAGTCTACTGCAGAAGATCGACACCAAGGACAATCCTGCCGACATGCTTACAAAGGTTATTCCAGGGGTTAAGTTCAGGCACTGCTTGGACTTGGTCCACATTCTTAGACATTGATTGGCCCTGCGAGGCATTGGGTGAACTACGAGGGCATGATCCTTTGAACAGAGGTACGTAGGTAGCCTACATGGTGCAACCTAGGTGGTGTACTCTTGCTAGTATGGTGATCGGCTCATATTTGTTTCACAAATCTTCACCGAGGTGGAGAATTGAAAAGAAATGGCTTTGAAATGATGGGTGGAAGTTACATATTTAAAGTCATTTTCAGTTTTTTATATAAAGTCATTTTCAGTTTTGAGATGAATGGACAGAACCAAGGCAGTTTAACCCCCAATCTCTGCTACAAATACAAGCCATCCCAAAGAGTTGAAGACCACTGAAAACCAAGTGTGACTACTCCAAGCAAGAGAGATTGTTGGTGACTGTTTTCTTTTTGAGAGAGTGAGATAGTTTATCCCTCATTTGTAATCTTCTCAGGTGATAGTGGAGCAGCCGTTCATTGTTCCATGGACGTAGGAGAATACTCCGAACCACTTAAATCTTGTGTTATGTGATTGTGTTTCGTATATTTTTATTAGATCGTCTATTCCGCTGCGTGTGCATTAGCTTTTTTCGGAAGAGTGTGCACACAACACATCAAATGGGCACAATCCAACTGACAACTCAAATAGATTATGATTAATATTATCATTACTGCAAAGCATTGACTTCATAATTTCGTCAAACTCATCATCTAAAAAGAGATCTCTTGAACTTTCACCTGAGAATATCGACCACTCTCCCCCAAATGTAACTACCGTTTCAGAATTAGGATGGCTTGCTTTCGATAACTCTCCCACTACCACCTCAGAAAAACAACTTTCGAGCAATTAATTTCCCCGTTCCCCTTCCTCAAAACAATGGTTTATAATCGACAACTCCCCCCCTTCACTCATAACTGATTCAGTGTAATGACTTCTATCATCTTCTTTCCGAGCAGCCTCGTCCTCTTCCTTCTTTCTGTTCTCACCCCTAGCACTTTCAACTGCCAACTCTCCGCCTCCGCCTTCCTTGGTAACTGATTCAGAGAAATGCCTTAGGGTTTTAACTTTCTTACAATTCTCTGTTTTGTGTGCACCTTCTTTCTCTTCCCTTTTTCTCTTCTTACCCCGAGCATTCAACTTGACCCGACAAACAACCCACTCCTGACACTGCATTTGATCAGAATTTGATAGTTAACAACTAAACACTCAAATTAATAATAAAGAAATTAAAATAGAGTTTAAACAAGGAGGTATGTTATCGAAACAATTAAAAAAGTACATGAGGGTCTGTACTTGTGAACTCATCCATAATCCATTCGAGGCAGCCTTCTCGTTGGCTCTCCGGAAGGAGAAGTGCGTCACATGACCAATCACCGTATCATTGCCCAGGTTCTTGATGGGTTTTCGCTATCCGTTCTCCACCCATGTTCCTTCACCCGAAGTCCGGTCAATGCGAGTCCTATAGCTCCTCTTTCACTTCTCTTTGTGAAGTAGCACGCTTCACTGCCAACCCCATACTTGAACTCATCTACAAAATGTTTCAAGAAGAAGGAAGAGATACCAATAAGAAGTTACTCCATGTCAGTATAGAGATTAGATCGTGTTAGATATTATAGTCCCATATTGGGTATTGTGCTAGTTTTGTATTTGTTTTACTCATATATATAGGAGATATTTTACTCAGTTATTTCTCAATTCAATAATCAGTATTGTTTTCATCTCTCTGATTTATCTTAACATGGTATCAGAGACAATTATACAAAATTTCTTTTTTCAAATTTCTCCATAAAAATCCACAAATTCCAAACAGCAAAAAAAAATTAATATAAAATAAAATAAAATAAAATAAAATAAAATAAAATAAAATAAAATAAAATAAAAATAAAATAAAATAAAATAAAATAAAATAAAATAAAATAAAATAAAATCTCGTCTTCCTTACTCAGAGCACAAAGAACTTGCCTCCCTTCACTCCGACGTCGCTTCCCTCGGCCTCGCCCCTTCTTCCTCCGACTCCGGCTTCCACACCTCTGACATCCTCAAATCCTTCCATCTTCGTCGGTTACAACATCCCCAACCCGAACTCTATCGGCTGCAACACCCCAATCCCCGAAACTCCGAATCCCCGACTCCGGCGACCCAACACCAAACAACCAATTCCCCGATTGAGATCATCCCTGACTCCTCCCCGCTGCTCTCCTCAACCCAGTCTCCCTCTTCTTCTAAATCCACTCACATCCTAACCCGACCCACTTCCCCATTACCCTATTTCAGATCCAATCTACACCCGATATCCACACCCTACTCCACTACCTATACCTGAATCCTCTACTATCCAAAACCTTAACCTACTCCAACCCCTAAACCCGAAACCCAAAATCCAAAAAATAAAATAAAATCCAAAATAAAATCAAAAATAAAATAAAATTATCGGTACTACTTGATGGAATATCAGTCTCTCCCACATATTTCTGCCTCCACCGACTTCCCCGTTGCAAACGTCTCTCATTCCCTCTCCCTCCCATTTCATTCCTCATCCAGATTCAAACAGCAGCAGCGCCACCTTCATTCTACCCCTGGCCTCCTACCTTCTCCGAGCATCATTCCTCACCCGAACCCACCTCTACTTTTATCACGCCCTGCTTCCCAAAATACGGGAATACGAGTATGTAACGAAGGCCCAGCGAATGATTATGCATCATCCATAAGCTGTACCAGTCTAACTCAACAATATACAAGAGAAACAACCACGCAAGCAAAGAATATAATCACATAAACAATAAATAAACTCAAGATAATCATGAAATAA
The DNA here is from genome assembly GCA_017893485.1 of Hemerocallis citrina. Lineage (NCBI taxonomy): Eukaryota > Viridiplantae > Streptophyta > Magnoliopsida > Asparagales > Asphodelaceae > Hemerocallis > Hemerocallis citrina. The sequence goes on from CM030364.1 coordinate 259,663,404, forward strand.
ATTTACCAAAAAATAATCCAATATCAGGGATAAAACAAAACTTCGGGTCATAAAGCCCACGAATACAAAGTATGATAAAAAGAAAATACAATAAGCAAATAAGAAAAGATAGTTAAGAAGTCTAATAGTCCAGCTCCAATCTTCAAAGAGGTTGCTCACCAATTTATTCTTGTATTGCTCCTTCGGTATCTGTCAACTTGTGATCTAAAAAGAAAGAAAAGAGAGCCCTTAGAGCAAGTCGTGGGCAGCAAGTAGAGAAAATAAAGGATAATAGGAAAACTTGAATATCAAAGAAAAGGGACATGGTCAAAGACAAAGAACAAAACAAAGAGCAGACAGTTCTATCAAAAGGGTTACAATAATCACACATGTAATGCGTGATGTCAAGTCGAGTTCAATACAAGATCAAGTATGCAGGTTATTAGTCATTTTATTAGCCTATCTAGTGCACGTACTACTGCATCCCATACTACAGGTTCCGCGCAAGCACAGTAATCGTTTTAGACCGATGGTGAATTCACGGTCCGTGTACTCGGCATAACTAGATAACGTGGTAAACAAGATAACGAGATATCGAGATAACGAGATAACAAGGTAATCTTCTTCCAAGACAATCTCCTCCTTCCATGTCAAGTATTCATGCGAGCGAGAAGGCCTTACCGAGTACATTTTCCGATCGTTCACTACCAAGTCTACCCATAATACCCCGGCTTGTTATTAAGTCATTTTCATCTTATATGAGCATGCAAGAGGGTGTCAATATTGTATAATACTATGTGTGACTAATTCTAAGCATTACAGACAAATCATGAAGCAAACAGGTCATATCAACACACATCACATGATCAGGACAGCATGACCTTGCTGTACTAAAACATGGGTTATGGTCACTGCACAATAGCAAAACTGAAACCGTCAGAAGATCTGGAGAGTAGACTTCCACACGGCTCTAGTGATTATAATTAGGGCATATAAAAGTCATGGGAACTAGGGTGAAAGTTCTAATCAAATCAGGTTTTATGTTCAACCAACATGCAGTAGGTTATGTTCCATTAATTATTTCGGGTAAGAAAACTCATTATTAAAATCTACAAAAATTCTGGGAAGTAGTTATACATGTCTAGGTCCAGCATGAATTATTTCAGATTTCTCCTCTACTGATAAAAGGGTCAAATAAAATAAACAACAGCAGAATACACATAAAATTATGAGTCTGAATTTACTAACACAGTTGCAGTAAAGTGATGATATCTAACAGATGGCAAATTGGAATATAAATCCAGATCTAGACATCAAGGGCTACCTTTTAGGTTTAGTAAGTTCTTTCAAATTAGGTCATTGACAGGACTAAAAATGTGATTTAAAGTGAAATTTATAGCATTCCAGAAATCAAACTAATATAAAAAGATAACAAATAATTCATACAATCATAAATAGCATGCAAATTGGTAATCAAAGCAATCCTAGGTGTCAACATGCAATTTCTAAGGGTTAAGATACATCTATCTTGGTTATGGTGTCAATTCATCAATTAAATTCAATTCTAGCATGATCAATTTCAATGTCCTATCTATCAAACAGTCCTAAGCATGAATCTAGTTGTTTAATGTACAAATGCATAAAACATTGGGGGACTAGGTTTAGATCGAAGAGAAGCACGATGTTAAGAGTATGTCAGGTTAGCTCGTGTAAACCCTCGATAATCTTAACGGAATTATCAAAACAGTTTTTGATAAATAAAAGGACAAGATCTACTTGCTGGAGATCAAAGGAATCTTGAACACAAATAAAAAGATGGTTCAAGAAGAGACTTTCCTGTTATTGTAGATATTAATAAAAATAATAGAATAACAGAATTAGAATCTCGGATAAAATCTCCCAAAAATGCACGAAGAATCAACAGCAACAGCAAGATCCTAGAGCAATTCCTCACACCAGATCGGGAAAGAATGCAGAACACCGAACTCGGATTTGGCGCACACAGAACACAGAACACCAAAATCCAGCTAATATGATCCTAGCTCCACACCGGATCCGACCCAAAACAGGGAACAACAAAACCAGAACTGATGCGGCCGAACACGAAACACCAGATCCCACCAATAAGATCTCTCCAACACACCGGATTCAAGCCCAAAGATGCAACGGCAATTCCGGATCCAAGTGGCCAGAACATGGGACAGCGTGCTCGTCCACTGACTAAGCATCTTAAACCTTGATCTGAGAGAAAGAGAGAGAATGGCATGGGAGGCTCCGGCGATGATGGCGGCACTACAGCGGGGGCTCGCGACGCTGGCGGCGGGGCTCACGATGCTAGCGACAGAGACTTGCTGCGGCGAATGGTCGGGAAGCGACGCAACGCCGACAGCCTCGACAAAAGAGCGGAGCTCTGTTTTGCGCTAGAAATCAGAGGAAGACGGCGATGGCGATGGGCAAGGATGGGGTGATCAGAGGGACGACAAGGAGATGCTGACGAGGGGTGGAGAGCGGGAGAGCGACGAGGATGGGAGTGGCTGTGGGTGGCTTCGGTGGAGTTGGGCTCGAGCGGTGGAGGAAGGGGTGATCGGGGTGACAATGGGTTGAAGATAACGAGGAGAGGGTGACACTGAGGGCGATGATGAAGGTGGAAGATGGTGGCGGTCGGAGATGGGCGGTGGATGGGTTGGTCTGGGTTCGGTGGCGAAAACAGGGAGAGCGGGCGGGAAAGATGGAGAGGGAGAGAGTGCACAGTAAAGGGGGATCGGGGTAAAACAGTAAAGGGGAGGGTTAGGCGGCTTAGGTTTGGGATTAACTAGGGTTTACAAATTAATTAGGGTATATATAGTAAAAGATAGGATAATGGGTATTTGGGTAATGGGTATGGATCCAATAAGTAAAATAGATTGGGTATAAAGATATAAAGATCAATATAAATCCGAATACAAAAGAACATGATTCATAACAAAAATACAATTTTTACCACGTAAATTATTTGAAATAATTATACACACAATTATTACATAAGAATTGATTTGTTTCAATAATCAATAATAATAATAAATAATCATATTCAAAATAAGAATAGTAATAATAAACATAACGATAAAATAATAATACTAATAAGAACAATTAATAATAGTAACTACAACAAGAATAAAAATATCAACAATAACTATAGGAATTATCGGAGTAGTGTCGTATGTATAAAAATAGGAATACTAATATTTTTGATTTGAGATTAAAATCCAAATGGTTGATCGAGTAGAAATAGAGACAAGTTCTATTCAAAATAATTACATCTATTGTTTAGGAAGAGCTTTAACAATAAATTCAAAACGAATTTAACAATAACAAATTTATATATATCAAAATACAGAAAAGTACTCACGAAAATACGTATTTGCGGAAATAGGGGTTACAAATCCTACCCACCTTACAACAAAATTTCGTCCTCGAAATTTGCTTAGGCGGTACATAGGACAAGGCAAGGAAACAAACTGGGGTAACAAAATAGAAAGTTAAAGGAAAAGAACAAGACAGTGACAACACCAGAAAAAGAAGGAAGTAGAGATCAATGAGATCATATGGAAGACAAGAAAGAAGTAACCGGTATCAAAAATGAAGAGGGAACAACACAAGGCTTGCAATATAGCAAGCAAGGAGATGAAGAGATAGATAGAGCTGGGATCGAAAAAAGATGGACAAAGAAGAGTTAGACCTAACAAATGAGTCAATGGATGAAGATGAATGCAAGGGGTGGAGGGAAACAAACAATACAAAGAACTAAAAGTAACAAGGAGATCCTGGGACCTGTGGGTTATGGGCCCACCACGCTTCCACTGCGCTACTCCGATGGCGGTGTACCAAGCAACATATATTTCGTTGTAGGCCACATGACACCATCGACGAACCGAGCAGGAAGACAATAATGAGACAACAGGATCAAAGGGAGTATGAGCTCAAGATAGATATAAGCAAATAATGTAAAAGAATATAAAATTGAGCTTCAATTCAAATAATTAAAATATATAATATAGATCAAAACTAATGGCTTTAACAGAAATAACAATGACAACAAATGTTAACAATTAAATCAATAGTGATAGAATAATAATAACAATAATAAAAATATTAATAGTAACAATAATGATAACAACACATATTAATAATAAAGACAATAATAAAAATAATAAAAATAATAATAACAACAATATTAAAAATAATAATAACAATGATACTATAAATAATAATAACAATAATAAAAATAATGATAACAATAATAATAATAACACATATCAATAATAAAGATAATAATAACATCAATAATAATAAACTATAATAATAATAACAATAATATTAAAAATAATAGCAGCAATAATGATAAAAGTAATAATAACCATAATAATAAAATAATAATAACAAAATAATAATAACAAAGTAATGATAACAATAATAACAGTAATCAAAATCATCATAATCATACAGGTAATAAGGATATAATAAATGAAAACAAAATATTACCAATACTGATAATAATGATAATACATACACGACAGAAATGGAATTCAATATATTCATAAAAATAATGCAATAATAATAATAATAATAACATAATAACAGTAATATTAATATAAATAATAGCAATAATAATAATAATATCAATAATAATAAAGTAACAGTAATAATAATAATAAAAATAATAACAGCAATAAAGATAATGAAAACAATAATAATAATAGCAATAGAAATGACAATAATAATAATAATGATAACAATACCAAAAATAATAACGAAAACAATAGCAATAATAATAATAATAGCAATAATAATTTTATACACAAAATAGAGTAAAATCAACTATACTAGTTCAAATTGTATGGAAACATAAAGTGTAATTGTATAAACAAAATTTCATAAGGAAAATACTTCTTTACCATTAGTTTCACTATATAAGTAAAGAGTCTTGAAATATCAACTAGCAAAATAGGTAAAAAATCCTGCCTCCTTAACATCAAGTTGCATGTTTGTCTTCACGACATCAGGTTGTAGGTTGCCGTCTGGATATTCGGTTGCACATCTTGCCTCTCCGATATCTAGTTGCAATTTGCCTCCATTGACATCGAGTTGCATATTTGCCGTCTCGACATTAGGTTGCACCGAAATGGTGAAATGCATATAAAATTGAGCGTGTTCGTGCTCAAAACAAAATAATAATAATAATAATAATAATAATAATAATAATAATAATAATAATAATAATAATAATAATAATAATAATAACATTAAAATAATAATACCAATAACTATAATAATAACAAAATATCAATACTAATAACAATAAGAAATAACAATGATAATAACAATGATCATAACAATAACAATAACAATAATCGCAAGAATAATAACAATAATAATAAACATAAAAATAATATTAAAATATCGACAACACTAGCAAAATAATAATGCAAGACAAAATATAGTTTGGGTCCAACATTTTTGAGGAAGTAATTCAATATTAATAATAATAAAATGATGAAAACAACAATAATAATAGTAATAGTAGTAACAATAATAATAATACTAGTAATGATAATGAAAACAATGGCAACAATAATAGTAGTATTAATAATAGCATTATACAACAAAATAAGAATTTGTCTTATCAAAATAATCCCATAGAAATACATAGTCGATCGAAAATGAAAAGTGAAGTTAAAATACACCATTATTTGAAATAACAAAATCTTTGTTGAGAAACATTTTTATAGAAGATCCAAAATAAATATAACAAATAATATTCGAAATATAGAAAATATTCGGGAAAAATAAATATAAAAAGAAAAATAGGTAGGAGAAAATGAATCTATGCCCAATAAAGAGTCAACAAGGGACAAAAGAAAATCAAAGAATTGAATATGAAGGAAGAGAAACAAGGGCAAAATCAGAATTGAAGAGAATATGGTAGGAAAGAAATAACTAACATGATACACAATATTGAATTGACAAAATATGATGAAACAAAATAGGATGAATACAAGCACAGAAGAATAAATGATGCAAGAACAGAAATGCACAAAATAGCAAGATACCTGCAATCGCACCCTTGGCACTCGCTGCTTCCTTTGCAATCTGGTTGTGGGCCTAAACACATTCTCCAGCTTGTCCTCCACTGGAAGCTGATCCTCCAGTTGGGGCATTCATTCTGCTCCTTAGGCAGTCCCGAACCTTGTGATCACTCACTCCTCATACAAGGCATCGACCGTGGGCTAGCCGGAAATCCTTACATGAGTGACCAATCTTACAGCAAAAGTTGCATGTCGGGCCCTTTCTTGTATGGGTCTGTCCCATGATAGCGAAGGCATGATGCTGGTGCGCAAATACACATAGTCAAGTGAGCTACGCGCTCTCCTGAGCTCTTTCCAGACTAGCTCTCATCAGCTCATTATGCTCTCGTTGTAGCTCCATCATTCGTTGCATTGCCTAGAGAATGGTGGAATTCTCAGATGTTTCAGCCCTGGGAGGAGGAGTTAAAGAATCTTCACGAGCCATAGTCTGCAAAACCATCCAGTTGGTGAGTACCCAGACATGTGTGGGTAGATTGACAAATGATAATGTATGCAAGGGACGGAAAGATACAAGGTATCAAAGGATTGAATGCAAAGGAGTCAGATGTGGATCGAATAGGATTAATATCCAGATTATATTAAAGTTATTACATGTTCATGTGATCAACGTAGTGCGCATATTAATGAGTTAACCTGGCTAGAGCCAAGCTCGACTAATATACCAATCAAAGCCAAACCTTGTAAAGATAGTCATATTTCATTGATATATTACTCAACGCTGGGCTCTGATACCACTAAAAATCTGTCACGCTCCGCTTCCCAAAATACGGGAATACAAGCACGTAACGAAGGCCCAGCGAATGATTATGCATCATCCATAAGCTGTACCAGTCTAAATTAATAATATACAAGGGAAACAACCACGCAGGCAAAGAATATAATCACATAAACAATAAACAAACTCAAGATAATCATGAAATAAATTTACCTAATAACAATCCAACATCAGGGATAAAACAAAACTTCGCGTCATAAAGCCCATGAATACAAAGTATGATAAAAAGAAAATACAATAAGAAAATAAGAAAAGATAGCTAAGAAGTCTAATAGTCCAGCTCCAATCTTCAAAGAGGTTGCTCACCAATTTCTTCTTGTACTGCTCCTTCGGTACCTGTCAACTTGTGATCTAAAAAGAAAGAAAAAAGAGCCTTTAGAGCAAGTCATGGGCAGCAATTAGAGAAAACAAAAGATAATAGGAAAACTAGAATATCAAAGAAAAGGGACATGGTCAAAGACAAAGAACAAAACAAAGAGCAGGAAGTAATATCAAAATGGTTACAATAATCAAACATGTAATGCGTGATGTCAAGTCGAGTTAAATAAAAGATCAAGTATGCAGGTTATTAGTCATTTTATTAGCCTATCTAGTGCACATACTACTGCATCTCATACTACAGGTTCCGCACAAGCACAGTGATCGTTTTAGACCGATGGTGAATTCACGGTTCATGTACTCGGCGTAACTAGATAACGTGGTAAACAAGATAACGATATATCGAGATAACGAGATAACAAGGTAATCTTCTTCCAAGACAATCTCCTCCTTCCATGTCAAGTATTCATTCGAGCGAGAAGGCCTTACCGAGTACATTTTCCGATCGTTCACTACCAAGTCTACCCATAATACTCCGGCTTGTTATTAAGTCATTTTCATCCTATTTGAGCATGCAAGAGGGTGTCAATATTGTATGTGTGACCAATTCTAAGCATTACAGAAAAATCACTAAGCAAGCAGGTCATATCAACACGCATCACATGATCAGGACAGCATGACCTTGCTGTACTAAAACATGGGTTATGGTCACTACACAGTAGCAAAACTGAAACTGCCGGAAGATCTGGAGAGTGGACTTCCACACGGCTCCAGTGAGTATAATTAGGGCATATAAAAGTCATGGGAACTAGGGTGAAAGTTCTAATCAAATCAGGTTTTATGTTCAGCCAGCATGCAGTAGGTTATGTTCCATTAATTATTTCGGATCAAAAAAGTCATTATTAAAATCTACAAAAATTCAGGAAAGTAGCTATACATGTCTAGGTCCAGCATGAATTATTTCAGATTTTTCCTCTACTGATAACAGGATCAAATAAAATAAACAACAGTAGAATACGCATGAAATTATGAGTCTGAATTTACTAACACAGTTACAGTAAAGTGATGATATCTAACAGATGGCAAATTGGAATTTAAATCCAGACTAGTGAAATATTACTAACACAGTTACAGTAAGTTCTTTCATATTAGGTCATTAACAGGGCTAAAAATCTAATTTAAAGTGAAATTTACAGCATTCCAGAAATCAAATTAATATAAAAAGATAACAATTAATTCATACGATCATAAACAGCGTGCAAATTGGTAATCAAAGCAATCCTAGGTGTCAACATGCAATTTCTGAGGGTTAAGATACATCTATCATGGTCATGGTGTCAATTCATCAATTAAATTCAATTCTAGCATGATCAATTTCAATGTCCAATCTATCAAACAGTCCTAAGCATGAATCTAGTTGTTTAATGTGCAAATGCATGAAACATTGGGGGACTAGGTTTAGATCGAAGAGAAGCACGATGTAAAGAGTATGACGGGTTAGCTCGTGTAAACCCTCGATAATTTTAACGGAATTTTCAAAACAGTTTTTGATAAATAAAAGGACATGATCTACTTGCAGGAGATCAAATGAATCTTGAACACAAATAAAAATAGGGTTCAAGAAGAGACTTTCATGTTATTGCAGATATTAATAAAAATAATTGAATAACGGGATCAGTATCCCGGGCGAAATCTCCCAAAAATGCACAAAGAATCAACAGCAATAGCAAGATCCTAGAGCAATTCCTCACACCAAATCGGGATAGAACGCAGAATACCGAACTCGGATCTGGCGCACACAGAACACGGAACACCAAAATCCAGCCAATAGGATCCTAGCTCCACACCGGATTCGACCCAAAATAGGGAATAGCAAAACCAGATCTGATGCGACCGAACACGAAACACCAGATCCCACCAATAAGATCTCTCCCACACACCGGATCCAAGCCCAAACACACAATGGCAATTTCGGATCCAAGTGGCCAGAACACGGGATAGTGTGCTTGTCCACTGGCTAAGCATCTTCAACCTTGATCGGAGAGAGAGAGAATGGTGCGGGAGGCTCACGACGCTGGCCGTGGCGACGTGCGGCAGCGAATGGTCGGGAAGCGACGCAACGCCGGCGGCCTCGACGAAAAAGCAGAGCTTTGTTTAGCGCTCGGAAATAGAGGAAGACGGCGATGGCGATGGACAAGGACGGGGTGATCGGAGGGACGAGGAGGAGATGCTGATGAGGGGTGGAGAGCGGGAGAGCGACGAGGATAGGAGCGGCTGTGGGTGGCTTCGGTGGAGTTGGGCTCGAGCGGCGAAGGAGGGGGTGATCGGGGCGACAATGGGTTGAAGATAACGAGGAGAGGGTGACGCTGAGGGCGATGATGAAAGTGGAAGATGGTGGCCGTCAGAGATGGGCGGTGGATGGGTTGGTCTGGGTTCGGTGGCGAAAACAGGGAGAGCGAGTGGGAGAGATGGAGAGGGAGAGAGTGCACAGTAAAGGGGGATCAGGGTAAAACATTAAAGGGGAGGGTTAGGCGACTTAGGTTTGGGATTAACTAGGGTTTAGAAATAAATTAGGTTATATATAGGAAAAGATAGGATAATGGGTATTTGGGTAATGGGTATGGATCCAATAAGGGAAATAGATAGGGTATAAAGATAAGATCAATATAAATCTGAATACAAAAGAATATGATTCATAACAAAAATACAATTTGTACCACGTAAATTATTTGAAATAATTATACACACAATTATTAAATAAGAATTGATTTGTTTCAATAATCAATAATAATAATAATAAATAGTCATATTCACAATAAGAATAGTAATAATAAACATAACAATAAAATAATAATACTAATAAGAACAATTAATAATAGTAACTACAACAAGAATAAAAATATCAACAATAACAATAGGAATTATCGGAGTAGTGTCGTATGTATAAAAATAGGAATAATAATATTTTTGATTTGAGATTAAATTGCAAATGGTTGATCGAGTAGAAATAGAAACAAGTTTTATTCAAAATAATTACATCTATTGTTTAGGAAGAGCTTTAACAATAAATTCGAAACGAATTTAACAATAAAAAATTTATATATATCAAAATACAGAAAAAAACTCACGAAAATATGTATTTGCGGAAATAAGGATTACAACTTCAGACACCGGTAGCACCGTCCTGCTCCATATCTCGATCTAGACACTAGCAGCATCTCTCTCCTCATTGTGCTCTCAATCACAACAGCACTAGTCTTATTCCTCATCGCAGTGCTTCTTCCCTTACATCCTCGGCCATGCCCATCACTCCAGCATTTCCGTCTCCTACTGATTGGGCTATTCTTCAGCAACGCCTTATTCAGCTGGAACTACAGCTCATAGATCAGTCTATCAATGTTGGCTCCTCTACTCCTGCATTCTCTGCTACTCCCGGTATGAATTCGTTATTTATTTTAGATTCTGGTCATCACATCATCTCACTAGTATTCAGACACTGTTCACCACCTGCACTGCACTTCCCTCTCACTCTCCATCTCTACACAGCTGATGGCTCACCACTTCTCGTTACACACTCAGGGGCCATTAGCTCTCCCACTCTCACATTACCATATATTCTTTATGCTCCTCATTTATCCATGAACCTTATTTCTATTAGTGCATTGTGCGGTAGTGGTCTTGTCATTACTTTTGACTCTTTCGGTTGTTGTATTACTGATTCATGCACTAGTGAGGAGTTTAGGAGTGCTAGTTGTCAGGGTCATCTATGTCATCTAGATTTTCTTCGTGGATATCACTCTCATTCCAGTTTTGCCGATATTATTTCCTCTGACACTGATCTGTGTCACAGATGTTTAGGTCATATTAGTGCATCTCGTCTTTAGACTTTATCCCGTAGTGCCATTGGTTCTCTTACTTTTAAACATTTATCTTATTGTCAGGGTTGTCATTTGGCCAAACACATCGCACTACCCTTTAGTCAAAAAAGCATTTCTCAAACCACTCATCCTTTTCAACTTGTTCATTCTACATATGGGGACCCTCTTCTGTACCTTCGTAGAAAGACTCTCTCTATTATGTTGCCTTCATCGATGACTTCACTAGACATACATGGGTTTTTCTTATACGTCAGTAATCTAAGATACCTGATATTTATCGGTTCTTTACGACTATGATGCACACTCAGTTCGGTGTGAGCATCAAGAATTTCCAATCGGACGGTGCTCATGAGTACACTTCCACCACTATGAGATTGATCCTTCCATCTCACGACACCCTTTTTTAGCAATCACACACATGAGCATAATGGTGTAGCTAAACGCAAGCATCGTCACATCCTTGAGACAACTCGCACTCTTTTGCTTTCCTCGTTCTTTCTGGGTTGAAGCTGTCATGACCTCTGTTAGTCTCATTAACATTACTCCCTCGTCTGCCCTAACTGGTACGATGCCTTATGAGACTCTTTATCACTCACCCCCCGACTACAGTATGCTCTGTACTTTTGGGTGCACCTTTTACTTCCTTCTCCCTCCTTCTGAGCACACGAAGCTCTCCGCTCTTGCTGCTAAGTGCGTTTACCTAGTTCTCAGTGTAATACCCTGATTTTTCAATTAATGAAAAATTATTTATTTTGTACGTAGTGTGCACGTGCAATATTTTGTTTGGATTATTTTATCATGATGTGAATATTTATATATATTTTCTCAAATTATTTTAGTACAAAAATCCTTTCTTAAAAGCCTTATTTGATTTAATTAAAAAGCCTTTTCCTTAAAAAGCCCAAATGTATTTTATTTTATTTATTTTAATAAACTATTTTGGCCCAAAAATAAAGCCCATGAATAAATCTATTTTTAATTAAACTTGTTATGTAGAAGACTTTTTCTTAACAAATTTATTTTTATACAAATTAAAAAGGTACAAATTTGGCCTAGTTGCATGCACGTGCACTACACGTACACGTGCATTGCACACTCTCTCTCCTAGGCCGGGTATCATTCTTTTGGAGGGATTTTTGATTTTGGGTATGGTGATCATGGGGGGTAGTTTCATGGAAGTGGGTAGTTTTCCTAACTCCTACTTTGATCTAGTCCCTTCATCCAACAACCACCAAAACAATCTTGGCCCTCCATCTCACCCATCTCTTAGTATAAATACCCCCCCTTCTCATGGCTAATTTTTCATATGCAAAGTATAATTTCTAAAGCTATAGTATTATAATAGTGAGAATTATAAAAGATAAGAGAGTTGTGTGGGTTGTTGTTGCTTGGAGTGGCCGGCATCACAAGGAGGGAAGCATTCGGTGTGGGCTTGAGGAAGCATTCGGTGGTGGCTAGGAGGCTTGGAGTTGGTGCACTCTTTTGGCTAGGAGGTGGTGCTTTCATCTACAAGGACGTGGTTGCTTTGTTTGTGTTTTCTCTCCAATTAAGGTGGGTAAAACATTTTATATTTCTAATTTAGATCCGTGCTAAGTTTCCACCATTAAAGTTGCATGAAAAATATTAATAAGAGCCCATTTGAATTGAGTAGTTAGCATGTGAATTGATTGAAATGTGGTGATTAACTTATATGGCTTTAGTGTTAAAAGTAAATTGTGTGTAGATTGCTCCATGTTTATTAGTATGAATTTATGGTGGTGAGTAAAATTAATTGAGAATGTTGTTATTATGATTAGAGACATAATGCATGCTTGTTAATTATGAAATTGGAAACATGGAACCTATTAAGAAAGAGTACACCTTATTCTTGAAGAAAAAAATGAAATGTTTGTATGTTGAAATGTGAATTGTACAATTGATGAGTGAGTATATTTCATTATGACATAGGTTGATTAATGAAAGTACAACTCACAAAATTAGTAGTTGAATTGTGATGAATAGACCTTTATGTTGATGTGAATATGGACTATTGAAATCATATGTGATGGTTGAGTTAAGAACTAGTTTCAGTAAATTATCACTATGAAATCATTTAATAAAAGACTAGTAGATCAATTATTTTGGCAATGTCGAAAATACAATATATTGTAGTTTAATAGATAATTCTTGGGTTTTTGCGTGTGAAAAATACATTTCATTAGTACCAAAAAAATTATATTTTTTTTACTGGTATGAACTTTATACAAATGGGGATTAATCTGGAAGTTTTAGGAAAATTTTATCAAAGCAATAAGAAACTATGGCTATGTGAATATCGAGTTATTCCTAAAGCAGTACGAATATAATACAAATGGATTTTTAATTGGGTTAGTGACAACCCGAGCCAGTGGCTCAGGTGGTCTTGGACTGCGGTTTGTTTCTCTGGTTTGCACAGTTCGAATCCCAGTAGCCACACTTCTTTTGTTAAAATTCTCTAAAAACCAGTAAACAGCGAACCAAGGGTATATATAGACCCCAGTCGCTCTTATAGCGTGTTCGGCGACCGGCCCAGTGGTCGGGGCTCTGTGCTGTCACGGTGCTGTGCCTGGTTCGATTCTTGGGTGCGGCATATAGGGAAAAATATTTTTTTGGGAGTTTTTGAAGTCCAAAAATTATGAAATAAATATGGTAATTCTCATAAAAATACAAGGAATTTTATAAGAGTGGTTTGGGTATTATTTGAATGAAATACAATATGGTTTGTGAATAAAAGGCATAATTAGAGCTTTGGTTATAAGAGTTACACTTATGAAATTTATAACTCATAAAGATTAAGTGAAATAGGCTATTATAAAGTAATTGGCAAAAGTACTTGTGGTGTGACATGATTTTGTTTATTCTCATTTGTGAGTATTATGCAAGATATGAAGTATGAATGTTACTAGTGATATTATGAAGTTGCATGAATTCATGTATGATTATGAAATTAAAATCATGATGTATGAAAGGAAAAAAAGAAATTGTTGGCTATACATATGAACTTTGTGAGTTAAAAGTATTCATTATGGACTTGTGAATAAAGTGTAATCATGAATTGAAAGAGAATATACATGTGAGTTTGAGAACTCGACATGGAAATTGTTATGAGTTGAAGATTGTGAAATGAAATTTGAAATAGAGTAGCTAAGTCTCCCCGGCATTGAGAAAAAAATGAATTGAGATGAAATTAGACCAAGGTTGGTCATGATGAAACAAATGAATAAGTCCGGTTGATGGAGAGGCTAACTCTAGTGATTATTTTGTTCATGATTTTAAATAAAACTAAGGACTAGTACATAGTGAAGAGGTGATGAAAGTAGAAGAAAAACATGAGTATGGGGGCCAACGGATAGCGGTGTGAGAGCGATTCACAGGTTGCCTGCTTGATGCGTCAAGACATGGCGTGGGCGCTACTCCGAAATTATCGTCCCGGTGGCGACGCTCGTGGGATGTTCGAGTGGCTATGGGTGGTGCCATTGTTCCATGGCGGAGGCTGAATTGTCCATAGGTTGCCTGCTAGATGCGTCGTGACAGTGCGTGGGATTCCCCTCCAGGCTGCCTGGACATGGGCTCATATATCATAGGACATCTAAGACACTACCGTAGTTACAGTAGTAGTTTAAGACATAACGGGGGATTGAACCCTATAAAGATGAAGGACGAATAAGGGCTTGCCCTCGGACCTATGTAGTATGGGATGCATAGAATCCGAACAAGTGTGCATTAGTGTCATGTAACATAATTAAACTGCATTAAGGACTAAGTGCACAATCACAACACGACATCAATAGGGTAGTCCCTTTAGTTTGAAATGTGACAAGTTTGTGTTTGCTAAATATGAAATGTTAAGTTATACTATTTCCGACATAGAGAGGATGGCCGTGTATAATGTTCGTCGGTTGAATAAACTGACGTACCCACAGTCTGACATGCAGGTAAAAGACTTATTAAAGATTAAAGAAGAATGGATGCTCAAAGATTGTATCATGTTGTTGTACTTTATTTCAATAGTTGTAAATTTACTTCCGATGTGCAAAAGAAAAGATGTATTTGATGTAATCTCTGATGTATGATGAAAAGTTTTAATTTTCCCTGTAAAAGTGTACTAAAGAAAGTGAAAAGATCCTGTAGAACATCTCGAATTCAGTGTATTTGGGATTCGGGGCATTACACTCAGTCCCGAACACAAAGGTTATCGTTGTTTTGATCCATCGGTGGGTCGTATCCGCATTTCTCGACATGTATCCTTTGTGGAAGACTCTCCTTACTCCTGACCTCCTTTGAGGATGCTAGATTTCTCGATTCCCCAGTTGTTGCTAGCTCCCCGACTTCATCTTCACACATTTCTTTTGATCTCACTCCTCTGGCTCCATTCACATCTCATGTAGTCCTTACACCTTTTGTTCCCCCTACTGAAACACCACTTGCATCCCCACAGCTGCCAGCACCCACCCCACCTACTTCCCTATCGACACATGCACCCACTCCACCGTTTTCACCCCCACACCCTGTCAGTCCACCAGCGCTTCGTCAGTCTACACGTTCCACTTCTAGTATCCCTCTGACAAGTTATATACCTGATGCCACTGGTCCTTCTGACCAGTTTGATTTTGCCACCCTAGCTTCCTACTCACCACAGTTTCATGCATATCTCACTGCTATACACTCTACACGTGAGCCCATAACCTATCAGGATGCAATTCAATATCCCGAGTGGCGAAAAGCTATTGCAGAGGAATTCAGTGCATTTGATCAAACTAGCACTTGGGATGTCGTTCCTCTGCCAGAGGGCATTCAACCTATTAGTTGCAAGTGGATCTTCAAGGTTAAATATCAACCTGATGGATCTATTGAGTGGCACAAGGCTCGTCTAGTAACCCAAGGATTTGCTCAGGAGCATGGCATTGATTATGATGAGATATTTGCTCCCGTTGCACAGATAATTACTGTTCGCACTCTCCTTGCTGTTGCAGCCATCCATTAGTGACCGTTATACCAGATAGACGTGAAGAATGCTTTTCTTCATGGTACCTTATTTGACGTTGTTTATATGGATCCTCCTCTTGCGTCAGGCTATATATGGTCTGAAGTAAGCTTCTCGAGCCTGGTTTGAGTGTTTTCGTCTTGTCATCACCAAGGCTGGTTTTAGTTAGAATTCCTAGGACCATTCTATGTTTATGCTGTCATCACCGCAGGGGAGGGTACTTCTACTACTCTATGTTGATGATATGATCATTACTGGGGATGACTCCGTAGGCATTGCATCCACCCAGAAATACCTTCACCAGCAGTTCCATATGAAAGACCTTGGCATACTACATTATTTTCTGGGTCTAGAGATTTCTCATGGATCACAGGGAATACTCATTTCTCAATAGAAATACACATCAGATATTATCTCCATTGCATGCCTCTTTGACAGTCGATCAGCAGATACACCCTTAGAGCTTCATGTGAAGCTTTGTCCCACTGATGGCGAGCTCCTTCCTGATCCTACTAGATACAGACAGAATGTTGGAAAGCTTGTCTACTTATGCATGATCAGACCCGATATTGCTCACGCAGTCAGTGTTGTCAGTCAGTTTGTTTCCGCTCCTACGTCAGTTCACTACGGTGCTCTTCTTCGGATTCTCAGATATATTCAGAGCACTATTACTCGCTCATTATTCATGCATTCTACATTCAAACTAGAGTTGAGTGAATATTCAGATTCAGATTGGGCAGGTGATCCTACTACTAAATGGTCTACCACAAGTTTCTGTGTATTTCTTGGTGATTCGCTGATCTCATGGTGAAGTAAGAAACATGCAGTTGTTGCATGTTCTTCGATCGAAGCTGAGTACAGAGCAATTGTAGCGCCCCAATTTCCACGTAACTGGGAAACCGTGACACATGCCAAGATCTTTTCTTCAATTAGTCACGATACACAGAAAAAGCTGGAAAATTTAAAACTTTTTATTCAACACAGAGTTATTATGTGATAATTACAAATATCAATTTGTAATATCAACCTGTGACGCCTGCCTTTTTTTTCTTTTTGACTCCAAAATCAATTCTTCCAATTTCTATATCACTTAAACATAAACTAAGATAGTTATGTTTCAAAGAAAATTTGGGCAGAGTCTCCCCTGTAATTTCTGTCCCGAAACACAAAAAGCTTACAGAATTCTGCTCTAAATTCCGTAGCTCACATCACAGGCAATAATAACACGGGCTCCCCAGGAAAAAATGAGCATCATCACACAGGCAATATATATATATATATATATATATATATATATATATATATATATATATATGCTCTGGGTGCCAAACTCATAACGGTATATCAATTATCAATTAAAAACCATAATTTCTTTTGAAAACGTAGTAAGTTTTTAGAAAATAACTTGTAAAAACATACCACAGCGCCCGGTACTCCACAACGAGATGGGTACGGGTCAAAACCATATCATGCCACTCCACACTCTACTCATCATCATCATCCACATGCTTATACATCAAAAATACAATTTAAAGCATAAACCTTCACTATTTACAATTTAAACCATAACCAACAAATAGTAAAGTGAAGCTCCAGTCCACAGAAACCTGAACCTATACCTCACCTCTGCACTGCTGAAGACCTGTAACGGTGGGGGACCTAGGGTAGTCCAGGGACTCCCTAACTCCCAAACACTAAGGGGTTAGCCATTTCTGGTGTGAGTATAATTTATTAAATAAGTAAATAAATTAAACTTACGAGTAAAACATAACGAACTCAGAATTTCCAAGATAACAAATCTTACTCGACATCTAAACATGTAAACCTCATAAATGGGATTTCACATCCAATACTCTCTGAGTCATCACCTGTATGTATATCCATACCCGCTCATAACATACTTATCTTTAGTAATCATTTGAATAACCCCTCTCATAATACAAATATTGATCTTATCGCATTATATCACGTATCACATCATAGACATATGCGCTCATTCTCATACTACCGCATTCATTCATGTCCAACCTAACATCTCATTGCACATTACCATTTACTTGCATTTCATCACAATATACTCCACATCCCAACCATAGTTTGGGCAATAACATATCATACCCCAAAGCCGACGGCTTGGGCAATAATTTACTGCACCCCCAAGCCGAACTTGGGTAATATCACATCACATCCCAAGCCGATAGATTGGTTATTAATTTACTTCAACTATCACACTCGCAATTCATCTCGAATGGAAAAGACACGTGTACATATAATTGATGTGCCAGTATATGTTATGACTTAACTCTAATGCAAGATTACCAGTATGATGATGCTCTTATTCTAATGCAAGCAAGTCTCCAGAACATTATGCATCCTATACTACATACGCCCCATCTCAAGCCGTTTCTCCATATATAGGGATTTGAACCCGCATTATGAATTTCTAATTGTACACAACCTGTTCCTGACAGATACAACGTGACTGATGCGGTTGCAGACGTGGTCAAGTCCCACCAATGCAGTATGCTCATGGTGTCTATGTTTGCCACTACTACCCGGCGCACCGGACCTCACTCAAAAACCAAACGAACACAGGGTCTTCCGAGCACAGGATAGCATAGAGCCTATCCTGTGTCACCCATAACTCATAGACCGTGATCTATGGCCTGTTCGCTTTCCCTGGCCTAGGACCCGACGGAGTTCCGGGGTCCATCCCCTAGCTTCGCCCGCCTTATCATGGCACTTCAGGAATTAACAATCAAGATACATAACCCGTGCTCTCAACTCGTGAGAAGACACCGTACGTATCCCTTTGACGAGAAGGTACAACCCAATAACACCACCTAAGGTCGGCCCCAAAGGACGAGTTGGTCGTAAGGTGCCCCCTACTACCAACTCCTCTCTTTCTGGCAAAATGGTTAAGTAAAGGGTCTTTATAAGTCACTACCCTAATGATGTCACTAACCCTGAACAATCCTAGGGATGACAATATTATAAACACAACATGCTAGGTCTTAAATTAAACTTCGCAAGATAACTCTGCTAGGCTGCTCAACCTAGACTTACCAGAATCCCTCAGGATCCGGTTCATGGCATATCGATCCAAGACCCCGGCAATACGAACGTATTCGCATGCTACTACTCTGAACTTGGATTTCGTTACACTCCGGTCCGCGATCAACCAACGGTTAAGATCTGACGGCACTCGCGAAGTGAATCGTCCACAGTCCCTTAGGAGTAAGCTAAACACACGTCTTAATGGTCGATAGCCCTAGGGCAATGATATCACCCTAGATGAGTACAACAAACTGCGTATTAGCTAAGAAGCTACATACGAGTAACCAAAAACACATACGAGCTAAACAGCTACGTATGGGACCAATAGCTACATACGGGCCAGTCGAACCGCATATGAGACAACATACGTACAAGCCAAATAAGCCACGTATGAGACCAACCGCTACATACAGGCCAGTCGAGCCGCGTATAAGACAACATAGATATGAGCCAAATAAGCCGCGTATGAGACCCACAGCTACATAGGCCCAGTCGAGCCACGTACGAGCAAAACCACATACAAAACAACCATACAGATAATCAAACCTAGAAGCAACCAACCGTGCTTACTAGCAAACTTGATCTTCTATAATTAGAAGCAACAGAAGAATCTACTAACTAAAATAGGCATTCTACCAATGAGAAGCCCAAGAACGACATCAAACTTTTATCAAGATAATGATTGTTAGTGACCTTCCTAACCCTTATTACCCATGGAAATGAGTAATGTTCACATGATAAGGTCCAACTTTACCTAGGGTCTCATACAACTAGAATCCGTGGTTTCCCTCCCCAATTGAACTAGAACTACATGCACTAGATCCTTGGGTTCTTTCTTCAAGTTAGAGCTAGGATCACCTACGACTAAAAGCATGGGCTCATGGGTTCTTTTCAATCTTCCACTATAATCATAATACAATTCCAGTGTGGTTCCTTTGAATCTAGAACTACTATGCAACTTGAGTATTGCAACTATAACACGATGGTCCTTCACTAACGCTACCACCACAACATGATAGTTCTCTACTACACTACCACTATAACGCGATAGTTGTTTACTAACTCTACAACTACAACATGGGCATTTACTATCATTCAAGCATGAGTAACTACTACACCCTAAGCATGGATGTCTATGACAACCTTAAGCATGGTTTATAGCCCTCCTACAATAGCCCAAGCATGGTATATAACTTCTATAACTCAAGTAGGATTTACTACACTTAAGCACGAATTCTTACTACTACCCAAGCATGGTATATAGCATGAGCCTCAATCCTACAACAATCCAAATCCATAGGATGGGTTCTTTTCACTCACTACTACGAACAACTAAATGGGTTCTTTTTCGTATACACAAATGATATAGTCATAGGAATGGGTTCTTTCTCAACCTACAACAAGTAACCAACATAAAAGTGTGATCCATTAACATCCTACAACTAACAACATCAAAAGATTGTTTCTTTATCATACTACAACTAACATAACATGAAGTTGGGTTCTTTTAGCAAACACAATTTCCTCAACCCTCAAAATGGGTTCTTTCTCAACCTACAACAAACCACACCCAAAGATGGGTTCTTTTCTTAACATACACAAGTAGTAAACCTAAAGATGGTTCTTTCTACGCATATGTAAACAAATAAAGAGAGCAAGCAACTAAATTAGAAGTAGAGAATTTCCACATACATAACTAATCCATTATATAGGTTTTTATATACTTAAAATAGTTAATTTCTCCAAATATCACAAAACCTATTTTCGGACCCATAAAAATCTGTATTTTCCCTCAAAATCAATCTTTAACATAACCTCTACGAAATATATCAAAAGCCATGAAATTTGGCCACAACATAAAATATAGGTAGATACATCATACTCACATATTTTGATATCATCATATAGGTATAACTCATTCCCATATACACACATACGTTATTCAAACATCTTTTAAAATATCAATATGTAAATAAATTGATGCTCACGTATTTCTCAACCAACAAAAATACATAATTAAATTAGTACTCACATATTTCTCAACCACAAAAATACATAAATAAATTAACTCACATATTCCACGAAGATCCGAAGTACCACCATACCACCTCGCATCCAAAGTCGCAAATATATCCTATCATCAGTTTCAAAGCAATTAAAACTCAAATCATCCAAACCAATCATAAAAGCTAATAACACTATTCCAAATATCACACAAGCGTTTATTGAACGCTTGGGATATACACGTGCGATGCACGTGATAATCTAATGCCTATGGTATTTTCATCCCCAAATAATTACTAAAATCGCCCCCAAAATATTCTAATAGTCCAACTATACTCTCCACTATTATAAGAGAAATAGTTCATACATATATAATTTCCTTTTTCAAACCCAAAACCCTAATTTACTAACAACTTACAATTTCCCTAATAATCTACTAATTTCTCAAATCTACCACTTCCAATATCTCTAAATCTCTCTACCATAATAATCCTACTCAATAGAAATTAACCCAACTTAATTTTATACAATGAAATAGTTAGGGTTTACCTTCCCGAAATCCTATCGAAAATCTGACGCTACCACGATGTAAAGAACCCTTCTATTAGTCTACCCCTCGATTTAATTTGGAATCGACGAAGAATCGGAGGGGATTTGAGGTGGGGAAAGCATTGGTCGATGGGTTCCGGGTTTCTTTCGATCGGGATGGAAACGGAGGAAGAAGAAGAATGAGAAGGAAGAAGATGGAGGAGGGATGGGGTTTTCCTTTCCTTCGGCTGGCATGAACGGGAGAAGGAGGAAGGGGGTCGAGATCGAACCAGGAAGGGAGAAGAAGAAGGAAAGGAGGAGGAGGGGGTTAGGTTTCTTTGGTTGGGAGTGAACGGGAGGATGAAGAAGTAGGGGGAAGGAGAAGGAGTGGGGGAGGTTTCTTCTGGGTCGGGATGGAACCAGACGGGAAGAAGAAGAAAGAAGGAAGGAGAAGGGAGAAGAAGGAGGGGGTTTTTGTTAAAGTAGATATATAAGTAAATAAATAGATAGATAATTAATAATGTAAGGGAATATTGTCTATAAGCCCCCAATCTCAAATACATTTCAAATAAAACCCAACTCTCTACTTTAATATTATAAACAATAAAAAATATATTAAAACTACTTCGTAGATAATCCGTATAAAATAATTTAATTTTCGAAAATAATAATAAAATAAATTAGACAATAACTGATATTTCTCAATTAAAAATAATTGTTATCAGAAAAATACATAATCGCATGCAGTTCTCAATTGCGCACAGATTACGATGCAAAATAGTCATATGCTATTTTTCGGGTTGTTACAGCAATGGCAAGTACTACTAGAGAGATTGCTCATGTTCATTGGTTGTTATCAGATATGGGTGTCACTCTTTCAAGAGCTACTTCTCTTCATTGTGATAACCGGAGTGCACTACACATTGCAAGCAACCCATTTTTCCATAAGAGAACGAAGCATATAGAGATTGATTGTCATTATGTTCATGAGCGCTTTGAAGTAGGGACCATTTCACTTCATTATGTTACATCTTCACAGTAAACGGCAGACTTCTTCACTAAATCTCACACTGTTCAAAGATTTCGATATTTAGTGGGCAAACTCACAGTATTTGACCCACCGTGAGTTTGAGAGGGGGTATTAGATATTATAGTCCCACATTGGTTATTGTGCTAGTTTTGTATTTGGTTTACTCCAATATATAGGAGATATTGTACTCAGTTATTTCTCAATCCAATAATAAGTATTGTTTTCATCTTTCTGATTTATCTTAACAGATCGATATGTAAGATGGAAAAGGAAATTATTATGAATTATGATGAACTAACTTACCATTGGGGAGATTCCACGGCTCTGTAGAGTAGATGTCGCATTCTTTGACGAAACCCTCAAACAGAGGCATGTTCTTGGCCTTGTTCAACAAATATTCTTGGACGACTTGGAGATTATCAGGGAAAAACTTCAATCCAGGGGGGAAGAAGTTGCCCATCTTATACAATGCTAACATCAAGAATAGAAGAAGAAAAAGATGATGAAGAAGAAGAAGATGATGAATAATGAAAGATAAGATATAATCAGAGTTATATAGAGAGAGGAGCACAGGGAGATGAGAGAACAAGAGAGGCAGAAGAAATAAAAGCCGAGAAGAAAGGGTTCGGGGTGCATAATATTTATAGGTTATCGCTAGGTAGATCTTTTATTTAATGAACGGTGGTTATCTGTGATTGAGTTAGATCTGATTAAGTGATTGATTCTTGATTGAGGATTCTGTCAATTTCGAAGATTTGATTGTTTTTGAAGTGAAGAATTTGTACAGTTGTATTTTTTATTTAATAATTTAGATATTGTATTTGTGTAAGTATATGACCGTTAAGGTCCGTCCCAGTTTCCATTTTGGCCCATTTATAGCCCACATACCTCTACCAAACTCCTCTATAAACAAAAAGATTGTGGAATAAAAAAAGGCTCAGAAAGGGCATATTAACTTCCAAAGGTTCCGAATTGTGCATAGCATATTAATTTCACTGCTTCCTCTTTCCTTTCCCCAAAATGTATGCCAGTTGATGATGATAAAAATCATAACAAATCAGGATCGTACGATTCCAGCATGGATCTCAAAGCTTCTACAGGCAGATTAATCATAACGGGCCTCTTTAACAGGTCTAGGCCTTCTCCAAGATATGGGTTTCTTTCAAGCCCATAAAAAGTTACAGACTAGGCCCACTAGGAGAGACACCCAGCCCATGAAGGCTATGAGTCAAATCTCTTATCCCCTAACCGGAGAACTTATCTCTTATGGGGGAGAAACATAAAGGATATAAGGAATTCGTATTAATCCAACGGATCTAGATCGATCTCTTGATATGTTTCTCAAGCATATAAATACCCTCCCCCTCCACAGTCAGAAGGTAATCAACAATTTGCCAGTTTCGATCTCAAACTCTTTTTCTCTTTCTGGTTGCGACTTGAGCGTCGGAGGGTCTATTGCCGGGGCCACCCCCCGGTGTTTCAGGCTTTTTGCAGGTCTATCATCCGCGTCAGCAACCGTTGGATACAGATCACGGTGGTCAGTTAATGATTCAGATTCAATCTCCGGAGCTCTAACCGCATTTCATGGCAAAGATCAAAGATCAGGTTTTTAGTATTTTCCATTAAATAAGAACTCACTATCTATTTGCCCCCACACCAAAATAAGCAGCAACAGATTGACTCCGTCTGTGGGAAACTACACAAGTCAAACTTGCCGCTATGCCACCAAGACTAAAAGACAGAGGGGCGACCTTAAGCCGCCGCACCAATTCTCTTCGTCAACCAGATCCTTCTGTGGAAGATCTGATTCCTCCTCAACAGTCTCCCCGTCAGCCTAGTCAAGCTCCTTCCAACGGAATGGCACCGGGGGGCTCCCGACAAAACCTTCATGAACAACATCCTCAGTACGACAACGTATCAGTCCATAATGCTTCAACTGATTCAATGGCCTTACGAGGCCCTTAGGGGTCTAGAGATCTCCGTCAGATCATCAGTGCCAGGCAACAAGGAACCGATCTGCGAATCCGGTTGGACGAGAGGCACACCCAATCTGAGGACTCCCACTCGAGACATCAAACAAACCAGAGCACCTATTTTCCTAGACATAGATCAAGGCAATCCTCCTCTCACAGGGGGCGCACCACAATAAGGAGTCTGACTCATGAGAGTCGAAAGCTACTTGAGCAGAACAAAGGGGAAAATGCCCCAGTTGCTAGGGCTGAATTGGATAAGTTCAAGCTCGACATCCTCCAAGCTATCCAAGGAAGTCAAGAACTGGGCTAGCCCTCAACGAAGGATCCGCCGACTCAACCAGGTCCCATGGAAAGAACGACCAAGTCCTTCGCCATATTCGAGAAGTAGAAGACCGTCTAGAACAAATGAAGAATGAGAGAAACCACCCTAGTTGACCGCCTTTCAGCAGAGCCATCCTCGATGCACCCATCCCAAGGGACTTCAAGGCTCCTCAATTTGAATCCTACAATGGAGAATCAGACCCGACCGGCCATATCGAGAGCTTCAAAACACTTATGATGGTCTACAATGCCACCGATGCATTCATGTGTCGAACATTCCCCGCCACACTGAAAAGATCAGCAAGGGAATTGTATTCGCACCTGACTCCAAAATCAATATTCTCTTTCGATCAACTCGAGGAGATTTTCATTGCGCACTTCGTTACCAGCGGCAAAGCTGAAAAAACAAGTGCCTCCCTGTTAGAACTGAAAGAAAGAGATGGAGAACCACTGAAGGACTTCGTCAAATGCTTTACAACTCAAGCAAGGTCGATTTCCTCCTTGAACCCTTCAGTGGCGGCAGTAGCTTTCTGCCACAACGTCACTAACAAAACCCTGAAAGCTTCCATCGCAAAAAAGCCACCCAAAAGTTTCACTAAGCTCCTGGAAAAAAGTGACAAGTATATCAGGGTTGAGAAATTTCTCTATCTTGAAGGCAAGAATGATTCATCTTGCGGGAACAAATGGAAGAATACAAGCGAGGAAGAACCCAGGAAGTTTCAGAAAATCAGCGCAGGTCAATGCCGTCCAACTCCAACACCACGCTTCGACAAGTTCACTCCTCTCAATGCAAGTGTATCAGCAATCCTCATGGAAGTTGAGAAGAATGAAATAATCTGCCCTCCCCCCAAGATATCAACGTCTAGCAGGAGAAGAGAAAAATAAGTAGTGTGCATTTCACAGAGATCATGGACACACTAATGAAAATTGTCGAGCCCTTAAAGAAGAACTAGAAGCCTTAAATCGCAGGGGCTATCTCTCCAACTTCGTTCAGAAAGACAACAACGCCGAAAACCCTCTGCCCCAGTGGGCTAATAAGCATCAAGAGAGGACATACGAATCGCAAGACTCTAAACACATGACCATCCTCAACTCCATTCATGGACGACCGATGGGGGAGATTCCAACTCCTCCCGCAAAGCTTTCGTTAGGGAAGTCAACTCCATAGATAACATTCCGCCTGCCAAAAGCACCAGGGTCTCGATATTTTTCTCCAACAAGGACTTAGAAGGCTTTCAAACACCTCATTGCGATGCATTGGTCATAAACCTTTACATGGTGAATCATGAGGTACACTGCATCCTGGTGGATAATGACAGCTCAGTAAACCTCCTCTTCATGGCCACATTCGAGGCTTTCAAGCTCTCCTGAGACTGACTCAAGCCAGCCGGTTATACACTCCACAGATTCTCCGGTGTTCCCGTTCAATTAGAAGGAGTCGTCACATTAGATGTTACAACAGGAAAGGCCCCCGCTATTCGAATAGAGGCACTGGACCTTATGCTAGTCGATGTCAAAGACACATACAATACTATATTCAGTTTTCCCGGCATAGCGGCCTTCCATGTAGTTGCCTCCGCATTTCACATGAAAGTGAAGTTCCCAAGAACAGCTGGCGTAGGCCAAGCTGTAGGAAGCCAACAGGCAGCACGAGCATGCTACACCGCTACAATGGGGGGCTCGGTTCTCCTCCTCGATGCCATAAAGCAGTCACAATAATTCCAAGACTGTAAACAAGCTTGAAGCCACTGCCATAAACAATTCTACCAAGAACTTCCAAACCTGCTACGTCATCTCTCACCAGGTCCAAACTAGTTCTCATCATAACATAGTAATAACCCTGAATCCCTCGCCCGAAGCCATTTCGCTCATTCAGCGGAGACAAATAGTCATTCCTAAACACATTGGTGCATCAGAAAAATTTTCTTTCTATATGCAAAATAATAGGGGACTCCCTCCAAAACAGGCAAGTGTAGGCAAGGTCTACCAAGTTGTTCGCCTAACGGCTCATCAACTTGAAGACCCAGGGGGCAAGGAGATATCAGTAGGGACTTGGAAAGTGGAACACCTTACCAAGGTGAACGAGTGCATCTGAAACATCCTCTCTTAGTAGCAATAGAAAATTTTCTCAATTTATAATAACGGCTAGCCACTAGAGAAGTCGCTTAATTTTATTTTCCAATAAAATGAAGTAAGAATTTTTGCAGCAAATTTTCTTAATTTGTAATAACGGCCAGCCACTGGAGCATCCGCTTAGTTTTATTTTCCAATAAAGTGTAGTATGAACTTTTGCAAATTTATTGTACAAGCTAATGAAAGCATACAATGAGCTGAGTGTCAAACTTATACACAAAACAACACCAAAAACTTGTTAAAAGCTTCCTACAGGACGGGTTCGGAGTCCATACCCATGGTTCGAAGTTACTCTAGCAATTTGCAATGAAGCAAGTTCAGAGTGTGCTTCACCATTCGATCTGCTCCTGCAACCTGTTAATATTAAAGCAAACAATGAGCTAAACGCCCAATGTACACCTAGAGTGACACTAAACACTCGTTACAAGCTTTCCATAAGACAGATTTGGAGTCCATACTCATGGTTCGAAGATACTATAGCAATTTGCAATGAAGCAAGTTCAGAGTGCGCTTCACCATTCAATCTGCTCCTGCAATCCATCAGTGCCTCCACGACCAGCTCGGAGTCCATACCCATGGCTCGGAGTTACTTTAGCAACCTGCAATTAAGCACGTTCAGAGTTCAACTCGCCATTCGATCTGCTCTTGCAACCTATTAATACCTAAACTAACAAGTTCAGAATCCATACCCATGGCACGGAGTTTCTTTAGCAACCTGCAAACAAGCACATTCATAGTTCAACTCGTCGTTCGATCTGTTCCTGAAATTAGTTAAAATTCCTTGAAGGCATATTAGGAGGTCCAAAATCCTGGATCGTAGTTACTCCAGTATCACTTGTGATATGGGTTAGGAATGACGTGGCCCATCCTGGGCCACAGGATCCCCTCAGGATGCGCACACCTCCTGATCCTCCAGATCCGCCACGTCAGCATCGAAAAACAGCTCGGGCCGCTGCCACGTCAGCCCGGAAACCGCCCGGGCATCTGCCACGTCAGCCCTAAACCGCCCGGATTTCCACCGCTTCAGCATCACGAGCAACCGGGTCCAGACCTGGCCCCAAACGGGTCCAGACCCGGTTGGCATCTTCTATAAATACCAGACCCCTACTCCTTCTCCAGGTAATCAACTCATTTCCACCCAAACCCTAGTTACTGTTGCTCTCCCTTAGTGACTGACTAGATCGTCGGAGGGTCTGCCACCGGGACCAACCTCGGTGTTCCGAGACCGTCTGCAGGTACACAAGACCCTCGGATCTGAGCCTCAAAGATCCGAGCCGAGCATCAGCCTCCACCTCAATACCACCTACCTCAGTACCGTTCGTCCAGTCGAGGGTCGTCTACATAAGAGTCTCCTCCATCAAATACAAATCGAGTAAGAACTCACGCCTGGTGCATCCACACGTTTCCCAAAAACAAACCGCATCAACTTGTAAAAGCAACACTTAGAGTTCAACTCTCCACTAGATGTGACTCTCACAATTTGTCGGAGGACCCATACAACAAATTTGGAAGACGAATTTCCCTCAGAGTTGCTCCTACAACTAGCTGAGTTCAAGGCGGAGAAGTTCTAAACTCCGTTACACACCGTCGACAGTTCGTTAGCTATACGCAACAGACTTGATGCCCTGTTATTTAGATACAAATAACCCAGTCGTGGCGCATCAACCTTGACAGCAAGGATCAAGCATATGAAGAGATTTAATCAAAAATCACAGAACTATCGCAAACACATTTATTCAGATCCAGTACCACTATAAATATCTACAAATACAAAATGGCAAGTCCAGAGTCTAATTCTCCCCAAGAGCAGCTCATACAACTAGCCAACCCCCAAGACGACGAATCACAGGACAAGACACTGGCACGTAGAAGAATTCTTATTTCACAAACTATAAGTCTCATTACAATAGCAGAATTACAATGAGTCTACGTTTCATGTCTAAAAATCGCTACCAAAAGTCCTATGAACACCGTACAACAAACTGTCAAGCAAGTTGTTCTTCCAGCTACACACTAGAGAGATACTCTACCTAAGAGAAACAAACCTCTTCACCGGCCTCCTACCAGCTAACAGCTCCATAAGGCCACCTCAACTCTTGATGATGAAATTCAAGACAAATCTTCCTTAGGCAGGCAAGATCCAGGTTTATCTGATCATCTTTACCTGAACAAGTTCCAACTTCATCTTGCTTAAAGCACTGTGCAAACGAAAGAATCCCAATTCTACCAAGCACCTTGCATCACGAGGGAAAGCAAGCTCAATTCCTAGAGGACCTCGTTAGATCTACACAACTATTTGTCGGCAAAGAGAAGAATGGAACCACTTCAATGCTGAACAAACACAAGTGACTTCACTTCCATATTAAGAAGATTCAGAATACCCACAACTCATTCACTCTAAAAATGAGTTCGGCGCTACGCACGCCATTTAAAGTTCCTCCTGCCAACAACTCGTCAACATCGAGCAACGAGTTCAATGCTCTTGTTACCGCTTGAGCTCCATCAATAACTTGTTGGCTCCAAACAACGAGGTCAATGCTTTGCTCTCCGTAAAAGCTCCACCAAATAGCTCGTTGGCTCCAAATAACGAGTTCAATGACCGTGCTTTTCGTTCAGGCTCTATCAGTAACTTGTTGGATCCAAACAACAAGTTCAATGCCTTGGTCTTCGCTCAAGCTCCACCAAATAGCACGTTGGCTCCAAACAACGAGTTCAATGCCCTGCTCACCGCTTGAGCACTGTCAATAATTCGTTGGCTTCAAATAACGAGTTCAACACCTTGATCTTCGTTCAAACTCCATTAACAACTCATTGTCCCCGAACAACGAATTCAACACCTTGGTCTTCGCTTAAGCTCCATCAACAACTTGTTGACTCCAAACAATGAGTTCAATGCCTACTCTTCGCTCAGGCTTCGTCAATAACTCGTTGGCCCCAAACAACGAGTTCAATGCTCTGCTCTCCGCACGAGCTCCATCAACAACTCGTTGACTCCAAACAAAGAGTTCAATGCTCTGCTCACTACTTCAGCTCCATCAATAACTCATTGGCCCTGAACAGCGAGTTCAACGTCTTGCTATTTGCTCAGGCTTCGTCAACAACTCATTGGCCCCAAACAATGAGTTCAACGCTCTGCTCTCTGCACGAGCTCCATCAAAAGTTTGTTGACTTCAAACAACGAGTTCAATGCCTTGGTCATCACTTGAGCTCCACCAACAACTCGTTGACTTCAAACAACGAGTTCAACAACTTGGTCATCGCTTGAGCTCCATCAACAACTTGTTAGCTCCGAACAATGAGTTCAATGCCTTGCTATTCGCACGAGCTCCATCAACAACTCGTTGGCCCCGAACAACGAGTTCAACGCCTTGGTTTTTGCTCAAGCTCCACCAAATAACTCATTGGCTCCAAACAACGAGTTCTAAGTTTTGATTTCCACTTGAGCTCCATCAACAACTTGTTGGTTCCAAACAACGAGTCCAACACTCTGCTCACCACTCAGGCTCCATCAACAACTTGTTGTCTCCGAACAACGAGTTCAATGCCTTGCTCACCGCTCGAGCTCCATCAATAACTTGCTGGCTCCAAACAACGAGTTCAACACCATGGTCTTCGCTCAAGCCCCACCAAACAACTCGTTGACTCCACATAACGAGTTCAATGCTCCGCTCTTCACACGAGGTCCATCAACAACTCATTGACGTTTGCACCTTTTCATCGGAGAGAAAAATTCATTCGGCGCTTTTGCATTTTTTCAAAAGCGTCGGTTTCGTCTAGGTTTTGGGGCTTTTTTCCCGTTAATTTAGGCTATGTTCGGGGCTTTTGGATCTTCGATAAAAAAAATATTGGTCGAATGAAATCAAAGAGTGAACACCGGCCAGTTCATGGCAACTCAAGCAACGAAGTAGAGCAGAGATTCCGAGTGTCGACTCTAGGGATCAATCCGATTACAAACGGGTAATAAACAATTAAATATATTACTGTACATCCGATGGTGGATTTTGTCAATTTTGGGGAAATTGGAGGGAGCCAATCAAAATCTACAAATAATACTATTGTTGTATCCCACTAAGTAAAATATTAGTCGAGCATGCCGGCTGGCACCGTTTCATGAATATTAATACGGAGAAGTTGTCTATGCAGCTTGTCGAGGAATTGGTAGAGAGATGGTGGGACACGACCTACACTTTCCACCTACCGTGCGGTGAGTTGGGTTTCACTCCGCTGGATTGGGTAATGCTAATGTGGATTTCAATCGGTGTAGGTCCCTTACCTCCGTGTAACGATGAGCCGTATACATTTGAAATTATGAGTCGTTGGATTTGAAATTGAACAGTTGAAATAATGGGGGCAAAATAGTCCTTCCAATTTTAATTTTTTTTTTGGAATGAGACGAAACATGATGTTTCGTACGCGCGCACTACAAAAGATACTCGATTTACCGACGTATATTCCCCGGCGTTTTACCAGTAACGCCGAGGTAGGGAGCGAATAGGAATGGGGCGCTAGATGGGAAGGTTATACACTGGCGGTCGCTTTAAACCGCAGGGCAATCTTCGTATTCACCGGCGTTTTATTTAAAAACGCCGGTGAAGTGTATTATTCACCGGCGTTTTAATAAAAACGCCGGTGAATATAGCGATACATTCACCGGCGTGTCTAATTGAAACAGCGGTGAATAAGCTGAGATAAATCCCGCGAACCCTAATCTTTCGCTCGCCATTTTCCTAAAACCCAAGAAAAAAAAGGGGCCGCCTTCGTTTTCCCTCCTTCCCCGCTCTACTTCCCGCGCGTTTGCCTCCGCCGCTTCGTCCTCTTCGACAGCCTTCGACCTTTCGTCATTGTCCCTTCTTCCCTTCGTCATTTTTGATTCCCCTCCTCCCTCTCTCTATTTGGAGGTGAATTGGCGATCGGAAACCACTACTTTGCCCCGCTCTCTCTCTATCTCCTACGCCCCCGCGCTCGTCGCCCCGCTCTCTCTCTCTCTCTCTTCGGTATCATCTCTTGATTTCCCTTATTTTTCAAACTTAGCATGTTTTTTCAGATTATGCATCTTGATTTTCCTTATTTTTCAAACTTAGCATCGTCAAAGATGCTGAAATCATGCATCTGATTGTCATCTTAGCATGTTTTTTTTATCCAAAATGGGTTAACTGTGAACTAAGGATGCTAGCTGTATACCAAAATCCTCCAAAATGGGTACAAGAATTGGGCCGAACGCACCTTGTGCTTGTTTCTTTTAGAGCCACAAACATGAATGGTTTAGTTGGGATGAAGAATTAATAGAAAAATATATGCTTTGATACTGGAAGTTTTCATTTTCTTTTACTGTTAAAGAAGCTGATTTCATGTATCTGATTGTCATCTTGGCATGTTTTTTTAACCAAAATGGGTTCACTGTGAACTGAGGATGCTATAGCTGTATGCCAAAATCCTCCGGATATGTACAACAATTGGGTTTTAGATTTATTTGGGCTAAAGAATTAGTAGAGCAACATATATGCTCAGATAATGGATATTTTTATTTTTAGATACTGTTAGAGAACCTGATTGCCATCTTTGGCATGATTTTTTAACAAAAAATGGGTTCACTTCCAAACTAAGTATGCTGCTAGCATCCTCATCTTCTTTTACTGTTAATGAAGCTTATTTCATGCATCTGATTGTCATCTTGGCATGTTTATTTGACCAAAATGGGTTCACTGTGAACTGAGGATGCTATAGCTGTATGCCAAAATCCTCCGGATATGTACAACAATTGGGTTTTAGATTTAGTTGGGCTAAACAATTAGTAGAGCAACATATATGCTCAGATAATGGAAATTTTCATTTTCAGATACTGTTAAAGAACCTGATTGCCATCTTTGCCATGATTTTTTAACAAAAAATGGGTTCACTTCCAAAATAAGTATGCTGCTAGCATCCTCATCTTCTTTTACTGTTAATGAAGCTTATTTCATGCATCTGATTGTCATCTTGGCATATTTTTTGACCAAAATGGGTTCACTGTGAACTGAGGATGCTATAGCTGTATGCCAAAATCCTCCGGATATGTACAACAATTGGGTTTTATATTTAGTTAGGCTAAAGAATTAGTAGAGCAACATATATGCTCAGATAATGGATATTTTCATTTTCAGATACTGTTAGAGAACCTGATTGCCATCTTTGGCATGATTTTTTAACAAAAAATGGGTTCACTTCCAAACTAAGTATGCTGCTAGCATCCTCATCTTCTTTTACTGTTAATGAAGCTCATTTCATGCATCTGATAGTCATCTTGGCATGTTTATTTGACCAAAATGGGTTCACTGTGAACTGAGGATGCTATAGCTGTATGCCAAAATCCTCCGGATATGTACAACAATTGGGTTTTTGATTTAGTTGGGCTAAAGAATTAGTAGAGCAACATATATGCTCAGATAATGGATATTTTCATTTTCAGATACTGTTAGAGAACCTGATTACCATCTTTGGCATGATTTTTTAACAAAAAATGGGTTCACTTCCAAACTAAGTATGCTGCTAGCATCCTCATCTTCTTTTACTGTTAAAGAAGCTTATTTCATGCATCTGATTGTCATCTTGGCATGTTTTTTTAACCAAAATGGGTTCACTGTGAACTGAGGATGCTATAGCTGTATGCCAAAATCCTCCGGATATGTACAACAATTGGGTTTTAGATTTAGTTGGGCTAAACAATTAGTAGAGCAACATATATGCTCAGATAATGAATATTTTCATTTTCAGATACTGTTAGAGAACCTGATTGCCATCTTTGGCATGATTTTTTAACAAAAAATGAGTTCACTTCCAAACTAAGTATGCTGCTAGCATCCTCATCTTCTTTTACTGTTAAAGAAGCTTATTTCATGCATCTGATTGTCATCTTGGCATGTTTTTTTAACCAAAATGGGTTCACTGTGAACTGAGGATGCTATAGGTGTATGCCAAAATCCTCCGGATATGTACAACAATTGGGTTTTAGATTTAGTTGGGCTAAAGAATTAGTAGAGCAACATATATGCTCAGGTAATGGATATTTTCATTTTCAGATACTGTTAGAGAACCTGATTGCCATCTTTGGCATGATTTTTTAACAAAAAATGGGTTCACTTCCAAACTAAGTATGCTGCTAGCATCCTCATCTTCTTTTACTGTTAATGAAGCTTATTTCATGCATCTGATTGTCATCTTAGCATTTTTTTTGACCAAAATGGGTTCACTGTGAACTGAGGATGCTATAGCTGTATGGCAAAATCCTCCGGATATGTACAACAATTGGGTTTTAGATTTAGTTGGGCTAAAGAATTAGTAGAGCAACATATATGCTCAGATAATGGATATTTTCATTTTCAGATACTGTTAGAGAACCTGATTGCCATCTTTGGCATGATTTTTTAACAAAAAATGGGTTCACTTCCAAATTAAGTATGCTGCTAGCATCCTCATCTTCTTTTACTGTTAAAGAAGCTTATTTCATGCATCTGATTGTCATCTTGGCATGTTTTTTTAACCAAAATGGGTTCACTGTGAACTGAGGATGCTATAGCTGTATGCCAAAATCCTCCGGATATGTACAACAATTGGGTTTTAGATTTAGTTGGGCTAAAGAATTAGTAGAGCAACATATATGCTCAGATAAAGGATATTTTCATTTTCAGATACTGTTAGAGAACCTGATTGCCATCTTTGGCATGATTTTTTAACAAAAAATGGGTTCACTTCCAAACTAAGTATGCTGCTAGCATCCTCATCTTCTTTTACTGTTAATGAAGCTTATTTCATGCATCTGATTGTCATCTTGGCATGTTTTTTTGACCAAAATGGGTTCACTGTGAACTGAGGATGCTATAGCTGTATGGCAAAATCCTCCGGATATGTACAACAATTGGGTTTTAGATTTAGTTGGGCTAAAGAATTAGTAGAGCAACATATATGCTCAGATAATGGATATTTTCATTTTCAGATACTGTTAAAGAACCTGATTGGCATCTTTGGTATGATTTTTTAACAAAAAATGGGTTCACTGTGAAACTAAGTATGCTGCTAGCATCCTCATCTTCTTTTACTGTTAATGAAGCTTATTTCATGCATCTGATTGTCATCTTGGCATGTTTTTTTAACCAAAATGGGTTCACTGTGAACTGAGGATGCTATAGCTGTATGCCAAAATCCTCCAGATATGTACAACAATTGGGTTTTAGATTTAGTTGGGCTAAAGAATTAGTAGAGCAACATATATGCTCAGATAATGGATATTTTCATTTTCAGATACTGTTAGAGAACCTGATTGCCATCTTTGGCATGATTTTTTAACAAAAAATGGGTTCACTTCCAAACTAAGTATGCTGCTAGCATCCTCATCTTCTTTTACTATTAATGAAGCTTATTTCATGCATCTGATTGTCATCTTGGCATGTTTATTTGACCAAAATGGGTTCACTGTGAACTGAGGATGCTATAGCTGTATGCCAAAATCCTCCGGATATGTACAACAATTGGGTTTTAGATTTAGTTGGGCTAAAGAATTAGTAGAGCAACATATATGCTCAGATAATGGATATTTTCATTTTCAGATACTGTTAGAGAACCTGATTGCCATCTTTGGCATGATTTTTTAACAAAAAATGGGTTCACTTCCAAACTAAGTATGCTGCTAGCATCCTCATCTTCTTTTACTGTTAATGAAGCTTATTTCATGCATCTGATTGTCATCTTGGCATGTTTTTTTGACCAAAATGGGTTCACTGTGAACTGAGGATGCTAGCTGTACGTATGCCAAAATCCTCCGGATATGTACAAGAATTGGGCTGAACACACCTTGTGGGGGTTTCTTTTGGATCCACAAACATCAATGATTTAGTTGGGATGAAGAATTAATAGAGAATCATATATGCTTAGATGCCGCTATGTTATCATTTTTCTTTTACTGTTAAAGAAGCTGAATTCATGCATCTGAAGATTTAAGATCCAGGATGGCAAATTTTGATTGGGCTGTGATTGGATTGTTTAGTGGCTGCTGTCTATGTTCTTAATTGGGCTGTGATTAGAAAGAGAGGGCTCGAGTGGAGATCTGGAAACCCATATAGAGACATCTTGTTCATAATAATTTATTATTATTGTTGTTCTTGTCGCTCTTGCTGTTGTTGCTGATGTCTCTTTGTGTTCGTGTGCTGAAGGGAAACAAGGGATGAGAGAGAGATGAGGAAAATGCCGCTATGTTAGCCTGGTGTATCCAAAGTCTCTACCATTCCTCTTTCTGTTTCCATTTCTGGCTTCTATATTTGGTTTCCTTCCACGATGACAGTTCCCTAAAAATACACTTGATATGAGCCCTATCTTATTTTTCTTATTTTTCTTATATTTGGTTTCCTTCCACTATGACAGTTTCATGGATTGTCTGAACAATCCATGAAAGACATGCTTAGATACTGAATTTTCATTTGTTTTACTGTTTTAGATAGTGGATATTCCCAATCAGAGGAGAATATAAAGGTTTCAAGTTAGATACTGAATTTTCATTTGTTTTGTTGTTTTAGATATATTTAAAAACAAAATTAAGTACTAGATTTTTAGCATTGCAATGTAATTATTTTACCTCTCTATATATCATTAACAATTCCATTTGCAATTGGCACTTTGATCTTATAATTTAAGATACAGGTAGATCTTTTTGCAAGTTCAAAAAATATGTATATTCTGTATTGTGGTCTACTGTTGAATTAAACTATTGTTTTTTTTTCACAGAGCGGTCGCCCAGATGAAGGAAATTCTGATGATCAGAACTGAAGCTACTCGAGGGGTATGAATCTGTGGTCGGCCTAGTATGGTTGTTGTTCTTATGTCCTCCTTGCTGTTGTTATGTCAGACTATTTTTTTTTTATGAGAGTTATGTCAGACTGTTAATTTGGGATATTTGGGATATTTGTCAGACTAGTTTGTTGGGATATTTGGGATGTTTGTCACTATATTAATTTGTTAATTATGACACTGTTAATTTTGCGGTGAATTTGGACGTTGATATGACACGTGTGAAACTTTATTATCTTTAATTATTCTTGTGTTTGGTTGTGATTTGCGCATTAATATGCAACGAAATTGGTTGAATCAGTTGTGAATTAGTTTACAGGTTTTGTAAATGAAACTGTGAATTGAAATCGAACGGAAAACCGGTGCATGAAAAACAAACGGGCATAGATAGACCGGCGTTTTATAAAACGCCGGTCTATCTAATGAATTAGTTGCAGTGTGCGATATACCGGCGTTCCCACACATGCCGGTGTATGCCGCTAGCTGTAACGGCACCAAGGAACACCGGCGTTTTATAAAACGTCGGTGAACCTAACTACACCGGCGTTTTTTGGTCACGCCGGTGCTTGTAAGTAGGGAAAACCGGGCACTCATAAACGCACATACACCGGCGGTGTACAACCGCCGGTATACTTTCATTCTACACCGGCGTTTATAGAAAAGCCGGTGAATGGATAAATATCGGCAGTTTATGGCCGCCGATGAATGTATATTGTGGGTAAAAGAACGGCACTCAGAGACCCCCATACACCGGCGTTTTCTGACCGTCGGTGTAGTTGTAATATTTACCGGCGTCCAGTAAAACCGCCGGTGTAGACCCCTACCTTTTCGCGATGCTCGCTTCGGCGGCATTTGGACCGGCACTATTATAAACGCCGGTAAAGGTTTCACCGGCGTAAAAAAACGCCGGCAAAGACGTAAAAAAATGCCGGTAAATCGAGTCTGTTTTGTAGACGTCCCATCTCCTAAAAGATTGGACGAAACATCATGTTTCGTCCAATCCCATTTCTCTTTTCCAGCGTGATTTCAAAATTAAATAAATCCTCGATTTTCATCGGACGATTGAATAAAAATATTATAAAATATTTTGGACGAAACATGATGTTTCGTCCGCTATAATATGCATATTGCTATACCTCCTCTCAAATACAACATCCTACTGTAGCGAAAAAGCTATAAAATGGCAGAATATCACACGACTGTAGTGCTTTCATTGCTAAAAAAATGCATTTTATCCATATATACCACGCGACTATGGATGCCCAAATGAAGTATTCTTTTTTCAATAGCAATCACATAACCTTATCTTCCTATATAATATCCACTTTGGGCTCTCTTCTTGTGATTTAAAAAAGGACTTTTTTGGAATAGTTTCTAATTGATCTATGTGTATATGTTGATAATTTTTCGTACACTTTTTTTATTTACACAGTTCCAAGATAGAGTTCCAACTATTTCAAGTCGGGCCAATCCAGAGGAAACAACCGAGCATGATGGAAGCAACTCAGACGTAAGGCAGCATACGCAGTAAGAAAATCTGCGAATTGTAACAATATTTATTATGCTTGAACTATTCTAAGTTGTAAAATAAAACTTGTGATAACTTTTTTGTAATCATGCTATATATATCTGAATTTGTGTTAGAAACATATATATTCTGGATTTTAGACTGTTGAACTTTAAAGTTGTTAATTTTTGTGTATGTTAATAATTGAAAATTATTAAGAATTTTGTCATTTTATTATTTGGACTATGTTATTGTGGATTACTAGAAATTATTATTAATTTTGTACAGGGTTTTTTTATTCAAAAAAGTATCCAAAAAAATATTTTAAAAATCAACAAAACATACCAAAGGTTGTAAATCGAACCGGACGGGATCGGACAACCATATATTCAAGCTCGGACTGAAATTCTACTCGGACGGGCTTATGTCCGGCTCGGTCCAGGTTGAACAAAATTTTTATAGTCCGGACTCGGTTCGATAAAGCATCGGACTGCAATAAAACTCGGACGGACTTATGTCCGGCACGAGCTCGGTAAAACATCGGACCTAATAATTTGTTCAAGTTCGGTTCGTATAACAGTTCAGACGGTCCACGGTCGGACCATTTCTCGAGCCGA
This sequence comes from Hemerocallis citrina, assembly GCA_017893485.1. Classification (NCBI taxonomy): domain Eukaryota; kingdom Viridiplantae; phylum Streptophyta; class Magnoliopsida; order Asparagales; family Asphodelaceae; genus Hemerocallis; species Hemerocallis citrina. The sequence goes on from CM030364.1 coordinate 259,702,464, forward strand.
CTCGGACGGACGACGGACTGTCCTGTTCATTTTACACCCTTAAACATATCCCCTACATTTTTGGTAAATGTCGGGGTATATAAAATGTAATTATATTATTGACTAATTTTAAAATACAACCTCGGCGTTTCAAAGCGCCTTTGTAGGGTATATTTCAATAATTTAATTTCTAATTTAAAAATCGATAACCCGACGCTTCACAAATGCCGGTATACATAAAACAAACCCAGCGCTTGTAGAAACAACGGTGTAGACTATTGAACAAACCCCGACACCCGATTCCCCGGCGTTTGTTGTGGCATTGTTAAAAATGCCGGTGCGGTATACCCCGACATTTAAAACGTCGGGGAATCCAAAAAAAAAATGCCTAGGATTTCTAAGCGGTTCCAAGTAAATGAGTCCTTCTTTAGCAAATCAGTAAGCGCAGCTGCTTTTGATACATACCCTTCCACAAACCTTCTATAATATCCAGCTAGTCCCAAGTACCCCCTTAGCTGTTTGATTGTTTTTGGAATAGGCCACTCCTTTATTGTTGCCACCTTTGAAGGACAAGCTTGTACACCTTTTGCAGATATCAAATAGCCTAAATACTCCAATGATTGTTTGCCAAAATCACATTTACTCTTCTTAACAAGGCAATGGTTTTGTTCTAATATTCTCAAGACCATGGCTAGATGCTGCAAATGAGTGGACCAATCCCGACTATATATCAAAATATCATCGAAAAATATCAAGACAAACTTTCTCAAATACTACTTAAAATTTGAGTTCATTGCAGCCTGGAAGGTGGAAAGGGCATTTGTTAGGCCAAAAGGCATCACTAAAAACTCATAATGACCTTCATGAGTGCGAAAAGCAGTCTTGTCTACATCTTCAGCTCTTACTCTAATCTGGTGGTAACCTGCTCTGAGATCCAATTTGGTGAAGAATTGTGCTCCATGAAGCTCATCAAAGAGCTCATCTGCAGTAGGAATGGGGAATTGGTCTCCTATGGTCACTGAGTTAAGAGCTCTATAATCAACATAAAATCTCCACGTTCCATCCTTCTTCTTAACTAAAAGCACTGGCGAGGAAAAGGGGCTTTTACTGTGCTAAATAATTCCCTCTTGCAGCATCTTTTTGACTTGCCTTTCGATCTCATTCTTCTGGAAATGTGGATACTTATAGGGTTTGACATTTGTAGGAGCAATCCCAGGGATCAAATGCAAAGGATGATCAAATTCCCTAGCTGGTGGTAGCCCAGTTACTTCAGCAAACAATGGCGCATACTGCTGCAGTATATTACTGATATCTGGGTGTATCTGTTGCTCATGGTTATTTTCCTGCAAGACCAAATGAAAAAACTCCCCAATAGCATTTGTATTGACTTCTCTTCGCAGTGAGTTGATCTGTATTTGAGAAGGAACCTGAATATTCCCCTTGCAGTAAGACCTTCTTATCACCATACATGAATTCCGTAGTCATCTGACTATAGTCAGTTATAATTTTTCCTAGTAATCTCAGCCATTGAATGCCCAAAAGTATATCTGATCCATATATAAGCAGTAGATAGAAGTCAATCAAAAAGGAATGACCCTGGATAACTATTGGAACTCCCAAGCATTTCCTTCACACTGCAATGTCTCTCCATTCCCCACCATTACCTTAAAGTGAGAAGATGGTTGTATTGGTAGATTCAAAATTTTGGCTAATCTTTCCTGCATAAAATTAGTATTGCCAGAATCAATGAAAATTTGCACTGGCTGATTATTAATTGCTCCTTGGACCCTTAAAGTCCTCAGTGACACCTGCCCTGATAAAGCTTGAAAGGATATCTCTGGTACTGAAGTATCATTTGTGCCGATTTCATATTGAATACTATTTTCCAATGTACATTGTATATCAGCCGCTTGAGTACCATTATCTTCCTCCTCCTCAGTTAGCAACATAAGAAACTTTCTCTGAAATTTGTGACCAGGGATATATTTTTCGTCACAGTTGAAACAAAGCCCTTTCTCTTTCCTAGATGCCCATTCAACTGGAAGAATTCTTCTAATGGCAAATTTTGACTGTTGGTTGTGAGTCTGGGGTTGATTAGGTTGCCCTGGGGTTGGTAATAAGGGAGGTAGTGAACTGGGTGGAGGCGGCTGCCATGGTAGTCTCTGATAACTACCCCGGTTCCCTTGATATCTACCCTCAGTTATTAATCTTCTTGTAATCTAGCTAATCCCATTGCATCTACTAGTGTCTGAGGCTTATGAGACAACGCTTCTCTTAGAATGTCAGGTTTTAATCCTGAGATATAATTGCTCAATACGTGACCTTCAGATAACCGTTTGGTTTTATTAATCAGCATATCAAATTTATCATGATACTCAGTGAGGGTACTAGTTAGAGTCAATTTAAACAACTGCCCCACATGGTCTACAACTGGTGATACTCCAAATCTAGTATCGACTTCTTTCACAAACACCTCCCAATTAATGAAATCACCTTTCTCATATCTATATTGAAACCAAGCCAATGCTCTGCCATCTAAATGAAATGATACTATGTGCAGTTTCTGCTCTGCAGGTGTTCTATGAAACGCAAAATATTGATTCACTTTAAACAACCAGCCCATAGGATTAGTTCCATCAAATCTGGAGGAATCTAGTTGAGGATTTTTGAAACGAGTATGAGTATGAGAATATTGAGGCGAGGATCTTACAATGATTGGGTTCTCTGGAGTTGCTGATGGATTAAGGACTTGCTCTAACCTTTCTTCCACCGCCGAAAACCTTCGAAGTAACTCAGAGGACAACTTCTTCTGCACTTCAACCTCATTTGTGAGCATTAACAGTTGATCGTCATGGAATCGAATCGAATCGTCTCTCTCACATCATCCATCGATCGCCTACCTGCCGCCATTGCCTGGAATCAACTCACTGGAACTCCTACTCTCTAAATTACATAGATTTATTAGTCATCTAATATCTTACATGAGGCCCCATATACTTGTCAACTGTACTGAGAAAGATGGAAGGCTTTCGTTTGTAGAATGATCATCCTGTACTGCATTTTGTGCATTTGATCACACAATGTAATGACCCGCTACACTCAGAGATGTGTCAAGTGTCTACCACTAAGCCCTCTGACAGCCAAATCAGTCTAAGTGAGTTTGTCGGTTTAAGAAAAAAAACTTGTAGCAAATTAATTAAACAGCTGCATCTAAATCATTTTAAAGATATTAAAGATATTTTTAGGATATAAGTGAAGTACAGTTTCACAATCAAGAATATATGCGGCAGTAAATGCACTTTCCAACAACTAATCCATCTGTTTCTGTCGAGTCTGGCATTTGACATGAAGATCAAATTTCTGTTTCTGGCATAAACACTGAGTTTAAGAAAATTTAGAATTTCCAGTTTTATGTCCAAACACGATTATTGAAGAATATTTTTAGTCTGCACTGCAGAAATCATCAATAAGTTGAGAAGGATGAAGAACATACTTTTTATATTAAAAGATAGCAAACTCAAAAAAGGGCACAGCAAAACATCGAATCAAAACTGAACTATAGAAACTTAATGTAGAGCAAAATGAAAAAGTAGTGGAAAGAATTGCATCTGACAACAGTAATTTGATAAATTTATCAATAATGTATATTACATGTTATATACTCCACATACAGCTGCCAAAAATTTTGACTGGTGCTTAAGGATTACAAACAACAATTTTTGAAAGGCTGCTACCTCGCAGAATTGAAAGGCTTCAATACCCTTCCAATGGGCACAATCCAACCTCAAATAGATTATGATTAATATTATCATCACTGCAAAGCAGTGACTTCAAAATTTCGTCAAAATCATCATCTAGCAACAAATTTCCCTGTTCCCCTTCATCAAAACAATAGTTGATAATCGACAAATCCCCCCCTTCACTCATAACAGATTCAGTGTAATGACTTCCATCATCTTCTTTCCGAGCAGCCTCGTCCTCTTCCCTCTTTCTTTTCTCACCCCTAGCACTTACAACTGCCAACTCTCCGCCTCCGCCTTCCTTGGTAACTGATTCAGAGAAATGGCTTCCGGTTTTAGCTTTCTTGCAATTCTCTGTTTTCTGTGCACCTTCTTTCTCTTCCCTCTTTCTCTTCTCACCCCGAGCATTCAACTTGACCCGACAAACAACCCACTCCTGACACTGCATTTTATCAGAATTTGATAGTTAACAACAAAACAGTCAAATTAATAGTCAAAAAATTAAAATAGAGTTTAAACAAGGAGGTATGTTATTGAAACAATTTAAAAATACCTGAGGGTCTGTACTTGTGAACTCATCCATAATCCAATTCGAGGCAGCCTTCTCGTTGGCTCGCCGGAAGGAGAAGTGTGTCACATGACCAACCACCTTATCATCGCCCGGGTTCTTGATGGGTTTTCGCTGTCCGTTCTCCACCCATGTTCCTTCGCCCGCAGTCCGGTCTATGCGAGTTCTGGAGCTCTTCTTCCGGCTTCTCTTTGTGAAGTAGTACGCTTCACTGCCAACCCCATACTTGAACTCATCTACAAAAAGTTTCAAGGAGAATAAGAAAATACCAATAAGAAGTTACTCATGTCATGCCAGTACTGAGATTAGATCGATACGTAAGACGGAAAATGAAATTATTATGAATTATGATGAACTAACTTACCATTGGGGAGATTCCACGGCTCTGTAGAGTAGATATCGCATTCTTTGACAAAACCCTCGAACAGAGGCATGTTCTTGGCCTTGTTCAACAAATATTCTTGGACGACTTGGAGATTATCAGGCAAAAATTTCAATCCTGGGGGGAAGAAGTTGTCCATCTTATACAATGCTAACGTCAAGAATAGAAGAAGAAGAAGAAGAAGAATGACTTTTGATCAAAGATATAATCAGAGAGAGAGGAGCACAGGGAGATGAGAGAACAAGAGAGGCCGAGAAGAAGGGGTTCCCGGGATTATATTTATAGGTTGGTGGTAGGTAGATCTTTTATTTAATGAACTGTGGTTAACTGAGATTGAGTTAGATCTGATTGACTGATTGATTCTTGATTGAGGATTCTGTCAATTTCGAAGATTTGATTTTTTTTTTAAGTGAAGAATTTGTACAGTTGTAATTTTTATTTAATAATTTAGATATTGTATTTGTGTAAATATATGACCGTTAAGGTCCGGCCAAGTTTCCATTTTGGCCCATTCATAGCCCACGTACATCTACCAAACTCTTTTATAAACAAAAAGATGGTGGAATAAAAAACTGAGGCCATAATGTCATAATGCATTTAAATGAAACTGAGGCCATTATAAAAAAGAAATAGTTTCTTTTTACATCTAATTAAATGAAAAGATTGAGGCCAGGTTATGACAAACTGAAACCATAGAATCATAGTATTTAACAGGGCCATTTGAAGGAAATGAGTACAGAGGTGTAATGATGGAAACCTGGGTGTGTATGATTAAATGTATATATAAACGGTTGATGGTAGAACTGCACCAAATCTGAATCCTCATAGTTCTCTTTTTGCTGACCAAGGATGAATTCATTCAAATTAAATGATCAATATGCCACAGGTATAGAAAATGTATTTTTACTGATTGATATTGGTTGGTGATATGTAAAGTTTAGAGCTAGGAGAGAGGTCTCATTTTTAGGTTTGAACCTTCCTCTTCCATTGGCTTCTTGGTTTCTTGTAATTTCCAGTGAGCTTTATCAGAATGAGGAGAATTAAAGATATCGAGATCATATACTTCTGCATCCCCATATTGAACCGTTCTCACTGTAGCTGCTGGCCTGTATTTTTCCTACAGTTGATAATTGACTGCTATGCAGGTATTATACGGACCCATCAGGTACATTCTGGCAATGCAATGCTAAAGCAATAGGGTCAGGTTCTAAAGGTGCTGATAGCTCTCTCCAGAAGCAATATAATATGGTACACAATAAATTTATATTACCGTTTCCAACTCTTTAATCTCGTCATGATAGTTTGGTGTAGGGTAAAGGGTGGTTAATTTTGCTGGTCTTTTTTACAGGAACTGACTCTGTTAGAAGCTGAAACAGTTGCTCTTTCAATCCTGAAGCAAGTGATGGAGGAGAAGGTAGGGTTATCCTGTTGTTGTTAATATTTGTTATCCCAGGTTTCATCCTTGTAGTTTTATGCTTCTGATCGTAATATTGATTGGCGAACATTTTGATCAGGTGACCCCCAACAATGTCGATATTGCAACGGTTGCTCCAAACTATCATCTTTATACTGCGGCTGAGGTTGAGGCTGTCATTGGTCGTCTATGAGTGTGCCGAATATAATGATTTATGGCTTTGCCTGCAAGTTCTTTCCTTCAAAATATTTTGTTTCAGAAGTTATATGTTGAGGAATGTTCTATTTTATTCTGATTTAAATAGTTATATGTTGAGGAACTGTTTCTCTTATTCATAAAAGAACCATGCAATTTATATCTTGTTGTGAAAACAATTCAACATATTTTCTTCAAAAAGCGTGTCTATTGATACATTGATTTCCTTGGGATGCTTTACTATGTTCTTCTTAAATGATAGAATCATAGTATTTAACAGGGCCATTTGAAGGAAATGAGTTTCCATTTTTGGCCCATTTATAGCCCAAGTACATCTACCAAACTCCTTTATAAACAAAAATATTGTGGAATAAAAAAGGCATATTAATTTCACTGCTTCCTCTTTCCTTTCTCCAAAATGTATATCAGTAGCACGTGAAAAATGGCCCATGTGATTTTTCCCCGGAAGAAAATTCAGGGTTGAGATGGTTTGCTTTTCAAATTAAGAGATGGTTTGCTTTGCTTTTGATTTGATTTTGTGTTGAAAGAGGCATTGATGATTGGAATCATAGAAACAAACTCAATTGTTTGTGGAATTTCACATTCTTCCTTTACCAAAAAAAGCATGGAACTATATTACAGCGATGGCGAGGTGACTGCTGATAGATGCATCCATTCGTTGGAAGTGTGTGTGTGAGAGAGAGAGAGAGGAAAAAGTATATCGAAGGAGGGTTGGGGTTTTTGTGATGGATTAATGGAAAATATGAGTCTCCCTCTTTTTAATCCATTTTTTTGTTTCTCTTCTTCTGTTCGATTGTGTTCTTTTAGATCTAATGTATTTAACTTAGAGATCTAGTACTTGGGTACTACAAATTTGAGTTTTATTGAATGAATCTCTGATGAATAGAAATTTTGATTGTTCAATTTTGACTCAATGCTATAGAAAAATGAGAATAACTGATTTATCTTTGGTTACATTGTAATGATTTTTATTAATACCCAATGTCTGCGAGCAGTTGAAAACAAAATATTAGTTGGAAACTCTACTCCCAAATTTTCATCGTATGGCTCGTAAATTTAATCCCTCGATAGTCAGAGCAACTTTATAAATCTCCTTTATTGAAAATGGGTACAGACTTGCAGGATTAGACTCGTCCACCTCTAGCGACTCTTATTTGCTTTTGATTTAATGCACACCGACACATAATCAGAATTCAGAAGATGATGTCAATATGATCCGCATCTAAATTGTGAGATTGTCGACAAGCATTATATGGTAGCCCCAAAAAAAAAAACAGCTTCCAAGATTATCACAGGGAGAAAATACATATGCAATGTGCATTTATAACGAACAGCTCTACGTCAATTCTTCAGAAACAGCAACTAATACATGCACGCAGCAACTGGTTCATCCATCACAGAAAAATGGAAATGAACCTTTATTTCAATCCATTGACATTAACAATTAAACTAAAGATGCAGTCTTTTGAGTACTAAACAATGAACGAAATCGGGGATTAGTCATGGAATTCATTCATGAACGATTCATGGAATTCTTTTAAGCGGGGGATGATAGCTAGGATCTTATCCTCTTGAGGCAGTATTGTGGTCCCGAAGTGCAATGTTCCCAGGACCTTATCACACAAAACAAAACATTAATAATATCATTCGTGGAGTTTTAGATAAAGATCAAATAATCAAATTTGGATTTGTGAAGAGCTGACCTGCCCAAATCCAGATCCAGGAACCACGACGATTCCAGTTGCATCAAGAAGGCGATGGCAATAAAATGCATCAGGGGCTACATTTGCAGCTTTGGCAGCTTCAATTGCCTTTTGAGTCAGGTTAATTCGAGGGAAGAGATACATTGCACCTTCAGCCTTGTTGCATGCGATACCTTCTAGGCTATTGAATGCATCTTCCAATGCCTGTTTCCAACAAAAGATGATTTGTGGTGAATGAAAAGAAAACAGTTTGAAATATTGTGTAGTAAAACTTTGGAAGCACGTTAACCCAGACCTTTGCACGCCTTGCTAGAGATTGAAGAATTCCATTCTTTTCGGCAATGAAAGCTCCATAAGATTCATCTCCAACCTGCAGATAATATCCAACTTGTTATTTTCTGTAATTACAACAATATGCTGGACATATATGAAGGAATTTCTTTTTCTTTTTCAAATGTGAATTATTTACATTTGGAGGGTTCATGACAAGGCTGGCAAGAATCTGGCCAGATATGTTGGAATAAAGATTCACTGATGCAACTTTGTAAATCTGCTCTCTCACTTCAGCATTAATGCCAAAAACCTCGATGTAATTAACCACCCCTTTTTCCACATTCCCCGTGATACCCTGGTAAAGACACAATGTGATTGATTATGTTGCTGTTTGAAAAATAAAAAATAAAAAGTAAGAATATACTTACCCTTGGAAATTGATTGAAATGATACTAAAGCAACATCCTTTTCACATTATCCCATCGACCTAGCAATCTTCTTGAATGAACTGAAAGTCTTGTCATCAACATAGATATTCTCTTGGTATACCTATAAAAAGGACTGCATCAATTCAGTACTGAGACCATGCACACAAACACTCAAGGAAAAAAGGAACAAAATACCAAAAAAAAATGACAGTTAGGATTTCAATCAACTATTTTCCATGTAAAAGAACCTGGCCTCCTCTGGACATTGCTTAAGCTTCAGAAGGACATGTGCCTCTAGAATTTGTACTACTTTTTCCATGAGTGGGAGATGAGATACAGTAGATTATGAACAAGGAAATAGTTTATATAGTAATATTGATGAGAACTGGTTTTTTGGCTCTTGGCTTTATCTCAAGCGGCGATGATTTAATTTTTTTTAAAAAAATCTATTTATCTCTCTCTTTTTGGCTAATAAAGGGTGTTGCAGTAAATTCGTAGTTAAGTACCTGATATGTTAGGTTTCCCTGCTTCCAACTGCCTCTAGAATTTACTGCAAGACCCTTCATTCATTATTCTCTCCACTAAGACCTTATTCCCAACTTGGAGAATTGATGTCAAAGTAAATGGATGAGTGTAAAATTTAGTCAATTAGTCTGTGGAACCTTGTGTTGAATACTAACCCAACCAAGTTTGATCAGAAAACAGTCTAGAGGGTAAAAGTGCAGGCAGTTCTCACCTCATCTGCAAGGAGAACTACACCTTATTCCTTGCAGAATTCCACTATTTGTCGTTGGTTTTCCTCGGCAAGAACCTGAAATGGAGCAGAAAATACCTATAAGCAAAAGAAAAAAAATTGAACTATGCGTTGAATCAGAGGTCTATGTATGAAATGATATGATAAGAAAATATGCACATTATATTCGTACTTTTTAATTACAACCACTGGCAACTATACAGTGTAAAGTCCCTCAAAGATTTCTTTTTCCAAACATATGTATATTAGATTTTTCCCCCAGTTCATTTTTTTTGCCTTTTCAATTAAAAAAAACCAGGAGATCATAACCATTGGCATTATATTTGTGTACTTTTTAAATCCCCCCCTCCCCTATTTCATGTTTTGGACCTTTTCAATTCACAAAATTAACCAGGATAACAATCCCTTTATCATCCATCCCGATCAACAATATCAAGAATTCATTCGGGTGTGAGATTGGTCAATTTCCCTTGATTTACCTTGGCACGCTCATCAGGCCAGGAGCGTTGCAAAGAGAGGATTGGCAACCATTAATAGACAAGATAGAAAAAAGATTGGCAGGATGGAAGGGATGCCTTCTCTCATTGGGGGGGGGGGGGTAGCGTTACTCAATTCTGTACTTAGCACGATACCATTGTACTTAATGTCCATTTATGAGCTGCTAATATGGGTAATCAATAAAATAGACAAAAGCAAAAGAAGATTTCTGTGCAGGGGGGCAGACGAGACTAAGAAGGGATTCCATTTGGTTAAATGGGGGAGAGTGTGTAAGAGGAGAGAATTCGGAGGACTTGGAATAGTGGATCTAAAAGATATGAACAGGTCATTGCTTAGTAAGTGGTGGTGGAAAATGAAATGGAGACGCAACAATTGATGGTGTAAATCGTTCGCAGCCTATCGAAATAGGAGGAAATTTCTATTTGGAGGGAGGTGTGTATACGGAAAGGCTTCGTTTTTGTGGAGGGAGTGGCAAAGGTGGGGGATATCTTTCATGCGAATACTATGTTAGAATATCTGTCAATTCCCTAATTCTAGCTAACGGATAATTGTCAATCCCTTTACTTTAGCAATTCCCTAATTCTAGCTAACTGATTGTAATCCCACTATTGTAGCTTAATTGTCAATCCCTTTATTTTAGCAATTCCCTAATTCTAGCTAACTGATTGTAATCCCATTATTGTAGTCTCAAATTACGAAGGCAATTCTTGTATAAGCTAATGAGTGGAATGAAAATGGACACGGTTTCCAATTCTTTCATGGTATCAGTTGCTTAGGGAAATTTCTTCTACCACCTTAGCCACCATCACCACTGTCCTCTTTATTTACTTACTTTCTTCCTTTCAATGGCAGAATCCAAAATTCACCCCACTACCACCGTCACCAACATCAAAACAGCCATCCCCGTTGTGCTTGACATGGAAAACGGCCAATACATAAATTGGTCTACCCTGTTCAAGCTTCATTGCCGTGCTAATATGGTGTACGAACACATCGTCCCACCACCGGAAACTACGGCGTCGACAGTCTCCTCCTCTACTAATGCTAAAAAAGCAGCCGAAAAGGCTCTTTGGGATAGGCTCGATGCTATAGTCCTTCAATGGATTTATAGTACAATATCTTCTGATCTCCTCAACTCCATCATTGATCCGGATGATAAGGCCAAAGATGCTTGGAATCGCTTGGCTGACATATTCCAAGACAATCAAAATTCTCGTGCCGTCTTTCTCGAAACCGAATTCACTAATACTCATCTTAGTGACATCCCTAGTGTCTCAGCCTACTGTAATCGATTGAAGGTTTTGGCGGATCAATTGGCAAATGTCGGTGCAAAAATCTCGGATCAAAGACTGGTGCTGAAACTTATTGGTGGCCTCACCGAAGCCTACAGCGGGGTTGTCACTGTTATTCAACAACGTGACCCTCTTCCTTCCTTTGCCAAGGCTCGTTCCATGCTTTGTTTGGAGGAGAAAAGCATGCAGCAACGTTCCCAACGTGACTCAGGTTCGACCTCGTCTTTGCTTGTTCATTCTTTCACTGATAATTCTGTTTCTTATGGACAACAGAATAATAATAATAACAATACAAGCAATAATAATAATCGAGGAAAAAGGACCAATACCCGTGGACGAGGTCGAGAAAAGAATAACAACCATTACCGCGGCCCCGGTCGCGGAGGCGACAACCAGCAGCCACAACAAGGGCAGCCACGACAAGGGCAGCCTCAATGGACCTACCCATCATGGGGTGTGTAACATCTCGAATTTGTAAAATACCAAAAATGCCTGTTTTTATATATTTCGAGTGGTGAAAAATTATTTTTGATGTATTTTAATTAAATATTGATATTAGTATGAATATTTGTGGTAGATTGGTCTTATTGTTATATTAGAGTTAAGAGTTGAAATTTTGCGTGAGGAAATATAGTTTATTTTATTTTATCGTTATGGGGGATTATTATAAGCTAATTTTAATGTGTTTCGTATTGTTTGTATTATTATAGAAAAGAGTTGGGGGTTTAATTGTAATATTTTTGATGTGGAGGGTTTAAAGGTAAATATACCTTATTCTTATTATTATTATATACATTATTTTTTAAAAAACCCTCCCCATTTTCTTTCTTTCCTTCTTTCTTCTCCCTTCCCATTCCCTTCTCCCGATCCATACCGAAACCCATTCGGCATCATCGATCCCAACCAAATCCACTCTCATTTCTTCATAATTTTCAAATTAATTCCATGGGATGGCTAATTGAAGGGTTCTCTACAACGTGGTAGCATCGGATTTTCGAAAGGATTCGAAAAGGTATACCCTATTTTATTTATTCGTATAAAATTTAGTGTGTTTAGTTTTATTGAGTAGGATTATTATGGAAGAGTGATTTAGAGGTGTTGGAAGTGGAAGATTTAGGGAATTAGTGGATTGTTAGAAAAATTACAAGTTGTTAGTAAATTAGGATTTTGGATTTGTAAAATAGAGATATATATATATATATATTAGAATTATCTCTTAGATGGTGGTAAAAATTTTAGTGATCCATTAGAATAAAATGGGGAGTAGTGATTTTGGCATAAACTTGAATTATGGAGTTTATGAAATCGGGTAGAAAACTCGATCCAAATAATTGTAGAAAATGCATATGAGGGTGTAGAGTATTATGAAAGGATTAATATAAATTTAGGATGATTTTTATAGGCTTCCAGCTCAATTAAATTGAGTGAAATGAATTATAGGCGAAAAGTGCACGCCAGGTGTTCGGTGAAATGCCCGCGCGATATAGAGGTGAGAATTTGATGAGTTCGGAGGCGTAGTTGAGTCTCATTATTATTATTAATCCTAATATATGAGATTAGGAAAAAGAGGATTAAAGAAATTAGAAAATATGAATTTTTCTTATTAGAAAGCCTCCGATCAATAAGAGAATGTTTGTATGGGGACCCAAATTCGAAATCCGTCGATGTAGCTCGGCTACTTAGGTCATTTGTAACGTGTGGGTGAAGACGGATTCGAGTTTGGAGGTTCGTAGGCTGAGTTTTGAGTTTTAAACTAATCGGTTCTATAATTTTTCAATTAGGAGGAAAAAGTCGAACTTCGACTGGCTACAGGACGGACGTGGGACATCGTTTGCTCGAGCCGTCAGGTGAGTATGTTGTAATTAGGTATATTCTACATTGTGGCCAAATTTCGTGGCATTTCGATATATTTGATAGAAGTTATGCTAAAAATTCAATTTTCCGAAAAATACAGATTTTTAAGGCCCGAAAATGGGATTTTGAGATATTTGATGAAATTAACTATTTTAAGTATATAAAACCTATATTATGGGTTAATGTGACGTGTTGAAGTATAAAAACTAAATATATTGAATTGTTTATGCATATTTTCGTCCCGTGCATGTTTCGTGCATGTTTTTGGGTATATAGGCCGATATAGGTAATTTGGCATATGCGGAGCCTTGTGTATGGGCTAGCATGTTATGGATGGAGGTTATATGATGTAATTAGACGAAATTAGTGATCGTGATCATGTGTTGGAAACTCGTGTATTTATAATGCATGTTTTGGGCATGTTTTGGGACATATAGACCCTGATAGGTGATTTTACTTGCATGAAATAAGGTGTATGACCTAGTATGCTATAATTGGATATTATGAGATTTAATTAGAGGAAATAAGTGATTTTGGCCCCTTTTTCTGGGACACCCGCATGTGTGGGGTATATTTGTAATATATATATAGATGATTATGACGTGTGATGCAATAGTGGATGAGATTAATAATTGGGTACATGTTTACATTTTAATTATGGTTGAAATGAATTAATGGGCAATAATATGACATGTTGGTTTATATGATAAATGACATGGTGTATGCATATATGTATGGTACAACGAGATGATAATCAATATCGTGGATATCAGATGTGCATCAAATGCAAGATAAAAGGTGAGATGGTAAGTGTTAATAAAATGTGTTTTTATTCACATGATTAAAGTCAAGAATGTGGCTATTGTGCAAATAAAAGCTGTGATGCTTTGTGTTTATTTAATAAGATGAAAAGATGATATAACAAATGGCTTTGTTGACCAGTACCTACAGCAATCCTGGGGGTTTGGGCTAGACCTCCTAACACCCAAGGACCGGCTTGGGGTAAGTGGACCCAAACTATGTTTGGGGTAAGTGATTTTTATCGCCTAAGCTATCGGCTTGAGGTCCGGTTTCCCTCGATGACAGCCGTCGCGAGGAAGAACCCAGTTTATCTGGGGCGTGGTTTTTCCCTCCTGGCTATCGGCTGGGAGGAAGTACCCAGTTTACCTGGGGCGTGGTTTTTCCTTCGATGACAGACGTCGCGAGGAAGTACCCAGTTTATCTGGGGCATGGTTTTTTCCCTCCTGGCTATCGGCTGGGAGGAAGTACCCAGTTTACCTGGGGCGTGGTTTTTCCCTCGATGATAGACGTCGCGAGGAAGTACCCAGTTACCTGGGGCATGGTTTTTCCCTCGCTAGTTCGGCTAGGAGGAAGACGTAGCCTCGGACGAGTAAGACTCTGTGTGAGCATCGGGCCGCGTATTTACTGGGCTGTCGGCTTTCAGTATGTTGGGATACTGTGGCTCACTGGTCGACAAACTAATAAAATAAATAAGTGTTAATAATAAATTGGGTAGTAAAGAAAGTGGTAAGTGGAATGTGAATTGTGTGTGGAAAAGAAAGTGGATAGTAAATTGTGAATTGCGTGTGTAAAAGAAAGTTGATAGTGAAATGTGAACTGTGTGTAGGAAAGAAAATTGTTGTGAATGAAGTAAATGTGAAAGTGAACGTGCTATGAGTTAGTGCATGAAAAGAAGTGATAAATGCAGCTTGTGATTAATTTAAGATGAAAATAATAGAAGAGATGTGTTATCATGAATAATACGAAGTAATTGCATTATGTGTGTGATCATTAAAGTAAATACCGATTGATATGAGTTGTACCTTGGAATTGTGTCAAGGAACTACCCGCCCGCAATTTGTGTGGAAATTGTGGGAACTACCTGCCTTGGCATAATTCGCAGGGTGAGTGGATATAATAGTGGTAATGATTGAGAGAAAGGAGAAATAAAGTAAAGTGAAGATGATAAGTGATGGAAGTGATTAGTAACCAAGCTATCGGCTTGAGATGTGATGTGATATTACCCAAACTGTGTGTTTGGGGTGCGGTGATTATTACCCAAGCTATCGGCTATGGGGTGGGATATGTTGTGGCCCCAGATTGTGTTTGGAGATTAAGTGAAAATGATAATAAGATTTATTGTTTATAAGAATGAGAAATTACTAAAGTGATATAATAAGATGTGAATGAGCTATAAAATATGGTTTGATGCAATAAGTATAAGTATTCTAATTAATAATGTGTTAATGATGTGATGAAATGTGAGTAAATTGCATGGAAAATGAGATGAGGTAATTATGTCATAAGATATGAAGGAAGGTGGTATTATGAGAATTGATGCATATGTTTATGATGCGATACTTTTTATAACATAATAAAATAAATACCTGTATTATGAGACTGGGTATGAAACTGGTTATTAAAGAAAGTATGTTGTGATATGAGTTTGTGTACCTTGGAAGTGTGTCGGGGAACTACTCGCCTGCTATTTCCGGGGAAATGGTGGGAACTACCTGCCTCGGCACAACTTCCAGGATGAATGTGTGTGTTGATGACATAATATAAGTAAGCGAAACGCATGGCTAAATAGAGTTGGAGAAATGATGTAATAACATCATGTAGTTATATTAATTTAAATAGTGAAATGCTGATATGACGATAAGTGTGGAAAGATGAATATTCGTATTATGCAAATGTAAGATAAGTATATTTATATATATATACGAGGTTGATGTGAAGTATATTATGAAATATGGGAAGTTATGGATAATTAAATAATTGAATGCAGGATTGGCAAAGTATGTGATTTATCACTGTATTGACGATGTTGTTGTGTTCAGGATTCAGGTTGCATTATCTTAATTTGGTATTCGTAAGTTTAAATTATTTTCTTTATACTATTTTAATTTGTCGTTAGATTAATAATTATACTCACCAGAAATGGCTAACCCCTTAGTGTTTGGGGGGGGTTAGGGGAGTCTGAGGACTACCCTAGATCCCCCACTGTTGCAGGTTCTCATCAGTGCAAAGGTGAGGCGTGGATGGGTAGGATAAATTTTTATATTAAAAATTTGTATTATTTAGTTATAGGAATAGTGAAATTTATGATTTAAATTGTATTATGGGTGTATAAGCATGTATATGACGATGATGAGTATAGTGTGAGGTGGTGTGGTATGTTTGTGACCCGTACCCACCTCGTTGTGGAGTACCGGGCTCTGTGGTAGGTTTTACAAGGGTTTTTCTAAAAATTTATCTTGTTTTTCAAAGAAATTTATAGTTTTTAATTGATATTTGATAATCCGTTATGAGTTTGGCCCCCAGAGCATTATATTATATTGCCTGTGTGTATCTGCTCATTTTGGCCTGGGGAGCCCATGAAAATATTATGTTGATTGTGAGCCACGGAATTTTGAGCAGAATTCCGTAAGCTTTTTGTGTTTCGGGGCAAAATTTACAGGGGAGACTGTCAAATTTTTTCCTGAAATATAACTTTCTTAGTTTATGATCAAAGTGATATAGAAATTGAAAGAATTGAATTTGGAGACTTAGTTTTCAAAAAAAAAAATTTTGGGGTGTTACAGGGTGCGTGGTTCCCACAGCAGCCATGGGCAACTCCACCTTGCCCATATCCCACCACTCCATGGCAGCGTCCACTTGCAGCAAGGCAGCAAGGTGTTCTCGATTCCCACCCCTCACAGTCATTCTATACTGCCACAACACCTCTTAGAGTGGCACCAACAGACGTTGAGGCAGCAATGCATACTCTCTCGCTCAACCAGCTGGATGATAATTGGTACATGGATACCGGGGTAACCTCCCACATGACGGCAAATCAAGGTACACTCTCACCTTATTTTAATTTGAGCAAAAATAATGCCATCATTGTTGGTAATGGTAGCACAATTCCGATTCCTGGTTATGGTAATACCTCACTAACCAAAATAACCCCTCAATTACATCTCAAAAATGTGTTGCATGTTCCTAAACTCATCAAAAAACTTATTTCGGTTCGCGAATTCACTATTGATAATATGGTTTCTGTTGAATTTGATCCATTTGGTTTCTTTGTGAAGGATTTACGGACGGGGGAGTCCTCTCATGAGGTGTGAAAGCTTGGGAAATCTCTACCCACTCACCACAAATCGGGCCATTCCATCAACTAGTTTTCCTTCAACATTTTCTGTTATTTCTCCTAATGTGTGGCATTCCCGTTTAGGCCATCCAGGAAATGTAGTTTTTAATTATCTTCGTCATAATAATTTAATTGCATGTAATAATGCCCGAAACTCATTTTGTCCTTCTTGTCCACTTGGGAAATCTGTTAAGTTGCCATTTTATGATTCTATTTCTTTTACCACTATGCCTTTTGATATTGTTCACAGTGATTTATGGACCTCTCCAATTGTTAGCTCTTCTGGCCATAGATATTATGTTCTTTTTCTTGACAACTACACTAATTTTCTTTGGACATTTTCACTTGCTAAGAAATCACAAGTATTTTCTCTCTTTCTTAAATTTAAAGCATTCATTAAAACACAATTTGAAAGGGACATCAAAAATTTTCAATGTGATAATGGTCGGGAATTTGATAATGGTCCATTCCATCAATTTTGTGACATTAATGGCATACATTTCCGTTTTTCCTGTCCCCACACTTCTCCTCAAAATGGAAAATCTGAACGAAAAATAAAATCCATTAATAATATTGTTCGAACATTACTAGCTCACTCTTCGATGCCACTATCATTTTGGAATCACGCTCTTGAAATGGCAACATACCTCCTCAATATCCTTCCCACAAAAGTTTTAGGATACACATCTCCAACACAAATTCTTTATTAGAAAATCCCTTTTTTTCTCATCTAGGATTTTCGGCTGCTTATGTTATCCTTTATTCCCTTCTACCACAATTCACAAACTTCAAGCACGCTCCACACCGTGTGTCTTCTTGGGGTATCCATCTAACCATCGGGGCTACAAATGCTATGATTTCTCAAGTCGAAAAATCATAATTTCACGACATGTACAATTTGATGAAACACAATTTCCTTTTACTAAGTTATTCTCACCAAATTCTACAAGTTAAGATTTTCTAGACGACGACATGTCACCTTGGCTCATTCATCATATGCATCACCAAGCCCTTCCACAAACCCAACAACCCACAGTGCAGCCTCCTTCACCGCATGCAACACATGAACAAGACAATGCCCTTCAAAGTCCAGTCCACATGGCCCATTCTTCACCACCCACAACTCCAGCATCATCCCAGCCCAGCTCACAAAATTCCAGCCCACCTACTACTCAGCCCACACGTCCGCATGCTCCACCACCCGCCCAAAGAATGACTACACGGAGCCAACATGGAATTTTTAAGCCAAACCTCAAATACCAAGCCTTAGGCGCCACCACTACCACATTTGTATCACCCTTACCTCGTAACCCTGTGAGTGCACTTAATGACCCGAATTGGAAAAATGCTATGTTGGATGAATATAATGCTTTAATTAAAAATAAGACTTGGGAGTTAGTACCTCGTCCTTCTAATGTTAATATTATTCGTTCCATGTGGATTTTCCGTCATAAAAAAAATCTGACGTTTCTTTTGAGCGACACAAAGCTCGTCTTGTAGGTGATGGCAGGTCTCAACAAGCTGGAATTGACTGTGATGACACTTTTAGCCCAGTTGTAAAACCGGCTACTATTCGGACTGTACTTAGCATTGTCTTGTCTAAGTCTTGGCAAAATCATCAGTTGGATGTCAAAAATGCCTTTCTCCATGGCAATCTGAATGAAACAGTTTATATGCATCAACCTTTGGGGTTCAGAGATCCCACATATCCAGATTATATCTGTCTGCTCAAGAAGTCTCTTTATGGCCTTAAGCAAGCCCCTCATGCTTGGTATTAGCGATTTGCAGACTATGTTGCCACTATTGGTTTTACTCATAGCAAATCTGATAATTCTCTATTCATTTACTGTTGTGGCACTGACATTGCATATATCTTACTTTATGTTGATGATATAATTCTCACTGCTTCATCAGAGCCTCTTCGTCGATCTATTATGGTTCTTCTGAGCACAAAATTCGATATGAAGGATTTGGGGCCTCTAAGTTATTTCTTGGGTATTGCTGTAACCCGACACCAGCATGGACTATTTTTGTCTCAAAAGAAATATGCCGCAGAGATAATTGAATGGGCCGGAATGTCACATTGCAAGCCTTCCCCCACACCAATCGACACACAAGGCAAGTTAAGCTCCTCGGCTGGAGCTTCATATGATGATCCCACCCACTACTGCTGGTTGGCGGGTGCACTACAGTATCTCACCCTCATAAGGCCGGATATATCATATGCCGTTCAACAAGTATGCCTCTGTATGCATGATCCGAAAGTTGAACACATGGATTCATTGAAGCGTATTTTACACTATGTCCAAGGTACAATTCATTATGGTCTGCATTTGTATAAATCTACAGTTCACTCAATTATATCTTATACAGATGCAGATTGGGGTGGATGCCCAGACACTCGACGATCCACCTCAGGTTTTTGTGTTTTTCTTGGAGACAACCTTATCTAGCTTGGTCCTCAAAACGCTAACCCACCCTATCTCGATCTATTGCCGAAGCTGAATACAGGGGAGTTGCAAATGTTGTCTCCGAGTCCGGTTGGATTCAAAATATCCTCCTTGAACTACATTGTCCAATTCACAAGGCAACGCTAGTTTATTGTGATAATGTTAGTGCCATTTATCTTTCGGGAAATCCAGTTCAAGACCAACGCACTAAACACATAGAAATGGATATCCACTTTGTACGAGAGAAAGTCAAACGTGGTGAGGTGCGTGTCCTACATGTTCCTTCTCGCTATCAAATAGCCGATATTTTCACTAAAGGACTTCCGCGCGTACTTTTTAATGATTTTCGGGACAGTCTAAGTGTCTGTGAACCTCCCGTTTCGACTGTGGGAGAGTGTTAGAATATCTTTCAATTCCCTAATTCTAGCTAACTGATAATTGTCAATCCCTTTATTTTAGCAATTCCCTAATCTCGATAATTGATAATTGTCAATCCCTTTACTTTATCAATTTTCTAATTCTAGCTAACTGATTGTAATCCCACTATTGTAGCTTAATTGTCAATCCCTTTATTTTAGCAATTCCCTAATTCTAGCTAACTGATTGTAATCCCATTATTGTAGTCTCAGATTATGAAGGCAATTCGTGTATATAAGCTAATGAGTGGAATGAAAATGGACACGGTTTCCAATTCTTTCATATTAGATGCAGGATCGGGAACGGAAACGACACTAGATTCTGGAAGGATAAGTGGTGTGGGGGATAGGTCGCTGCTTTGTTTATTTCTGAAAGCAGAGGCCGTTACGAATAGCAATGATACATTGGTGGCGGACGTATGACGCTATGGAAGACTAACGCTCGAGGTAACGAATCAGTTATCTCAGGAAAGTTTGAGCAAAATGGAGAGGCTAAACAGCTTCGTCGGCACAGAAGGACGCTATACTACGGAATCGGAGGATGAGAGAAGCTGGAACCTTGAACCCTCTAAGGCATTCTCAGTGTCTTCAATGTATAAATGGATAAATGATGGAGCGGTAAGGAGAATGGAGGCCAATATTATATGGGGGGATCAAGGTGCCCCTGAAAGTGAAAGTGTTCGTTTGGCTGGTGATGAACGATGCAATTCTCTCTAAGATTAATCTGTGGAAAAGAAATGTCAAAATCGATGCCGCATGCTCATATTGTAATACTGTTGATGAGGCTACAAATCATATTTTATTTAATTGTCCTAAGGCAAGTCTGGCCTGGGAGGTGGTGAGTTTAGGTTTTGGATGTATAGAGGTTCCTAGGCCGAGTGCTAAGGTTTGGGATCGTTTGAGGGTACATCTAGTTAGGAGAGAGGATAGATTAGCTTGGGATATTGCTGCTGCTGCTACAATGTGGAGTCTATGGCTAGACCGTAACGACTTGTGTTTCCGAAATATCAGAAACAAATTTAACGCTTTAATTCATAAAATTTTCTTTCTCACTCATGATTGGGCATGTCACGCAGGGGCGAGGAAGAGGCTCCCCTTAGAAGAGGTGGATGGAAAAGGGGAGGAGTAGCCCGTACTGATTGGGAGGATTGTCGACAAAGATTGTATTGGAGTCTAATTATCTGTATCTGTATCTTCTTTGCGCATTCACTTTTTTTTATCGTTAAACGGTGGGTAAAAACCCCCTGCGTTTCATTAAAGAGAATTTAACAAAACATACAACTAAAAATAAGGTTTATGAAGTTCAGATCCCAACAGGCTGGGTTCTGGAACTCATACACCCCAACCAACAAACAAAAAATACAACAAAATCTAGTCCTACTAATTGGTCGCCCCTGCCAGAACAAATTTCTCGTGTCTCTCACTCAGTCCCTCGCTTGTATGAAGTTCAGTCCAGCAGTGACCAAAAGGACAAGTGTAAGTACCATATTAGAGACACCGCAGGCACTCCGCCAATCTGACAACTCCATGTCAAGATTGAGTCATCGATCTCATTCCCTTGCTTCACCCTCGATGGCTCTCACTGCAACCTCGCAACGAGGGTAGACGTTGCACCTGACCCCTGCGATCCCTCTGACATGAAAGAAGCCAAAGACACCCCTCACTTTGACCAACCACGGTCAAAGTAGAGCCCAAACTATAAATTTTCCTGACAACCGTCGCCCATTCCAACTAGGGTACATTTCATTGCTAGTTGTGAATCGGTTGTAATTTGGATATTAGGGATGAGTTTGGAACTTAGAAGCTCCTCACCGTTCACTCGAATTTCACAACTCGACTTGAAATTCAAACTCCCCCCATACGACATGACTTCCCAGATCAAAATCGAATTTCAAAATCAAAATTTGAAATTCGAAAATCTCCCACCCTCTACCCTCTCACCGACCTCCCCCACATGCCTCCACGGCAGTCCCGACTACCCCAAGTTTGCCGATGCCACCCGATGCCGTTGCTTGGCAGTACTCCCGCTGCAAGCCCCGACGCAACCAACTCGAGCCCCGAATGTGAGCATGTCGCCATCCCCGATGTCACCAGCGCTAGTCAGCAACTCCCACACCCACGACCAAGATCGGCCCTGCCAAATGGTCGCCACGATCCTCGGCCGATCGCCATGATCCCCGACCGATCTCCTCTTTGTGCATTCACTTTTAGATTTGAGATATCTTGTATTAGAGGTAGGGTTAGTGATTTGCAGACGGTATTTTGTACTACCTGTTTCGTTAATTATCATTAATTGAGCGATGACGACATCATCTTTTAAATAAAAAAAAATCCCTTTATCATAAATAATCTGAATCGGAAGGGACTCGTTGATCTTTTATGGAACAACCCTTAATATGCTTAAAAGTTTTTCTTAAAAAAAATACAAACATACTTGTTCTCGCATAGCTGCGAAAAATCATAAACCAAAGGAAATCCTCAGTAACAAAAAAACACCTGTCCAGTTGGATTGCCAAGATTTATAACAACTAGGGCCGTTACAGTTATACCGTTAGAACGAGCATTTTCCAGTTGCTTCTTAAGCTCAGAAACCTCCAGTCCCCACCCTATCTCTTCATCAAGGTAATATGGGACCTGAAATTGAAAAGTTCTTAGCAAAATGGTTGCTCTAACTAAATTCTTACTAAGACCATGTTACAGAACATTGTAATCTACTTAGTTGGAGCATGATTATTTACATAAAAAGTAAAACTAACTGCCGAAGCTAGCCATATAAACGCAGAGTCTCAATGGTAATCTGTATTTTCTTTTAGCAAATTATTACACTACATTTGACATATTCTCAAAACAGAGGGTAGCTCAACCAAATTTTGATTATAAACTGCTTAACCAATAACTCAACTCCACTAAATTCATACTGTTTTAACTTCATGTTGCATCGTAATGTGAATGGTACATATACTAATGTAGCAATGTAATCTTGATGGAACCATATGACTGAAGAGTATGGAGAATTATAAGATGGAGTTTACTGGTAAGGTAAGCAACATACAAGAGAACCAGCATGAAGCGCAATCGAAGTAGAGTACAAAGGATACTGAGGGATAGGGCAGAGGATTCCATCTTCCTCCGACCTCAATAACAACTGCATCATCATGTGCACCTGCTAGGGAGAAACTTAGATGATAAAAAAGGAAGCTCTTCTCATACGATCTAACAAAACATTTTAAAACTTTTTAAAAGTACATACATCAGGGCTTGCACCATCTATTAAGAATATGTCATCAGCATTGGCAGGAAAGCCATCACGAGTAGCGATAACAGCTACAATAGCATCACGCAGGCCCTTGATACCCTAAAGAGTAAACAAATTTTACTCCCACTTCACAAGATCAAAAAGGAAAATGCAGTTGGGGTTATGCTGAACACAAGCTTACTTGGCTGTGACTGTATGCACCAGTAGCTTTACCAGGTATCTGGCTTAGAATCTCTGAAGCTCTTTTTATGGAATCCGAGCTGCAGAAAGATAATAATATTTATACATAAAATTAACGCCACATATAATTGCATATATCAAAATAGCATAATTTCTACAAGCATCAAATAATGTTTCTTAATGTTATCTAATACTCGAAGCATGAATGGAAGAAATCATAGAACCTAAGCCCAAAGCAAAATGATTTTTGGTCAAGCATGATACTAGCACAAAAGCTCAATCAACATTCAGACACTAACATTTCCAGAAAAGAAGAAATAATAATAATCCAGAAGCTAATTGTCCATAAAATACTTGATTGATTCGTTAAAAATGTCAGGTTAATTATAAAATAGTTTAGTGTTTTATTTTTTGCAAAATTGCTCAGTCATCAGAGTCTAGTTCTACCTGCATAACAATCCATAACTAATAAATGGAGTACATAGAACAAAAACAACAAAAATAATCTGCCAATTTTTTTCTTCTGACAACTTCTCACGATTTTGTTTTTGGAGATGCAGATCTCATTTCAAATAATTGTGGTGATGTATCCATAATAAAACAATTCCAATAAGAAAACTATTTATACTCTAAAACAACATAAAAGAATATAATTTCAATATTTAATGAACAAATTCGCTTTTCATTGTTATGTACAATGTAGCATGCCAATGGGAAGAGAAAATATTAATACTTGTCTAAGTATGATGCTGATGTGTTGGTGACTAAACCTCTCGTTTTTTTTAGTTTCCAAATCCTCTCGTTATCCTCATCGTCTCTTCTGTGTTGCCCCCCTGTAATTACTAGTTCGAGTGCTTCATTCTATTCTGGATCTGCTTCTACTTCCAATCTCAAGTGCCTTCTCCTCCATACTTCTGCCACCAGAGCATCTTCATTGTTTAAATCTGCAATGTTTGGGAATAAAGATTGCAATGTATTCTCCCCACACCACCTATCCTTCCAGAACCTGATTTTCTTTCCATTTCCAATCGCGCATCTTGTGTTCCTGTGGAATATCTCCCCCACCTTCGCCACCCCTTTCCAAAGAAAGGATGCCTTACCTTGCGCACTTCTTCCGCCAAATCTGCACTTCTTCTGTCTTCAATATAATGTAAAAGACTTACACCACCACATTTTATTCTTACGTCTCATTTTCCACCACCATTTATTGAGAAGTGCCTTGTTCATGTCTTTCAAATTTACCGCCCATAACCCCCCAAATTCTTTCTTCTTGCACACTCTTTCCTAATTGACCAGGTGGAGCCCTTTGCTGTATTGATTCGCCCATTTCCATAAGAATCTCCTCCTGCATTTATCGATTTTACTGATCACCCATGCCATCATCTCATATACCGACATTAGATATGTCGGTATGTTGCTCAACACAGAGTAACAAGAGTTATTCCCCCCCCCCCCAAATAATAGGAATTTTCCTTTTCATCCTGCCAGGCATTTTCCCACCTTCTCCACTAGTGGGATCCAATCTTGATGATTCATACGTCCTAGTCTGATGGTTGTCCCCACATACTTTATTGGAAACACTCCTTTGTTGCATCCAAAGATGTTCATGATAGTATCTACCGAAGTTGTACTCTCTTTGCCAAGTCTAACAACACAGCTCTTGTCGTAGTTGATAGTTAATCCTGACCAGATTCAAAGCATCTTAATAAAAGCCCGATGGAAAGACTTCCTTCCATTTTCGCAACTCCAAATAACTGCGTATCATCGGCATATTGTAGGATGGAGATCGCCTCGGAAATACCTCTCATATTGATTCCTTCCACCACTCCCGCGTCTCTGCCTCATTTAATCATTTCTGTCAACCCATCCGCCACCAATGTGAAAATCAACGGTGACATAGGATCACCTTGTCTGAGTCCCCTTCGACAACAGATTTTGCATCCGTATTCGTCATTCCAATGAATGAATGACTTACCTCCTCTAACACACCTCTTCATCCAACCTCTCAATTTAGGTCCAAAATCTTTCAACTCTATCGCCTCGTCCACACTCTCCCATTCAACCGTGTTGTAGGCCTTCTCAAAGTCCAGTTTCAGCAAAAAAATCCATCTACACTATCTTTTTTACCTCTAAAAACAATCTCATGTGCCGATGCTATACTGTCCATGATGTCTCTCCCTTTTATAAAACCGCTTTGGGAATCTCCTACCACATCATGAAGGTGATGGGCCAGTCTATTTGCTAGCACTTTTGTGATAATCTTAAACGAGCCATTTAGCAGGCTAATAGGTCGTAGATCCCCTACCCTCAGCACCTCTTATTTTTTTGGAATGAGGATAACGTTCGCATAATTTAATCTTTCCACCTTTGCTATTCCTAAAAGAGATCTTGGAAGATAAACATTAAATCTGTCTTGATGATTGTCCAGTATCGAGTATAGAAGAAAATAGGGAAACCATCAGGCCCTGGCGCTTTATCCTGCCCCATATTCTTGACTACTCTAAGTACCTCTTCTTTTGAAAACATTTCCTCTATCCCCTCAGTCCCTTCGATCCTCAATTGAAGCCACATGTCATCAGCCAGATGAAACCTATTATCTCTCTTATTCCCCAGTAACTGTCTGAACTTTTCATCAATCTGCGACTCCTCCACCCAATTGTCTCCTATGAATAACCCGCGATGTGATTATGTCTTCTTCTACTGCTGGCAGTCTTATGGAAGAAAGCTGTGTTGGCATCCTCTTCTTTTAACCATTGGATCCTAGACCTCTGCTTCCAATAATATTCTTCCATTTGACCAAGTAATTCTCCTCTAGTGTTCCTCAATTCTTCGAATTCTGTGCTATCTAGATCCCTCCCATCCTCTAGGACTTCTAACTCCTGTATCCTTCTTCTAAGGGCTTCTTTCTTCCATTTTTGATCGCCGAAGTTCTGCTTCGCCCAATTTTTAAATCTTGTACGCAATCTTCTCAATTTCAAGTTCCATCTAGTCACCACATCAACAATACTCACGGCTCATTCAAGGAATCTTCGATAATCGTCCCAAGACTCTTATTCAGAATCCAAGCCTTTTCAAATTTGAACAGATGCCTTTGTGATCTTCTTTCTCTCTCTGCAGTCTAGTACGAGAGGAGTATAATCAGAGGTATATGTAATCATCGAAGACACGGATGCCTAAGGAAGAAGATCTTCCTATTCTACCGACACTGAAATCATATCAAGTCTAGCCAGTGTTGACTTTGCTTGCATGTTAGACCAGGAGAACTTTCTTCCCAATGTTTGGAGTTTATGAGCTCTAGATCATTAATCGTATTGTTAAACATTCTTCTGTCAGCAGCGCTAGCTCCCATACCCCTATGTTCAAACTGGAATCTGGGGATATTAAAATCTCCACCAACCACCCACGCACCCTCTCATCTATTCCGAATCGATGTTAACTCCGCCCAGAACTCCGTTCTATAATTGGTAGAATAAGGACCCCATACACCAATGTCATATTATGAATCCACCCATCTTTTTTACGTCTGATCCTTACAGATACCATGAAGTTCCCATAGAATTCGTCTATTATGTCAAAAAGTTCTCATCTACCCTTAATGCTATGCCACCTGATAAACCTATCAAAGATTTGAGCCCCCAAACAAAAGAACTCAATACACGGAGGCCTCCTATATCCTCCACCTTCGGATTCTCAATCCTAGTCTCTTGAAGAGCTACGATCATCAGTTTACTCTTAGCCATCGTATCGTTAATGAGCCTAACCTTACTCTTTTGCCTCATCCCTCTAACATTCCAGAAGATGTAGTTCATAATAAACATGATGGTGATCGTCTAACTTCTATATCAGTACCCGTCTACCCTCCAATACCCCATTACCCTTAGTTGTTATTTCTAATGTCAACCCCCCTAAGAACTCCTACTTGTTGAAGAATCTACCACAACTCGTAGTGCTAATAGCGGAAACACACCACAAGCAATAGAAACTCCCAAGACTTAGATGAACCAAGAACAAGTCACCACAATATATGCAAGTTCTCACAAGAACACAATCAATATGCAGAGATAACCAATACTTCTTATTCCCTAAGAAATACAAAGAGTACAAAAGAGATTACAACTCTCAATCTCTCTCTCTCTGTCTCCTTTGAAACACTCGGCACAATCCCCTTTTGAAGTTGAATAATGATAATGGCTTACCTCTTGATTACATAAATTGGTTCTAACCCTACAGTTTATGGACATATATATAGACCCCAAGTAAACCCTAAAAGATAAACACAAATCCAGCAATTGGGCCTTAAACTTGTCAGCCCAAAAATAATCAACGTCGACGTCAGTTGACCGCACCCCCAAGGTCGGTCGACCGCAACGCGTAGAGCCAAACCCGAGACACGACCGGTTGACTGCATGGTTGACCATACCCTTCTCTGTTGGACCTGTACACTCAAATAACTCTCAGCAGATTGGG
This sequence comes from Hemerocallis citrina, assembly GCA_017893485.1. Taxonomy (NCBI): domain Eukaryota; kingdom Viridiplantae; phylum Streptophyta; class Magnoliopsida; order Asparagales; family Asphodelaceae; genus Hemerocallis; species Hemerocallis citrina. The sequence goes on from CM030364.1 coordinate 259,730,469, forward strand.
TCAGTCGACCGCACCCCCGGTCAGTCGACCGTACAGTCAACCGCAACTTCTAGACTGTATTCTTCTACTCATTGTTTGTCTTCTCTTGCTTCTTTGTATCCTCCTCTTCTTCTCCAACTTCAAGTACTCAGTGCCTACGTGTATTTGAGGCCAAAACCCTAACAATCTCCCACTTGGACCAAATACACAACGCTTCAAAGTTATTGCAATCTTTACCTCGCATTATCTCTACCAATCTCCCACTTTCATGGAAGACCCAAGTACTCCCCACTCTCATAAAGAGCACCTCCGCCACTCCACCACGTGGAGTGCACCAACCACCCCTTATCGCCTCATGAAGGATGTGCTCCATCAATCGCATAGAGCACGAATACCAAAGAAACAACCTTCCGTGTCGGATTCCGTATTACAGACTCCCCAACTCGCAGAATCTCCATCAACACCGAACATGGTTCAAAATATCTCAATGCACCCTCTACATTAGAAGTCTCCGTGGATGACACCTCCAAAAAATTAGCAGACTGTTCAACCCCTACAGTCCCAATTCGGTTACCCTCATCGACACCTCCCACATGTCGATACTAGTGCTCTCTACTACACAAGAGCGACTTGAAGCTTTAACTGCCAATTCACAAATTACCCTCACCACAGTAATGTCTTGCCCTCTAGGATCACTTCTATGGCCAGCAGCTCCCACTACATTAGTAACCTCTCCTCCACAACTGAAAGAACTCAGTTGCACCCCACACGACCTACTACTCGATTCTGGCTGAGATTCAACTCCAGGAGAAACACCCCTCATGTCTCTAAGTAAATACAACGTTCCCCATGCTTTCTAGTGAACCTGTAGCTATACACCACTCTCTACTACCAACTGTAGTAGACAACCCCTCTTTGTCTAGCCTTCCAATCGAGATAAGATTTTTCTTCAAGTCTGGAACATGCCTTATCTCCTGCAAGACAACACTTTGATCATCATTGGCTTTTACGCGAATAGTACCAACCCCACGTACAGGACACCGGTGATCATTTTCCATGATCACATCTCCAAAAGATCCCTCCTTGTAGTCATCAAACACCTCTCTCCTCAGAGTGCAATGAAAAGAAGCTCCCGAATTAATACACAAATCTTGAGTGCCCAACTCCTCCCGAGCTGATAAGCATAGATCCTTAACAAGCCCCACTTGAGCTTCCTTTGGGGTATCTTTCTTCGGTTTCTCCTGCTTCTTCTTCATATAAGCCTTGCAACTGCGCATCATGTCACCCTTCTTGTGACAATACCAACACTTAGGCCCATGTCCCCCATTGCTGTCATCAGACCCACTCTCAGATGAACTACTCTGATCATTTCTTTTTCGACCGCTCTTAGATCTCCTACGTCTCTTCTCAACGTACATTGTGGAATCTCTAGAAGATGATGATGGATATCTCTCATTTCTCACCATTCTCACCTCCTCATTCAGAATGCTACTCACCACATTCTGTAGAGTCTTCGAATCTGTCATAGTGCCTGTAATAGTCTGTTCCACCATACCATAACTATCGGGTAAAGTAGATAGAAGTAACAATGACTGCTCCCTCTCTGAAAACATCAAACCTACAGCTTCCATATGGTTGTAAACCATAAAGTAATTGTTCACATGCTCTGCTATTGAACTCCCTTCCCTCAACTTAATATTAACCTATTTCTTTAGATGAAGAATTTGATTAGATGCTGACAGTTTCTCGTACATATCCGTGAGAATCTCCATAGCCTCCTTTGTGGTTTTTGCCTTCGAGATATGAAATAATGCCTTCCTACTCAGCCCTAACTAATTTTCCCCAGCGCCTTCTGATCCAAACGATTCCAATCTGCCATGATCTTCGCATCCTTTTCTGCACCTACTGGCTTCTCATCAAATAACAGACCATCAAGATCTTTCTGACGAAGATACGCTATCGTATGAATCTTCCACATCGTGAAGTCACTCCCAACGTATCTTTCGATCTTCATCTTGTTATCGGCCATTCCAAACCAACCAGGCTCTGATACCACTTGTTGAAGAATCTACCACAACTCGTAGTACTAATAGCGGAAACACACCATAAGCAATAGAAACTCCCAAGACTTAGATGAACCAAGAATACTTGTCACCACAATATATGCAAGTTCTCACAAGAACACAATCCATATGCAGAAATAAGCAATACTTCTTATTCTTTAAGAAATACAATGATTACAAAAGAGATTACAACTCTCAATCTCTCTCTCTTACCTTTGAAACACTCGGCACAATCCCCTCTTGAAGTTGAATAATGATAACGACTCACCTCTTGATTACACAAATTGATTCTAGCCCTACAGTTTACGGCCATATATATAGCCCCCAAGTAAACCCTAAAAGATAAACAAAAATCCAGCAATTGGGCCTTAAACTCGTCAGCCCAAAAAAAATCAGTGCCGAAGTCGGTCGATCGCACCCTCAAGGTCGGTTAACTGCAACGTGTAGAGCCAAACTCGAGACATGACTGGTCGACTGTACGGTCGACCGTCCCCTTTTCTGTTGGACCTGTACACTCGAAGAACTCTCAGCAGATTGGGTCGGTCGACCACACCACGAGCCGGTCAACCGTGCGGTCGACCACAACTCTCCAGACTGCATTCTTCTACTCGTTATTTGCCTTTTGTTGCTTCTTTGTCTCATCTTCTTCTCCAACTTCAAGTACTCAGTGCCTACGTGTATTTGAGGCCAAAACCCTGACACTACTTTCCTAGTTTGTTCGTCAATTGTGGACCCCATGTCTAGACCAAATACACTCGCATAATAAAGAAGCATGCTATCAGAAATATAATTCAGAACCGATAATTTTTCATGAAACATACCTCCGCATGCAGATGCCAGTTCTTTTGATTTGGCTGCCGACTTGATTAAGTCCTCCTTGAGTGGGCCTTTCGAGCCCCTTTTATCGAACTACATCTTACTTTACCTCTGTGACTCTATTCTACCATACTTTGGACCCCCACCTGCTAGCTCCTTCACTCTCGCCTCCCACTTACTGTTATCGTCGTCCGAGGAGGTAGTCTATTCATCAGGAATATCCTCCAATGCCTCTATGATCTCCTTCTCTTTACTGATAATCTCTTGGATCTCTCCCTCCCCAATGTCCTCTTTTAAATCTTTTTCTTCCTCTTCAGAATAAATTTTGTCATTCTCTGACTTATTGCCATCCGGAATCCCCTCCTTCGGCTCCACCATCGACATTGCTTCGAGTTGTTGACCATCTTTTTCCTTATCTTCCTCCCATTCTTCTATGATGCCTTTATGCTCCTCTGTCTTCCTTCCCTCTAATTCCTATCTATTTGATATTAAATTAGGCTCAACCTCATTTTCCCACAAAGGCCCATAGCCCTCCCTCTGTGCTTTCATTGCCAAAGCCCACACTGCGGCTTTAACAGCTTTTTCAAACTCCTCCTTTTTTCCCTCGATTTCTGTCTGTGCCTTGAGCCGCGTGTCCTTCCAAGAATGTCGCTTTCCTTCTGCTGTATTGTTGATCTCTCGCCCTTGAGTGCCTTCGCTGCTGTCTCTTTCTCTCTGTTCCTTTCAGCTGTCCCTTCCTCATTGGTTCTCTCTTTACCGTTGTGCTTAACGCTGCCCATCTTGACCCCCATCCCTCCTCTGTCAGTTATCATCTCAAGACCTACTATTATACCCATCATCTCATTCTCAATTACACACTTTTCTTTTCCTCCTCCAACACTCTTAAGCCACGTGTACTCTGACTTTTCTTTTGCTGTTTTGGAGCTCCTGACCATCCCATCTAGATCTTGATCTGAATTCAGACGGTCCTGATGATGAGACTTCGCAACCGAAGCCCCTCTAACATCCTTACTCAAAACCCCAATCGAACGGTATTGATTAGCATCCTCCACATCCAACGGCCTATGTAACACCCCGCCCAATACTCAGACAATTTATTAATTTATTTATTATTTATAGTACAACTGCCCACCACAGGCTGCCTTTCAAAAGGTGGTTAACCAATTAGGTGACTCTTGATCATATGCAATTATATTTATTATTTATTAATCTTGTTAAACTCCCGACATGGGATCAAATCATTCCACCCCTCTCTTGTGCTGATGTCAGGCCACCCCCCCCCCCCCCGGGTAGGCCCCACGCCCACGTCAACACACCACAGCTCACAGCGTCCCTCTCCTCTGTGCCTGGGCCCCACTTGCAGCCACGTCATCCATGGCACACAGCAGTGTTTCTCCTAGGCCCCACGCTGCAGTTAAAATTTCAATGACCACCCCCATAGGAACTCTATAGGGCAATCTCCAATTTCTCTTATATATATATATATATATATATATATATATATATATATATATATATATATTACCATACTATATCTCTTGAAATTACGGGGTGTTACATACACCCCCCCCCCCCCTTTAGAAATCAGCGTCCTCGCTGAGTACGGGGCATGCAACCTAGTGCAGGATCTCCTTTCTAGCCGATGTGGAGCGGGAGTACCCTGATTCAGCTAATTCTAGGACAGCGCACTGACCTTAGTTTCATCTTAGGCATGCATCTCGCCGATGTGGAGTGGAGTACCCTGATTCAGCTAATTCTAGCTACTTTCCCTGGCCAAACCGCCAGTGTACTGACCTCAGTTCTCTCCCAGACATACATCGCACCCACTCTTTTTCCACACTCTGTGTAGAAAGTCGGCTCTGATACCATTTGTAATACCCCAGCCCGAAACATCATTTTTTGTAACATCGGCCCACCACAGGCTTGCCTCATAAAAGGTACTATAGCTTATTGGTAACCTCTAATCCTAGGCAATTATATACATACACACAATTAATCACAATTCTCCTGGATATGGGATTGATAATCCCAACCCCTCTCTTCTTTTCGTGAGCGCTGTCGACAGCCAGCACAGACAATAGCACCCCAAACCCGGGCCCACCATTGGCTGCACATACAACAGCTGTTCTCCCCCTCGAGGGCCCCACTGCCCACATCACCCCATGTGCAGCAACTCAAAACAACAACCCCCTTCATCTCATTTCATCTACTTTCCACACAACTACTCTCATAGAAATCTTTATAAGCCGCACCTCCAATTTTTAATTTTATATATATATATATATATATATATATATATATATATATATATATATATATATATATATATATATATATAACACGGGGTATTAAATACACAACCCCTTAAGAATTCAGGGTCCTCGCTGAAGCCGGAACAACACAGGATCTCCTGTCTGGCCGATGTGGAATGGCGTACCCTGATTTAACTAATTCTAGTGTACTGCCCTTGGCCAAATTGCCAGCGTACAATGAAAAGGAAGATGGAACACCACTTCTAGCTCCAAAGCAACTCCATCTCCTCCTAGCAAGAATTTCTCCAAAGCACAACAACACTCATTCTCTCTTTCTTTTTCTCTTTCTCTTATTTAGATTATTTTTGGTGTGTGAATAAGGAGAGAACACTAGGGTATTTATAGGACAAGTTGAGAGTTCAATTTGCAAAATTACACACCTTATAAATTACTCAATTTAATTTTCAAACATTCACTTTCTTAACTCTCGAAACCCCCAACCTTTCATTTTTCCACCTTTCTAATTCCTTAACTCTCAACCTCTTCAATTTCTAACTCCCAAAACCCCTACCTCTCTCTCTCATTTCAATTCCCATGAGAGACCTCAGGTGGGCCCCCAAGCTTCCAAAGCCACGTCAACCAAGCATAAGCACTCAGCATACATTTGCTGTTTCTCTTTTACTTGTTCACGTGGGCCCCCATTTGTTAATGACGTCATCTTCAAATTGAAGACAGCAGCCAAACACTTTGTTGTGGGCCCCCCTCCATACTTATTCCTTCCAAATTATTACACAAATATATATATACTTACACAAATGCCTTTATATACAAACAGCATATATATATATATATATATATATATATATATATATATATATATATATATATATATATATATATATATATATTACCACATATTTCCAACATATAGTATATATATTATTTAGAAATCACGGGGTGTTACACACCCACCAAAATTTATTTTGAAAACGGATATGCTCAAATACTCGTCCCGAAACACATGCGTTATACGTACAAAATTATTTATATCAGAATGCGAGAAATGAATTTCCGTTTTAAAAATGGATTTGAATACGTAAAAATAAATAATTTAACGCATAGAAAATATTGCACGTAGCGGTGGAAACACATAACCAATACGTGCATTAAAACACATAAAAAGCACGTAAAATGTAGAGATTGAAATTTGATATTTTTGTTGACTCAAAATAGGGTAAAATCAATGCGGAAAATGCGTAAATAGTCAGTAATCAGAACACGTGGTGAAAACACGTTACAAAATACATGTGCATAACACACGAGGGCAAAATTGTTATTTCTAATTTTGCGGGGTGTTACACGGGTTCAAACGACAAGGTTAGCACCAACTCCCTTTACGAATCATCCCTACAAGCTTACTGAGTCCAAACAGCAAGTTCGGTGTCAACTCCTTCCTCGAGTCGCCCCTACAAGCTTGTCGGGATCAAACGGCAAGGACGGCATTGCCGGTGCTAGCTTCCTCCTTGAGTCACCTCTACAAGCTTGCCGGGTCCAAACGGATAGTTTCAAACAACTCTGTTACACCCCGAGCAAGATTCAAACATCCCCGAAGACTCCGATAAGTTTCGTTCACAATAAAAATGGGCGAACTACTCTTCAAAGGCCGTAAAACTCAGTCTTCGGGAGTAGGGGGCCTCTGATATGGGTAAAAGTAAAAAAATATCGGGTCCATTCAAATCGGGCACGAATCTTAAAGCTCTCAGGGGTAAAATGGTAAATTTCAGCAAATACAAATATGACGAGACGAGCTGGACCATTTTCTGGCCCATCATCCCAATCCAGCTTGTGATAGGGATTGTTACAACAACCTTAATGCAAAGGAGTCTTGATCCATCAAATCCAGTTCAAACCCCCTACTTATATAAGGTAACCAATTCGATCCCTCCATACATAAAAGAAAGTTTGAAAATTCTATCTCTTTGTCAAGAAAGAGTCCAAACTCGATCTCTTCATAGGGAGGGAATAACCAACTCTATTGAAACATCGGAAAGAAGAGATAGATGAATATGTAATACCCCGCAAAATAGCATATAACTATTTTGCATTGTAAATCGTGCACAGTCAAGGATTGCACACGATTACATGTTTTTCTGATAATAATCAGTTTTAATTAAGAGATTTCAGATATATTGCATATTCTGAACCGATAAAGTATATTCGAGATATCTTCTTAATTAAACTGTGGATTTGTCCTGATTATTTTGACAAAACAATTTTCGGAAAAAATAACAATATTTATAAAACATATATTTTATAAATTTAAATTATTATTATTATATATATATTGGTTATTTTAAACTAAGTTAGTGTTTGAATTGAATATGAATTGTACTTGTGATTAGGGGTTAGGGTTAGGGCTAATTCTTCTTGACCTAGGGTATGGTGACCTAGGGTTACCCTCATCTTGATCAAACCCTAGGCCAATCTTGATGGAAATCCAATGGTTGGAAATCCACCATGAAGATTTCTTCATGAAGTTTCCAAGAAGTATCAAGAAGATTCTAGTGTTGTTGTGTTGGCTTCATTTCATCCATCCACCTCCACTAACCTAGCATTACCCCATCCCCACCCTCCATCCACCTATGGCTGGCCAATTTCGACCCCAAACCCTAGCAACCATTTTTCTATAAAATCCCCCACTCCATTCACTTCTCAACTCTCCTTCTTGTTTTGTTTTGTTAAAAAAAGTGAAGTCTTTTGATGGTAGTAGAAAGAAGTTGAAGTAGAGAAGGATAAGTGTAGTAGGGTGTTAGTCCAAGCTTCTACAAGAGCAAGGAGCAAAAAAAGGGAGCAAAGCTAGTGGAGATTCTCTTGCAAAACAAGATATGGGTGATACTCTAAACTCTAAAAGTTTAGTTTTTTTTTATACTATTAGTATATAGTAGTAGTAAAGAAGGTTGGTTATTATGTATGAAGATATTGACATGCTAAGAAAAAGATATTTGTATGGTAGAAGAACTCTTTCATGATGCTTTTTGTTAAAGAACATGCTTGTAATATGTAGCTTAAGAATTTCTAGCTCACAAACGGCTTGAAATTTTGGACTCAAATTTTGGGGACATGTTATTCTATGTATCTAAAGCTCCCATGAAAATTTTCAGAATATCTAGAATCCATTTAGTATCCCAAACCCCCACTCAAATTTTGGACAGAAACAAGGGAAAAAGGCTGCTGTTTGAGGGAAATTGTTATGCCTTTCAAAATCATAACTCAATATTGGTAGAGTATTTTGAGATGAAATTTTTTATGGATGCTATTGTATGTGTCTATGACCATAGTGACAAATTTCATAATTTTCTGAGATCGTTTGATGCCTCAAAAAAATTGTAAGTTGCGACTAGTCCGAACGACAGAAGCTGAAGCTGTCTATTTTTAGACTGGAGTTCATCTAGTCATAAGTACTTGTGTATACATGAGATTGCAATGAAATTTTTGCAGTAGCTTTTGCTATGTGTCTACATCATTATTCTTAAATTTTATAATTTTTAGATAGCATTTGATCAAGTTTCAAAAATAAATAGTGTGAAGTGGTAAAGACCCTATTTGAAAAGCAGCTGAATTTTTATGCTATGTTTGAGGAGTCATAACTCTATGTATAGTATGAATCTAGATTCAATTTTTGTACACCATTCATTGGTGTATGTCTAGTTGCAGAATCTCAAGTTTCTTGAGCTTTGGACTTAGGGTTGATTTGTTATTGAATTTTAAAGTCGACCAGGTTCAGCTTAGTTCAGATTGACTAGTCTATGAAGATGGATAATTCTGGAGTTGTGTTAAGAATTTGGAAGATTGATCAAATAGAGAGTTGTATTAGGGAGTCATGGCTTTTCAAAACATCTGAAATTATGTAATTCCAGTTTGTGGGTTGAAAGTTATGATTTTCCTAAGACTGGCGCAAATCCAGTCTAGGTTGAGACCTTGTTGTTAAAGAGGAGTCATAACTGTCTATGTAGTATGAATCTAGATGCAATTTTTGGACGCAATGAATTGGTGTATGTCTAGTTGCAGAATCTCAAGTTTCATGAGCTTTGGAATTAGGGTTGATTTGTTATTGAATTTTAAAGTAGACCAGGTTTAGCTTAGTTCAGATTGACTAATCTGTGAAGATGGGTAATATGGAGTTATGTGTTAAGAATTTAGAAGATTGATCAAGTAGAGAGTTGTAGTAGGGAGTTATAGCTTTCCAAAACATCTTGAATTATGTAATTCCAATTTGTGGGTTGAAAGTTATGATTTTCCTAACACTGGGGCAATTCCAGTCTAGGTTGAGACCTTGTTGTTAAATGAATAAATTTTTTCTTGTATGTGCACCTGGTAGAGATTTGAGTTTTTAAGGACTTTAATGGATGTGTCACGCCCCGCTTCCAAAAAATACGGAATGTAAGCACGTGACACGGCCCAGCGAATGACTTGCGTCATTCATAGGTTGTTATCGATCCAACTCAACAATATAAACAGAAAGTAATACAACCACGCATGCAATGAAAGAATAATCACATAAATGAAAACATTGGAATTTAAGCATAAAAATAACCAACATAAAAATAATCCAACATCTGGAATAACAAACAATATTCGGGTCAAGCCCACAATACAAGGAAAACAACATTTGTTCAATTTATTAAAGTTCTCAAATAAAGCAACATTTATTTAAGCGGCGCAGCAAAACATTTCCTTCACCATTGTTGCTCCCCTAGTCCGTCAAGTAAATCTGTAAGCTGTTCATCTAAAAAGAGAGGAAAAATGTCCTTGGAGCAAGTCGCGGACAGCAAGTAGAGAAACAAAGAACAATGACAATAACGGTATAACGATGAATACAATGGACGATGAAATCAACAATATTGAACAGTGGCAATACGATAGTAGTACAATATGCAATAGCAATGATTTATAAAACTAACAATAAACAATAATAATAACGGTATGTAATATCGATAACACTATTCAGTAACGATGACAAAATGCAATGACAATGTGATGAAGTCTTAAGTCTATTATTCATTTTAATCCTAACTAATGCACGTACTACTGCATCCCATACTACAGGTTCCATGCATACAATCAATTTCGTTTAGACCGAGGTGGTAGGTTCTATAGATCATGTACTCGGCACAATAACACTAACGATAACAATACCAACAGTAATTTCTTGCACAATAATGATAACAATAGTCAGCACGATAGGTCCTAAAACAATACACGATGAATTGGGATACTGCAGTCAGTAATCCAACAATAAATCGATAGCACCAGCCGACACAATATTTTGGGAAACATGGGCCCCACATTCCCGAGTACAGTCACTATATTAACAACTACCCTAGTCAACCCTTAACCCCGGCTTGATTAACATTCTTTATTCAATTAACATGCAATACTGGTAGACAATACTACAATACTTGATGGGGAACAATAGGGACATAACTATTAGTGGGGAAACAGTAATGTAATTAATAAGGAACACTAGAATGATGACAACACAACCCTAAGATCATGCAATGTACTCCATACAATCAAATACACCAAATTTTACATCATAGATACAATTACATATTATTAAACATAGAAACCCAATTCTGGATAGCAGTAGGTTGCTGCACCAAAATCAGAATTCCTGTAAATGCGGATCCGTCAGAAGTTCTTGAAACTAGACTTCTGCCCGGTTCCAACGCATATTTAATGTCTACATTCCGACAACAGTAGCTAGGTGAAATTCAGTGTTCTTTACAGATTTTAGTTTCTGGCTGGTTATCGGTGTTGACTAATTTTAGTTGTAAAGGCAGTAAATATTCATTGTAAAAACCAGTAAAAATAATTTTTATTACCCTAAGCATGTTATCTACCAATCTGAAATTTATAACGGCAATATTTGATCATTAGTTTACTTAATTCATCAGCCTAATATGGTATGTACATGAGTCTGAAATTTCAGCGCAGCAGTAGCAAAAAGGTCATAACTCATGCAATATAAGTCAGAATTCAAAAATTCTAGATGTTATTGGCAACTAGACACTTGGGGCTACATTTTATATTCAGAAAGGTAGTGATTTTAATAACATTATCTAGGTTGAAACAGCACGACAATGTTCAGGTTGGCAGTAAATTCAGGGTCTCAATATAATTTTTCATGCATAAAAATAATCAAGATGTTATGTGTGGTGACTTAGAGGTTAACAATCATAAATCACAACAAGTTACACCTATGTGAACATGGTATTATGATATATAATTTCCATAACCCTACTAATTACAATCATCTAATTTATCATTATCAATCACATGAACAATCAACCCTAATATACAATCTACAATAGTTGTGTATAATGACATGAGATGAAATGCAACAATAATTCCCTATTCTTATATTCAATAACTAACTACATGATTGCATGTAAGATCTCTATACATTAGAGGTAAAAAGACGGCACGAAGTCAAGACTACTACTTGGATTCGCTCGTGTAAATCCGTAGTATCCCAACCATAGATAATAATAACAATATACGATAACAATTAGGGATCTACTTGCGGGATTCAATAAAAATCTCGAATATGACACAATAACTATTCGAGAAGAATGACTTGCCTTTAGATGACGTTAAATCCGATATTTTGAGAATAACGGGATCGGAATCCCGACGACACGGCTACGAGCAAACGATCACGATGATCACGATCAGGCACAAATATCGTTGAACAAGATGGTGATCAAGATGAAGACCAAGCGAATCCAACGACCGAGATCGAACATAAAATATATAAGAATTAGAAGAGTACTAAAAGAGTAAATATACCATGATTGACAATTTGATGAATGCGAAAAAAAAGTGGATCAAATGTTTAACTCACCAAGTAGAAGACGAACGAGACGATCAAGGGCCGAGATCAAGTGTGATCGGTCATTCGGACGGCTTAGATTGAAGATCAAGATCAAGATCAAGATCAAGATCAAGATCAAGATTAAGATGATGATCACGATCGCGATGATCAAAAGAGATCCGACGGTCGAGATTAAGATCTTGATGATGATGATGGTGATGATGATCCATGCAAATCCAACGACCAAGATCAACGGATCAAGATGATGATCATCAAGATCGTGATGATCAACGATCGGACGGCTGAGGTTCAACATGATCGAAACTACATGATTACACAGCAACATCGCAAGAGCACACACGGCAAGAGGGCATAGGGAGCGGCTGCAAGGACTGGCTGAAGGCGGGATGGCGGCTAGGGGACTGGTTCGCGGCACAGGGGCAGCGCTGAGTCGACGGGTGCAGGGTCGGGGCGCTGCAGACTAGCGGTGCCGTGGGTAGGCAGCGCGAATAGAGAGTAGGGCGACACTGCATCGCTAACGTGGTCTGGCCTGTCGACGAAGGAGGGAGCCGACCAGGGGGGTCGCGCTGTCGACTGGCTGCTGAGGTCGCGACGGTGGGAGGCTATCACGCAGTCGGGGGAAGAAAGTGGAAAGGCGGAGGAGGTCGGCACTGCGGGGTTGAGCGGTGTCGGGAGATGGGGCTGACGCTGAGGAAGGATCGGGAGGGAGATGTAGGGGATGAGAGGCGGATGTGGGTGAATACGGCTGATGGGTTTTCAGAAGGTAGGGTTAATAGGGTGATGAGTATATATAGGGTAAGATAATGGGTAGGGTAAAACAGGCTAGTAGTATAAACGGGGTACTGGGTTAAAGGGTTATAATGGGTAACGGGTAGTAGGTTATAGGTTATTGGATAAATGGGTTTCGGGTTGGATTCAATAAGAAATAGGGTTTTAGGGTTTAAATAAAAACATCCAATAGAATGAATAAAATAATCAATAGAAATTAGGATTATATAACAAAATATATTTGTACTACAATGTGGAAATTATTCCAAATAACTACAAGTACAATTATCAATAGAAATAGATTTTTAGATTAACAATCAAAGGTAACAATAATAATAGTAAAAATACTAATAATAGTACCGATACCAATAATAATAATAATGATATACATATCAAATAGGATTTGAGATAAACAAGTTTATTAAAATCGAAATAGTAATAAAATAAGATATAAACAGCCTGTCACTTAGAAAATAAACAATAAAGTTAGAATATACTATTATTCGAAGTAAATATAATTCTCGGCTCGAAAAGATTTTAATAGAAGGCCCAAATCGAGTTTACAACAAAAATAAATTTATAAATAATCAAAATACGAAAAATATTCAAAAAATACGTATTTACGGGAACGGGGGTTACAGGATGAATCTGAGGACGCGTTCAACTAGGAAGTTGTAGTCGACACTTCTACCTTTCCATAGAACCTTGATTTGTGCCTTTCCAATGAGCGAGTAGGTTTTTATGCCATCGGCAAGGTGCAGCCAGTGTACGGGAGGTACACAGGCTGATGCTTGAGTGACCTTTTAGAGCAATTAGATGGATGAATCTGATGCAATGGTCAACTGGGAAGTTGTAGTCTAGACTATTAGTTTTCCAGAACGGGTAATATCATGGAATTCCGAATTGTATATTGGAAGTTATGAAGGTTACAAGTTCAACAACCGGCTGTCTCGAGCGACTTCAAGAGTGGATTAAATAGGGGAACTAGAGTTCCGTAAGGAATTTGAGGGATTCTTCAACTAGGGAATTACAGTAGAGCTTCCTACCTTTTTAGAAAACCTAATTTTTGTTGGATTCCGATGAGCATAGCTTGAGTCGCAGCAACTGGTGCTTGCTTGAACTGCTTAATATTGGATGATCGAAATAGAATCTCTGCATACCGCAGTGTGGAGATTATGAGCTATTGAGCTCTAAAATATTTTAAGCACTTCATTAGAACTTAGACAAGATTCTTGTGCTTAGTACTCATGGTGGACACATGAGTGAGTTGAGAGAATAGCTATATGGTCGATTGTGATTTGGTGTCTTGACGCCTGAGTCTGTCAATGGTCGGGTATTGGTGTTCGCATATGTTTACCTTCATTCACAACTTTTATGCATCTTTTAGGCGCTGATGGACTACTTGCTGAGAGTCACGGGCTGGGGGTATGGTCGAAGACATGTGAAGGTATTAGGAATCGGTGAATGTGATTCTCGTGATTATTTGCTTTTTGACAGAACAGTTAGGCTCAATATTGTTGATTTGACATCGTGCATGATTTGAGGGATAACCGTATTTTAGTAAACTGCATTTAATTAAGTTTTCTTTACTTATCGCTTGAAGACCAAATTGGTGATATGGGTGATTCCTTATAATCTGACTCGCTCTAAAAGTCAGCACTAGGCGGTGATAACCAGGGTTGTTTCTGTAATACCCTGATTTTTCAAATACATGAAAGATTATTTATTTTTACATATGGTATGCTTGTGTAGCATGTTGACTATTATTTCTCAACATGATGAATAAAGTCTATTGTTTTCTATAAAACATTTTCTTAAAGCCCAATGTTAATTTACTTATCTTCTTTTAAAAATATTTATTTTGGCCCAATTAATTTTAGCTCATGAATTTAAACCTCTTGTATTATTTTCTACAACTTGTAATATGTAGCATCTTTTCTTCTATTTTTCCGGGTATTTAATATTGGTGGTGCGGTTTGTGTGTGCACGTGCACTCAACGTACACGTGCACAAGCACACTAGCTTGGCCGGATGGGTTGAGTAAGTGGGGGTGAGTTGTGGGCGGTTATGCAAGGTGTGGGTAGTTTTCACAACTCCCTAGTGAATCCTAGCCCTTGATCTTCCAACTCCCTAGTGCATCTTAACCCTCCATTCCACCTATAATCTAGTATAAATACCCCCTCTTATTCTCTATTTCTTTTACACTAGATTTATTTTTATAAGAGAGATATTGTGAGAGTTGTGTGTGGGAGCTTTTTGTGAAGACCGAGGATTACATCTGAAGGTTCGGTGTAGAGCAAAGGAGCATGGTGCAAGGAGCAAGGAGGCATTCACTATATTGAGGAGCTTTTGCGGGATTTCGATTATTTCTTCATATAAGGTGGGTGTTTCTCAGGACTTCTAATGTAGGAATTATACCATGATTATTATGATTGCTACCATGTTATAAAAAGTAAATTGGATGTATTAGAAATTGTTTGAACATGCTGTTGATAATAAGAACGAAAGTGTCGGTGCAGTCGACTGTCGCATGAACCAGTCGACTGGTACGAGACAATTATTTTTCATGATGCGGGAATAAACATATGTGCAAATAGACGTAAATCGTGTGATCATTAATTTTTACATTTTTCCCTATGACACATATGATGGAGGGAAGGTAAATGAATAAAAAGAACTAGCGATGATTGACAAAACTAAGAACTGTCGGTGCAGTCGACTGGCAAGGGGTTCAGCCGACTGGTGCCTTGATTTAAGCATGACTATTTGGAAATTCCATGAAATAAGATATTCCATTATGTTTAACCTAGTATAATGACTTGAGATTTATATCTTCATCTTCGTAAGAAAATTATGAATAGTGTGAGTGCATGTTTAAAGTGTTTTCCTTAAAGAAAATAACATATTAGTAATTTGAAATTCCATGCTACCATGTTACTGAACCAGTAAGAAGTGTGGTGTCTATAAAATATGAATGTATGTATGCTGTGATGAAAGTGCATATGAGAATGGTTGGAAATATAATCTCTGTTTTGGAATTAAGAAACTGACCAGTCGACTTAGTGCGTGTAGCCAGTCGACTGAGCTGAACTTGGAAATGTACTATTAAAGAATCCCAGAACAAACGACTGATGGATGAACAGTCGACTGTCATGTGGATGACACTGTGAACATGAAAGGTTGCGGGATAGCCGACTGACTGGGTGCAGCAGTCGACTATCCCGAGTAATTATGATGAACCTGTATTGACTGTATGAGTCGACTGGTGTCCTTCCAAGTCGACTGTACAGAGTGAACTTTGGTGTGTATGAGATTTCATTTTATTTATTGTTGTTGGAAGTTGTGAACTTTATGATCGAATTCTATGAACTTTTTATGACTGTGTGGATTTATGTAAAATGAATCATAAATGGGAATTGAGAATAGAATGAATATTAAAGGCTAAAATCATGATGAGAAAGTCTGTGAGACTCTAAATGAATGATGAGCTGAAAGTGCTCAATTGGAAGTTGTGAATTGTAAATTGAAACCAAGAGTAGCTAAGTCTCCCCCGGCAGTGAAATGAATGAAATGAAATGAGAATTGAAAGACCAAGGTTGGTCATGTATTGAAATGAAATGATAAGTCCGGTTTAGTGGAGAGGCTAACTCTAGAGCTTTGATTTGTATTCATGATTCTAATATTTAGTACATAGTGAAGAGGTGATGAAAGTGAGAGAAAAACATAAGTATGAGAACTAGGGTTTACGGTGCTGGTGTGTGAGCCGCAGAATGCATGCTTGATGAGTCAAGACATGGCGCGGGCACAACTCAGAATGATCGGACCTTAGTCATGCTCATGGGATGTTTTGGTGACTGCAAGAGGATTGTGTTCAGGGAGGAGGCTGAATTGCCACAGAATGCATGCTTGATGAGTCAAGACATGGCGCGGAATTCTACTCCAGGGGCCAGGATACATGCTTGTACTCATAGAATCATCTAGGATACTCACTGTAATTACAGAAGTAGAGTAAGTCATGGCGAGGGATCGAACCCTACAAAAATGAAGAACGGTTAAGAGGCTTGCCCTCGAACCTATGTAGTATGGGATGCATAGAATCCGAACAAGTGTGCATTAGTGTCATGTAAATTAAATAATTGCATTAAGGATTAAGTGCACAATCACGACACGACATCTTTAAGAGTTCCCTTTGATTTATATGCTTATATTGAACAAGTTGTGATTGTTAAGAAATGAGATTCGTTATACTGTTTCTGGCATAGAGAGGATGGCCATGTATAACTATCGTCAGTTGAATAAGCTGACGTACCCACAGTTTGTATGCAGGTAATTGCATGAGTAAAGAGGAATGGATGCATAAAGATTGTACCATGTTGTTGTACATCTATTTAAATGTTGTATATTTTGCTTCCGCTGTGTAAATGTAAATGTAATATGATGTAAACTCTGATGTATGATGAAAAGTTTGAATTTCCTTGTAAAATTGTACTAAAGAAAGTGAAAAGATCCTGTAGAACATCTCAAATTCAGTGATTTGGGATTCGGGGCGTTACAGTTTCTTCCTGTCATTAGGGATACGTGCTGCTGTGCATATCTCACACTGTTGATTCTTGAAGTGTCGTGGTATGAACGGGAGCTTCCTGTCGGATAGGGGGCTTATTCCTTCAAGGCCATCATGTTCTTATGTTGAGTGGATACGAACGGACCATGGGGCTGCTGTCCCATGGATCTTCAGTGCCATAAATATGCGGTTGCATATCTGTAAGATCGTCATGGCATTTGGTGTGATCCGATTTGGGCCACTAATGGCAAACAAAAAACCACTGTATTTAGCAGTAATAACTACAGGATTCACCAGCCACGATTGTATCAATCAGGAACAGGTTGAGTACAATAGTAGAATGCAATGCATGGCGAGGGTTCGAAACCCTAAAATTGGAGAAACGACTTGATCTGGAACGTATGTAGTATGCGATGCATATGTACCTAGAGTCTTGCAGACATTAGATTAAGTGCATCCATTCTGTACTTTGTGTTTTGCATTAGACTTTAGGTCATGGCATACACAAACACTAGGAAATTAGGATGCATGTTTCCTTTTCTATTCAAGATGGTTTGTGAGTATGCAAGTTGGAGTTCGCTGTTTCCTTATCAGCATTGCATCAGTAGAATTACTGACGTGTCCACTTAATTAGGTGCTGAAGATCAGAATCAGGAATGTGGGCATCCAAGTGGAGGAGCGGTGTACTTACCTACCATTCAAGCAAAGGCAGAAACATCAAAGTCATGCGACAGAAGGCTCAAGCCAAGGGGCAAGTCCCAGGAAAGTAGATCGACCACCTAGCGGGGGTTCGACAGTGACCACTCAATTACCAATCCAGAAGACAGCTGTTAGCTTCACAGGAAGAGTCTGATTATTTGTAACTAATTGTAATAAGCTAATGTAATTTGTATTCCTTGTTCAAGGACAAGATAATAGTTGTAACTAATGATGTAATAACTCTGATGGCAATAAAAGTTCTTATATTTCCATGTTATTTACTGTGTTGAGATGCATTTGAAGGCAAAGATTCTGGTCCTGTCACGAATGTCCGGTAATGGGGATCCGGGGCGTTACAGAATATCTCAAAACTGGCCCTCCTTCAGCGACTATATATACCTCGAGCCCTCCTCAGAAACCAGGTAACTGCAAACTCTGCTATCAAAACCCACCATATCTTTGAGTTTCTGACTTCGCCGGGGCCACCCCTGATGTTTCAGACTTGTTTGCAGGCCACGAGAGTGATATCAGTCGTACCTGACGATCAGATCTTGGAGTCAAGTGCAGTTTTTGGGTGGTCTACATCGACGAATAGCGAAGGTTCGATCTTTACTATTTTTATTTAAAAAATTCACATATCTGTTTGCTCCCACACAGAAATAAGGAGCAACAACGCTATTTCTAGCTGGCGATTATCGTTACTGTCGAGCCATAACACAGAAGTTTTCTAGAAATTAATAGTCAACTCAAAAGCCTGTTCAAAGATGTAAATGATCAGCGTAAGATTGCACTGGGTAGGACCCATAGGTTTAGCAAATATAATCGTGTCATCCGCATATTACAAATTAAGCACGCCTCTAAAACCCTAGAATCCACCATTCCTTCAATAATGTTGGCTTCCCAGGCTTTAAGGAATAATTTGCTAAAAACATCAGCAAAAAGAGAGAATAATAGGGGAAATAGGATCTCCTTGACGAAGACCTCTTTTATTCGCTTCAATACCGTTAATTATGATCGACGATGTACCAGAGAAGATGTTGGATTTTATCCACGAAATCCATTTAAGACCAAAACCTCGATGTAAGACAATGTCGAAAAGGAAATCCTAGTCAACTTTGTCATAGGCTTTTCAAAGTCATGCTTCAAGAGAATCCCTTCAGACTTAGATCATTAGCAGTCGGAGATAATTTATTGAGTAGAAGCCACACTATCTAGAATGGATCTGTTCTTGATGAAACCTAATTGAGAAGGATCAATCAGAGGAGAGATAACCAAGTTAAGGCGGTTAGCAAGCACTTTCATAATAATTTTGAAAATTGTAATAAGGAGACTAATGGGCCAAAAAGCCGAGTCCTTATTAGCACCCATAATTTTGGGAATAAGAACAATGTGTGCATAGTTAATCCTATCAAAGGATAACTAAATATTGAAAATATCGGAAAACAAATCGAATAATTCATCTTTGAGCATATCCCAAAATTTTTTAAAGAAGAAGGAAGGGAAACCGTCCGGACCCAGAGCAGAGTAACTATGCATAGAGAAAACAAGAACTTTAATTTCTCCGAGGGTAAAAGGAACTTCAATGGAAGAGAGATCATTGTTTTCATCCCGTATATGTAATCTTAGTCAAGGAGAATGGAGTGGGAAGAGGATGAACCCATAAGGTTTTTAAAGAAGGAAAGAAATGCAAAGTGAAATTCAGCATTCCAGTGTAATTCAACGTTGTCTTCAATAATTGGTGAGATTCTATTACTTCTTTGATGATGGGAAGCAAAGTTATGGAAGAATGTCATGTTGCAATCACAAGCTTGGAGCCATTTGATCTTAGCACGCTGCACCCATTCGATGCGATCATGATGAAGAAAAGAATGAAATTCTTGCTTACAATCGTCTCTCTTCTTACAGTCGAGATCCGAGATAGGGCCCGATTCTTCTAATAGATCCATAAATTGGATAGTGGAAAGAAGAAAAATTTAAGCACACGAGAGATGCCAAATCTCTCTTTTCGCCAAATTTTACACCCATGTTTAACAGCGTGGAGTTTGAGAAGAATTCATCCCAGACTATGGGACCCAACCACTGAGGAGAGACAATTGATAATCAGATTAACACAAATCTGATCTTCCAACCAAAATTTCTCAAAATGAAATTTGAATGATTTGGAGAAGTTGAAATCAAAATGCAGACTGATAGGGACGTGGTTAGAGCAAGTGTTCGGGTTAGCTTGTACAAAAGAGTTATGGAAGACAGAAATCTAGTCGTGTGATACCACGAAATGGTCTAATTTAGCCATAAAGGGAGAAGGTGCATGTTGGACCACGTGAAGGGTCTCCCATATAAGGGAAGATCAATAAGATCGAGTGCTCGGATGCAATCATTGAATGATTTAAAGTCTCTACTAGAGGATATGTTACCAAGTCTTTCAAGGTTAAATCGGGTCACGATAAAATCACCACAGAAAATCCAGAACCCATGGATAGGGCCTAAGAACAATCTGAATTCATTACAGGATTAGGAACGGCTATCAGTGGTGGAGAGGTCATAGACCGAATCAAATGTATGGTTGCATTTGTTCACAATTGCAGTTGTGTTCAAGCCATTGAAAGCTAATGACAAGAAAGAATTAAAGGCGACGGACATAGATTAATTGAAATGAAGATGCTTTATAGCCAAGAAGAATCACACTACGGGAAATGGATAGCATCCAGAGAGAAATCATCTGTCCGCCTAAAGAATGGTTGAGTGCAGGATGAATGGAGTCAAGTTTCGATTCCTGAATGGAAATAAGATCACAATGAATAGAGGAAATCTTGTGAATGATAGCTTCTTATTTGTAGGAGCTACCTAAATCACAGATATTCAAAGATATGTGAATCATTGGAGGACGGATCACAACAGCTTTCGAGAATTCAGAATTACAAATAGAGAGAAGGATATCAGCATTGGAGGGGTCTAGAACAAATCCCTTGCGAGACCCCATATCTAATATATCCTTGTTAGATAAGGAATCAAATTGAATTTGATACACCGAACCATGCAAACCTTTAGAATTGGGCTCTGAAGGAATCGAAGGAATCTCCAGATTTCGAATTTGCGCCGCAAGGGTGGACCTGGAGGAGGAGGATGAAAAGGCGTATTTCTTGGCCTGAATGCGAGCACTCACTCTAATGAACGAAGGCTTATAGAATATTTACGTTTAGGAATAATTAGCGGATTTGGAGGTAAATGAATAGGAGAGGTGGGACCTAGAGATGGGCAGTAATTCTTATTTGAATACTGGCGACTTGAAACAATCTGGGGGATATAATATGAATTAGTAGGAGGGGACTGATTTGGAGACAAGTAGTCACCGATGGCAGGAAAAATAATCGAATAAACCATAGAGTTAGCACCTCCAACAGTAGATATAGAAGATGGAGGAGAGTACAAATGATAATGAAAAAACATTAGAACATCCTAAGGGAGTACAGATGAAAGGAAAATCGATAGAGGGAATTTGGAAATAGTACGAAGGAAATATTTGTAACATTGAAGTGATGTTATAGTGAAAAGCTAAGGGTGCAAAATAGCAACGAAATATTAAAGAATAAAATGCATAATTGAAAGAAGGTGCAATGGATAATACCTTGCCAGCAGGTGGAGGGTTGGAGAGATCATGTTCCTTTTCAGCATGAAGATCATCGAACCCAACCCATGCTGCGGTAGCAATCTTATCCTCAACAAAGGTTGACTTAGCAACTTTAGGAGGGGAGCAAGATTGCACAACCAATTTGAATTTGTCTCATTCAGTTGAAAAATTAGGATTAACACTCCAATCGGGCCAAGAGTTGGCACTGGAGAAGAGGCTGGGATGGAGGCCAGAGGGGAATCAGAGGGAGAGGATGAAATCGCTTGGGTGGTAGGTGTGGGGGTAATCAGAGGAGCGAGAGAGGACTAAGATGGTAGACTGTTTAGTTGGAGTTAGATTAGACAGAGATAGATTAATCCACGCCAAATTGGGTGGCTTCAAAGGTGATCGGCCACTACTAGGATTGACTGGCTCAGTGTTCTTATAAATTACCCAATGTTGATTCACTATTTAGAGAGAGATTTTTTTTATATATAAAGTATAGATTCATAAGACTCAAAGCCCGATACTATATAAATAATAATGGGAAAGTAGCATACAAACATCAATTTACAAGCAGTCAAACTGCGCTACACAAATAGACTATATATCCATACACCATAACAATTGTAAAACCTCGAAAATGAGACATTTACAAGAGTCCAAAAACTTTGAATGAAAAGAATAACAGACCACACATGCATAGGAGGACAAGAGCCTCGCAGGAGTAGAGGACCAAACCGGAAACGCAACAGAATCATCACAGCCAGAAATGGCAATCATCCACTAAGGCGAAGAACCTCTACCTCAAAATATGTATGGGACGGTACAACAATTCTCATGGTAATTGAGCACCAAGAACCAGTATCTACCACCAGCACAGCCACCACAAGGCGGCACACTCAAAAAACACCGAAGAAAACAACATAAAAAGAAGTCAACTATTTAAGCCAGCCTAATAAACATCAAGCTCAGAGGCAAGATAGAGTTAACGCGAACATCATCAATAAGCACATTAAGAAAGAAAATAAAAGTATGTAAACTGAAAAGAAGCAGACTATTAAACTAGCCATATAAATACCAAGCATAGAGGCAAAATAGAGTGGACCCGAGCATCATCAAAAACCACATGAAGAAAGAAATTAAAAGCATACAAATAAAGATGGATAGTAAGCTAGCATAGAAGCAGTAACCATCGAGAGAGCAGCCACCACACCCTGAAGCGAATAGTACACAAAACATAACACAATATATACAATAAGCGAAGGAAAAAGTAAAGAGCCATCAGGAAATGTAGCCAACCATAAATACATCTAGTGCTGAAACAAAATAAAGTGAACGGTTAAGACATGGAAGCACATAAAGATAGAAACTTAAAGTACACTACTAGGATGAGCAGTGTTAGAATAGAAGAGTACTCCCAAAAATATGTCCATCAAAAGAACATATATAGATAAATATGAAGCCCCAAAGGATCCAAAACGCCTACTAACATATAGCAAGTAAAAAGTCTGCTGTATAAACCTAAAAGGAACGTCCATAGGCCATAGAAGTTCATTTATGCAAAAATAAGATAAGACAACCCATGAGAATGATAAAACATGACAAGGTTGTGGAGGTAGAAAACTAGAATGGAAAAAATAGCCGCCGCCGCATCAAGAAGATGAAGATGAAGAGCATGAACGTTGTTATGAGATAATCCAGAAGTCCAGAATTTAGTGAAGAAGAGAAGATCATCGATTAAATTATTGATCGGCCGGGATGTGTTCTTAAAAATACGACTATTTCTTTCTTTCCATATAATCAGAATGAGTGCGATCATAGATACATCCCGTGAGACTAGGACTGAACCTTTGACTTTTTGGGACCTCCATGAAGTCCACCACAAGTCAATAGAGTCTAAATGACTATTGACTTGCCACGCCTGCAAACATATCGTCCATAATGGACTAATGAATGAGCAATTCAAGAATAAATGAGTAGCATTCTCGGGATCAGTGAGGCATAAAGGATAGTTTTCCCTGACGGCTAAAAGAATTTTGTTAAGCCTATCCACTTTTAGTAATTTGTTTTGAATGGAAAGCCATGTGAGGATTTTGACTTTAAGGGGAGCATAACATTTCCAAATCGCTTTGGCAAATAAAGAAGTAACATTGCCAGAATTAAGAATTAAGAAAATTGTAAAAAAATTTAACAGAGAATAAACTCGAATTATTCCATCTCCATCGAACATCGTCATTGGGGTGCTAGCAGCAGTCCTGTAAAGACATAAGAAGATTACTGAATTTAGGAACCAGTGACGGCGGAAGAGTTATTCTTAACGGGATGTTCTAGGACCTCGAATTGTTCTGACAGACAACATACTTTACAACAATCGCATGAGGATTGGAAGCAAGATGAAACAATTCGGGAAAGGAGGAAGCAATTTTGGAATTACAAATCCAAAAATCGGTCCAAAATTTAACAGACGAACCGCTACCACAAATTTTGGATAGCCCACAGATGAATGGTTCAACCGCATTCCAAACTCCTTTCCAAAAGGGGGAAGCCGAGGGAGAAAGGGAAGGATATAATTCCCAAATTTTGTGATGAGAATGATATGAATGACTATACGAGCCCATGGCGATTGATCATTCTTAAGAATTCTCCATAGCTTTTTTTTCTAAGAAAAGCCAGATTCTTGTGTCATTTATTAAGCACACCAAGACCACCTTCATTCTAGCCTTGCAAACTAGCTTCCAATTACAAAGTTGTTTACCTGCTTTGTAATTAGCAGAACCAGACCAAAAGAAATTACGCCTAATTTAGTCGATCTTATGGATCACCCAAGAAGGAATATAGAAAAATGACATAATGTATCGAGGGATAGAGGGCAGAATAGAGTTTACAAGAATCAATCTATCGCGACCGCCTCACGATAGATGTTTAGCAGACCACACATTGAGTTTGGGTTCTACTTTATCAATATTAAGGATCCAATCTGATTTATGGAGTTTCCCCCATCTTAATGGAATCCCTAGATATTGGATGGGAGAAGATGTGGTTGCGCAGTTGATGAACTGGGCAATCTCGAAGTTACGGTAGTCGGATCCCCCGAGCCAAAGCATAGAAGTTTTATTAAAATTAATTAATAATCCTGAAGCTTTTTCAAAAATGTAAAGAAGAAGTTTGAGATTGCGAAGGGTAGTCCCATTGGGTTTAGCGAAGAGGATAGTATCATCTGCATATTGGAAATTGAGGACTCCTCGAAAACCATTGAAACTTCCTAAGCCTTCGATGACTCTTTGCAGATTGGTGCTCTTCTCATGGATGGGAACACAGAGAACTAATTTGGGAAGAACATCCCTATCAATCTCATCGTTGCTGAAAAAGCCCAGGTGGTGCTTTTTGGTGCTGCAGTGTACTACAGAATTATAAATGACCTAAAAAAATTCTTCTGATTTCCTATAGGTATGAGACAAAGATAACTCTTTTGGGAGTGGGGGTGCATCAGGATAGGGGAGCGGAGGATGTCAGAGAATGGAGACTTCAAAATAACAACACGTTTTCAGTGAGCTCCATGTATGGCTTTCTGAACGATGGGGGAGTCAGAAGCTCTCATGCTAATATTATTTGGAAGACTATAGCCCCGACTAAGGTGAAGGCATTCCTTTGGTTAGTGTTGAACAATGCTATTCTCTATAAAACGAACCTTAGGAAACAAAATATCCTAATCGATGTGAACTGCCCCACGGTGTAACATAGGAGAAGAGGATACTCGCCATATCTTCTTTCTTTGCCCTAAAGCTAGACTTGCTTGGGAAATTATAGGTCTAGGATTTGGCACGGTGCTGACTCCCAACTATATCGAGGACGTGGAGAATGGCAAACATTATGAAAGTGTATAGGTGTACATGGGATATTACTGTAGCGGCTATTATGTGGATCCCGTGGCTTGATAGAAATGATGCTTGTTTTCGTAACATTCACAATAGACTTCATTTCATGTTGCAAAGAATATTGGCTCTTATAGATGTTTGGGTAGGTCATGCAGGGGCGATGAAGAGAGGGCATCTGGAAGGGGCGGAGTAGTGGACTATTCTATGGCAGCAGCTGCATCCCATCTCACAGGGTGCGAGCTGGAGGTTAATGCCTTTTTTGGTGGTCAGATTACGTAGATAATCGGTCAATTATTGTAATAGATATTTTGATTAGAGGTGTGGACTTCATTAGACCGGTTTGTAATATTTGGTACTATCGGTTTCGTTAATTTATCATTATGAAACACGTGACCTCGAGTCATTTTTATTTCAAAAAAAAAAAAGATGACTCTTCTCTGAACTAAAATTGAGGCAATTAAGTCAGTAATTACTTATATGAATCAAAAGTTACTTTGTGAGCTCTAAGAAAATGTGTGTAGATATATTCTTTAAAAAGTGCATATGCATGACTAAACTTTTTGCCAAACTAATGCATTCTGAGGATGGGGGTAGGATTTGAAGGACAAGCTTCACCGAGGAGTCCAAACTATCCAGATCAAACAGCAATCCTGAAGGTGAAGGAGAACAAGAATGGACAGTTGGCAATGTCTTGCAACCATTTGTCACGGGTGAAGGACCAGTCAAGAACTTAGCAGCTCACCTGAGTGACCGCTTTAGGCAACAACTTGTTCACTGTTATCCCTGTTGAGGTTGAAACTCTCTAAATTACATTGATTTATTTGTCATCTAATATCTTACATGAGGCCCCATATACCTATTGATGTTGATATTTGCAAGTGTACAAAATTGCACAAGTAATATAGATAGATGAGTAGAGTGTCGAACCCACAGGGACTAGATATTTTACTGAGTACCGATATCACTAGATTAATCACTATTTGGAAGATCAAATTTTATAAGGATAAAATTACTAAATTAAATTAATCTAACTAAATCTAACTAAATTGGTGAAGAGGGAGAGGGCTGTGAAACGATGAAGCACTTGTACTTTGTTTAATAGTAAAATTAGTTCTAGGGCTCTTGGTTTACCTCGTTTATCACACACACAAATTATAATTCCTTATAAATAAAAATATTATCTTTCCCAAATTGTCGACCAAAATCCTAAAGATATTAACCACTCTATCAACGTAGTCTAAAAATTATTCTCAACTAATTCTTCGCCTATCCATCAAATTATTAATTGAGAAATTGAATTTCTTAACGGTCACGTCCTCCAATATACGGTCTTAATTTTTATTAATCACAAATAACCTGTTGGTCTCTTTATGATTTGAAAAATCATACAAATGTCTATCCACCATGTTGTACGCATAAATAATAAAAATTAAAACACAATCAGGAAAAATAGAGTAATAATAAGAAATTAAAATTTGTGTTCTACAAAACTTGGCTACACCTTAGCCTCTAGAACAATAAATTCAGTTCATATTTGTTTGAGATTGCATGGTAAAAATTAGAGAAGAAGAGATACAAAAAAATATAGAAATGATGCAAACCAAAGTCTTTATCTCTCTTCTGTCTCTATGCCAGTCAGAGTTGCCACATCAGCTTTCAGGCCTGTCACACCCGTGCCTCGTCTCATGGCTTCTTTGATTTCGTATAGACCACGCCTAGTCAGATCGTCAATGCCTTGGGAACCGTGCGAATGTCCACGTCAGCCAACCGGTCCCACCTGTCAGCCGTCAGATCCTGAGCCACGTCAGCGCACTCAGGCGCAGGTCAGATCGCGTGTGGGTCAGCACGCGGAAGGCGTCGGGTGGGTCCCGCGTGCCACGTCACCGTCGAAGAAGAAGAAGCCTACTGAACGCGTGGGTCCCAGCGGCACGTGCTGGTGTCGCTGTCGCCTGCTGCTCTCCACGTCTGCTTCTCTCTCCCTTTTTCTGTCAAACCGCAAGCCAGAGAGGCTGTTTCTCTCTCTCCGTTTTGTTTCTTCAACGCACCAAAGAGACAGCGCTCTCTTTTTATTTGTTTTTCTTTTTTTTTTTTTCTTTTTTTTTTGTTTAAGATAAGCCGTCACCTCCTAAGTTTCTCCTCTCTCCTTTGGTTTGCATTTATAGAGTAAGAGAAGAGAGTTAGGGTTTTCACGTTTTGCAGAAAAATCCACACACTTTCTTTATTTCCTTCCTTTAATTGATCTGAATTTATTTCTTTCTCTTTCTTTCTTTGCTTCCTTTTCTGCTCACCACGTGCTGCTGCATACACAAAATAATACCTGAAATTAGGATTTTTAAATAAAATAAATTAAATCAGTTTAAAATTAATTAAACTAACTTTATATCATATTAGCGTATAAAAATCCATTTAAAATTTATTTGTCGCAATTTTAACTCAGCAAAACAATAAAATCGATAAATCAATTATTTTACTTTGTTTGTTGATTTTCTTTCACAATTCTTTACTTTTTGCATCAAAAATATTATTTCTTCAAAAATAATTAATTAAATGAAATCCTATAGAAATATAATGAATTATAGACAATATCAACGAAAACAAGCCATTTAAATAGGTAAATGAGTACAAATATTTGTATATAAATTCGACACATCAAATACCCCCAAACTTAAGATTTTGCTTGTCCTCGAGCAAAAAGTAGAATCATAAACAAGGGAATAGTAATAGTAGGCTCAACCCATTACACTAAAAAAAATCTTATCATGCAAGCATCAAAATTGCAATTAAAAATATAAACAATTGCAAATAAAGTAAAACTAAGCATACCCACTTTCTCCAGTGCAATTATTTATTCATAATTTCCAACCCAATCGCATTTGTCATGCAATTAATGTAATTATAGTATGCAACAACTTAATCTGTGATTATCCCTTCTCACTACTACAAACCGAGTAGCAAACTAGAGGGTTTTTTTTTTTTTTTCCCCGTCTCTTCTTTAAGTTGTCACTTGCCTTTTAACGCGAATGCAAAACATTTGTGATGAATTCACCCGGTTACTCAACAAGTCACAAACTTAAAGTGCTTTGCATACTCTTATTTCAGGTTGCTGTTCTACGTAAGTGTAGACATTTGTGATCAATACCCCTAGTTGCTAAGCAACTCAAAACATTGGAGTAGATTGACTTTATTCATAAATATATATTTTTTTTCATTATTACTCTATTTACTTAAACTCTGTTTAGGACTAGATCAAAGGGGATAATCACGAGAAAAAGCATCACATTTGTCTTTTATGTATAATAGCATGACCCACACAATTTTGTAAGAAATTTTGAAGTTCAATAATCCTAAAGTAAATAAGTATGCGTAATATTGCTTTATAAAAAAAATTGTTTATACCAAAAAAAAATTGTTTCAATGCTTATCACAATAAAGAACTCAAAAGTGTAAAGGTAAGCCTAATTATAATCCTTTTGTTTTGTTTTTCTTTTCAAAAAAAAATAAAAAGTAAAAAAAAATTTGTAAACCTTCCCCCAAACTTAAATATCACATTGTCCTCAATGGGAAAGGAAAAGAAAAACAAAAAGAATGCAAAAAGTTTAGAATATCTCCCCTGATTCGTCTTTAATTTTCTGCACGCGCGACGTTCAGTATTTTGGCGATATCTGGAGCTGTAGATGTCCAAATGGGCTGAATTTTATTTTGCTGGAAAGCTAAGACGATAGGCTACAACTTCTCTTTGAATCAGTTTTCCAGATTTTGACTCCAAACTGCTCAAAAACAGCCATCAATGTATGTGTTCAAAACAGCTCCGCCTGGCGACTTTCAAAATTGATGCAATCCTACAAGATAAAATCAAAATTTAAAATAAAATAAACTAAAAGATAAATCAAAACTAAATGCAATAAAATAAAACATGGGTTGCCTCCCAAGAAGCGCTAAGTTTTAAGTCTTCAGCCAGACATGGGGGTGAGATGGTTAAGTAACGCCAAGATCCAACAACATTAACACATCCTTTCTAATTTTTCTCTTCAGATGTGGATCAGGTTCAAGTTCCAGTTTGAGGCGTTTTCTTCGTGATGATGATGTCATTGATTCTCCCACCTCTTTGAATTTTTGCTGCAAAAATGAATAAATTGAAGGTTCAGCATCCAAGTACATTACATGTTCAAAAATATTTTCTTTTTCAGGTTCAAAATTTGTTGAATTTGTTGAACATACTTCAATTGGTGATTTTTCAAATTTAGCCTTATGTTTCTCGCCCACAATTAAATTAGCTTTACTTACTTGAATATACGACTGTTCTTCAGGAGGAAAATTTATAGAATTAAAAACATCAAAAGTTACTTGCTCATGCTGAATTTGTTCCTCCACAATTTGTTCAATCTCACTTTGCTTTTCAACCACATCACCATTTTTTTCCTGTGGTTGCTCAATTGTACTCCCATTGCTTAGTGTTATCGCTTTGACATGCTCCGTGGGGTTGACAACTGTGTCGCTTGGTAATATTCCTGCAGTTCTTTCATTTAAAATATTTAAAATTTGATCAATTTGTACCTCAAGATTGTGAATGGAAGCCGAAGTTGAATTTGCAATATTTTGAATTGTCGAATCTGTCTTTTGTATATATTGCATGAACACCTCTTCTAATGTCGGCTTCTTTTCTGGCTGTGGAAAATTTTGAGGTTGTATAACTGCTCCTTGATTGTTGTTCCATGGATAATTGGGGGTGTTTCTCCATTCTGAATTGTATGTGTTTGCATAATGATTGTTTTGCATTTGATAGTTTGACACAAAATTTTCATGTACGGCATTTGATGGAGCAAAAGGGTTCCCCACTTGACACTCTGAACTTGAATGATTTCCTGCACAAAGATCACAAATCATATTAGAATGAATAGCATTAAAATTTATATTTTCTACTTGTTTATATAAAATATCATTTTTTGCATTTAAAGTATAAAAAGGATCAAGTTCAAAAACTCCAGCCACTTTTCTTGGCATCGTTCTCTCTGAAGACCACTGGTAATGATTTGATGCCATATCCTCTAAAAGATCATAGGCTGCTTGGTAAGTTTTGCTCATCAGTGCACCACCAGCTGCTGCGTCAACCATAAATCTATGTGTAACTCCCAAACCATTATAAAATGTTTACATTTGCAGCCATTTTGGTAGTTCATGATGAGGACACTTTCTCAATAACTCTTTAAACCTTTCCCATGCATCATACAAAGACTCGGTCTCAAATTGAGTAAATGTGCAAATATCATTTCTTAGCCTTGCGGTCTTTGCTGGTGAAAAATACTTGGCTAGAAACTTTTGTGCAAGTCCCTCCCAAGTAGTAATACTACCGGGTGGTAGATAATGTAGCCAAGTCTTCGCCTTATCTCGTAGGGAAAAAGAAAAGAGTCTCAGTCTAATTGCATCGTCTGATACACCGTTGTGCTTGAAAGTGTCACAAATTTCTAAAAAATCTGCAATGTGAGCGTAAGGATCCTCGTGTGGTAGTCCCCAAAATTGAACAGTCTGTTGAATCAATAGAATTATCTCCGGTTCAATCTCAAAATCGTCAGCTTCAATAATCGGCTTCTTTATGCTTGACTCATAAATTGAGGGCATAGCATAGTCTCTCAAAGGCCTATTTTCATCGTTCGCCATGATAATTCACTGTATGTCCTGAAATGTAAGTATCGAAAAAGAAAAAAAATAGAAAAACAAAAAAAACTAAAATAAGAAAAATAAAATAAAAAAAAGTAAAAGTTAGTCAAAAGAAAATAAAGATGATAATAAAATAAAAATAATTACAAAAAAAATCTAAATTAGCAATAATCTAGCAGTTTTCAATATCAATAAAAGAATAACTAGTCCCCGGCAACGGTGCCAAAAACTTGATGTTGATATTTGCAAGTGTACAAAATTGCACAAGTAATATAGATAGATGAGTAGAGTGTCGAACCCACAGGGACTAGATATTTTACTGAGTACCGATATCACTAGATTAATCACTATTTGGAAGATCAAATTTTATAAGGATAAAATTACTAAATTAAATTAATCTAACTAAATCTAACTAAATTGGTGAAGAGGGAGAGGGCTGTGAAACGATGAAGCACTTGTACTTTGTTTAATAGTAAAATTAGTTCTAGGGCTCTTGGTTTACCTCGTTTATCACACACACAAATTATAATTCCTTATAAATAAAAATATTATCTTTCCCAAATTGTCGACCAAAATCCTAAAGATATTAACCACTCTATCAACGTAGTCTAAAAATTATTCTCAACTAATTCTTCGCCTATCCATCAAATTATTAATTGAGAAATTGAATTTCTTAACGGTCACGTCCTCCAATATACGGTCTTAATTTTTATTAATCACAAATAACCTGTTCGGTCTCTTTATGATTTTAAAAATCATACAAATGTCTATCCACCATGTTGTACGCATAAATAATAAAAATTAAAACACAATCAGGAAAAATAGAGTAATAATAAGAAATTAAAATTTGTGTTCTACAAAACTTGGATACACCTTAGCCTCTAGAACAATAAATTCAGTTCATATTTGTTTGAGATTGCATGGTAAAAATTAGAAAAGAAGAGATACAAAAAAATATAGAAATGATGCAAACCAAAGTCTTTATCTCTCTTCTGTCTCTATGCCAGTCAGAGTTGCCACATCAGCTTTCAGGCCTGTCACACCCGTGCCTCGTCTCATGGCTTCTTTGATTTCGTATAGACCACGCCTAGTCAGATCGTCAATGCCTTGGGAACCGTGCGAATGTCCACGTCAGCCAACCGGTCCCACCTGTCAGCCGTCAGATCCTGAGCCACGTCAGCGCACTCAGGCGCAGGTCAGATCGCGTGTGGGTCAGCACGCGGAAGGCGTCGGGTGGGTCCCGCGTGCCACGTCACCGTCGAAGAAGAAGAAGCCTACTGAACGCGTGGGTCCCAGCGGCACGTGCTGGTGTCGCTGTCGCCTGCTGCTCTCCACGTCTGCTTCTCTCTCCCTTTTTCTGTCAAACCGCAAGCCAGAGAGGCTGTTTCTCTCTCTCTCCGTTTTGTTTCTTCAACGCACCAAAGAGACAGCGCTCTCTTTTTATTTGTTTTTCTTTTTTTTTTTTTAATTTTTTTTGTTTAAGATTAGCCGTCACCTCCTAAGTTTCTCCTCTCTCCTTTGGTTTGCATTTATAGAGTAGGAGAAGAGAGTTAGGGTTTTCACGTTTTGCAGAAAAGTCCACACACTTTCTTTATTTCCTTTCTTTAATTGATCTGAATTTATTTCTTTCTCTTTCTTTCTTTGCTTCCTTTTCTGCTCACCACGTGCTGCTGCATACACAAAATAATACCTGAAATTAGGATTTTTAAATAAAATAAATTAAATCAGTTTAAAATTAATTAAACTAACTTTATATCATATTAGCGTATAAAAATCCATTTAAAATTTATTTGTCGCAATTTTAACTCAGCAAAACAATAAAATCGATAAATCAATTATTTTATTTTGTTTGTTGATTTTCTTTCACAATTCTTTACTTTTTGCATCAAAAATATTATTTCTTCAAAAATAATTAATTAAATGAAATCCTATAGAAATATAATGAATTATAGACAATATCAACGAAAACAAGCCATTTAAATAGGTAAATGAGTACAAATATTTGTATATAAATTCGACACATCACCTGTCAATTGTACTGAGAAAGATCGAAGGCTTACATTTGTAGAATGATCATCCTGTACTGCATTTTGTGCATTTGATCACACAATGTAATGACCCGCTACACTCATAGATGAGTCAAGTGTCTGCCACTAAATCCTCTGACAGCCAAATCAGTCTAAGTGAGTATGACGGTTTAATAATAAAAACTTGTAGCAAATTAGTTAAACAACTGCATCTGACTCATTTTAAGGATATTAAAATTTTTACGATATAAGTGAAGTACAGTTTCACAATCAAGAATGCAGCAGTAAATGCACTTTCCAACAACTAATCCATCTGTTTCTTTCGAGTAATTTCGACATGAAGATCAAATTTCTGTTTCTGGCATAAACACTGAGTTTAAGAAAATTTAGAATTTCCAGTTTAAGTCCAAACACGATTATTGAAGAATATTTTTAGGAAAAAGGAATTCATATTAGTCTACATTGCAGATATCATCAATATGTTGAGAAGGATGAAGATTAACATACTTTTTATATTAAAAGATAGGAAAATCAAAAAGGGCACAACAAAACATCGAATCAGAACTGAACTATAGAAACTTAATGTAGAACAAAATGAAAAAGCAGAGGAGAGAATTGCATCTGTCAACAGTAATTTGATAAATTTATCAATAACGTATATTACATGTTATATACTCCACATACAGCTGCCAAAATTTTTGACCGGTGCTTAAGGATTACAAATAAAATTTTTGAAAGGCTGCTACCTCGCAGAATTGAAAGGCTTCAATACCCTTCCTGAAAAGAAACGGCTTTGTAATGATGGGTGGCCATTACATATTTAAAGTCATTTTCAGTTTTTGATACAGTCTTTTTCAGTTTTTTATATACATTCATTTTCAGTTTTGAGATGAATGGACGGAACCAAGGCAGTTTAACCCCAATCTCTGCTATAAATACAAGCCATCCCAAAGAGTTGAAGACCACAGAAAACCAAGTGAGACTACTCCAATCAAGAGCGATTGTTGGTGACTGTTTTCTTTGTGAGAGAGAGATAGTTTATCCCTCATTTGTAATATTCTCTGGTGATAGTGGAGTAGCCGTGCATTGTTCCGTGGACGTAGGAGAATACTCCGAACCACTTCAATCTTGTGCTGTGTGATTGTGTTTTGTCTATTTTTATTAGATCTTCTATTCTGCTGCGTGTGTGTTACATTTTTCAGAAGAGTGTGCGCACATAAATTGGTATCAGAGCTTTTGGTGGAGATCTTGATTTGAGACAGAAATGGCTGGAGACGAGGCTGGCACTTCGAGCACTAAAGTGGCTTCGGTGGTGACTGTCCAGAGCACAAAGATCGATGTTGCAAAATTCGATGGTGTATTCAACTTTGGCATGTGGATGTGCGAGATGAGGGATGCACTCAACGCACAGAATCTGGAGGAAACTCTGGAATTGGAGGAACCTCCAAAAGAAGTCAAAGAATCTGGTTGGAAGAAGATGAATCGTTCTGCATGCGGTGTCATTCGGTCTTGTCTGACACAAGACATCAAATACCTTGTCATGAACGAGATATCGGCAAAGAAGTTATGGGACACGCTGGTTAACAAGTACCTGACCAAGACTGCAGAGAGTTGTCTTCATCTGAAGCAGAGGCTTTACGCGTTCTGCATGAGGAGGGGTGCTTCTATCGGTGAACACCTAAACACTTTTACTAAGCTTCTTGCTGATTTGTTAAATGTCGAGGTGAAGGTGGAAGATGTAGCGCCCCGATTTCCAATACTGGAAAAACCGAGACACGAGCCAAGACCTTTTCTTCAATTAGTCACAATACACAGAAAAACAGGAGAATTTAAAACTTTTTATTCAACACCCAATGTATTACAAGTCTGAATATTATACAACTGCAATACCTTCCAAGTATTACAACCTTCAACATCTTACATCAGAGTACTTTTCAACTAATGGATAATCAACACCCATTTTACATCGGAACTAAATATAACATTGACTCCTTGCTTTCCTTGCCTTGAGTCCTCCTGAATCTCGCCCTTGTACTTCGGCGATCCAATACCTATGGAAGTGGGGACGTCTGTAACGCCCCGCCCCAATACTCAGACAATTTTAATATTTTTATGAAATACAAATTAGATACTATGTAGTACAACTGCCCACCACAGGCTGCCACTCAAAAGGTGGTTAACCGAATTGGTGACTCTTGATCATTGGCTAATTATATTTATACTCAAATTATCATATCAAACTTCCCATGTGGGACTAAATTTCTCAATCTCAACCTCAAATTCTCAAATCCGCGCAGACCAGTCGACTGCTAATCCAACCAGCCGACTGTTCGCTGCCAGATCTGGGGTATTACATACACCCCACCGTAGAAATCAGCGTCCTCGCTGAGTACAGGGCACACATCTAGTGTAGGATCCGCCCTTTCTAGCCGATGTAGTATAGTCGTCTATCCCGGAGATCAGTCACTCTCAACACCGCAGACGGATACCCGGCTATCAATCACTACCTGTGATTCTCAACACCGCAGAGTATACCCAACCCCGGAGATCAATGACTTTCAGCACCGCAGATCATACTGACCTCTACCACACCTGGTGTCGAAAGTCGGCTCTGATACCATTTGTAATGCCCCGCCCCAATACTCAGACAATTTAATATTTTTAGAAGACAAATTAGATACTATGTAGTACAACTGCCCACCACAGGCTGCCTCTCAAAAGGTGGTTAACCGAATTGGTGACTCTTGATCATTGGCTAATTATATTTATACTCAAATTGTTCTTATGCATATCCCATGTGGGACTATATTTCTTAATCTCTTTCTCAAATCATTTTTTAATCCCGAATTAATCCCCAAACCGGAGCATTAATACCCAATTCCATATCAAATCTTTAAGATATATACCAAATCCCATCTGAATATATTCTTAACGAAGATGATGACATCATCTTCATCAACCAACCAAACAATTCAACATATATCTCCACCAAACCGTGGTATATATTTCAATCAATACCGGATTTTATAAATCCTTCCTATAGAACAATTCTATAGGACCAATCTCAAATTCCCTTTATTATATATTTCAAATCATATATATATTTCAGAAATACGGGGTATTACATACAACCCACCTCTGTAGCGCCCCGAATTTCTAATAAGATATCTTAGAAAATACGTGGCACATTCCCAGCGATCCACTTCAATACAATATTAAACATAACCAACACCACTAAAATTTTCAACATTTATTACAACAAACTTTTACAAATCACAGCGGAATTCAAAATAACTCAAACAATGTTTTCTTTTTATTTACAACCCAAATTTATCTCAAAACTGCTATTACAATTCTACACAAATCACTTAAGAATCAATTTATCTCAAATATGCCTCTAGCATCCAAACCTCCATCACTAAGCAACATGTGAGGCTAGAGATGATCCCTAACCCCAAAACTAACGGGGTCAGCCATAAATGGTGTGAGAGATATAAAAACAAACACACAACATAAAGATCATACCTCATAAATTCTCAAACAACAGGTACTAAATAAGAATATGGAAAGTACGAAATGACAGATAACATAAAACATCAAGTGGAGCTAAGCTAAGTGTCAGGTGTAGGAAACAGGAAAACCACGTGCATAAGACCAAGCCAAGAAAACACAATTTCTATATGCAGACTCTCTAATGCGTACTTGTCGAAGTCTATGCATCCCATTCTACATAGGTTCGGTGCAAGCCCTTAACGTCTTCTCTTCATAGGGTTCAATTCCCGCATTATGAACTAATCCTAACACGATGACTACTACGAGATAAAGATAAACTATGGATAGTATCTCATGCCCGATAATTTCGGAGATGGATCCCACACCCAAGATATTTCACTTGAATAATTCCGGAGATCAACCCACACCGAAACATTGACACGTCACCACACGAATACCACATGTGCTTCACCTCGACTCCGATAATTCCGGAGATCAATCCCACACAACAAGTAGTTACCGTGATAATTCCGGAGATTGTCCCACACCACAAGACTGTGATAATTTCGGAGACATATCCCACACCACTAATAATCTACTGTGATAATTCCGGAGATTAAATTCCACACCGAAAGCCATACTGAGGTTCTTGACTTATGTTCCCGTTCATCATATCACCACTAGTGCCTGTCCTTATCATTTTTGGGTTAATTAATTACTTAACGAATCTCCTAGAGTGGTGTACTCTACCGGCCTAAATTCAAAACTCAATAACTGAAATGCCACAATGGGCCTCAACAAATAACTCAACACCGGTATACTAGGGTCACACACCTCTAGAAACTCAAACTCAAAAAGTCTAAACCGAAGTTCCTCTGAACAAAGTGGCTCAATTGAATGTCTCAAATCAGATACTTATCTGAATATCTCAAAGTCAATTGCTTAATCAAATACTGAACTGAATGTCAAGTATATACTGAATTATCTGAAAAACTAATCATTCGAAATAGCACTAAAGTTTACAAAAATCCTTCAGTACCAGTCGACTTATACTGTAGTAAGTCGACTGTCCAGAGGACAAAT
Organism: Hemerocallis citrina; assembly: GCA_017893485.1. NCBI lineage: Eukaryota > Viridiplantae > Streptophyta > Magnoliopsida > Asparagales > Asphodelaceae > Hemerocallis > Hemerocallis citrina. The sequence goes on from CM030364.1 coordinate 259,768,247, forward strand.
ATCCAAAATTTCACAAAAATAAACTAAGTCATATAATTCGACTTAAGAAAAGGGATCAGTCGACTTACCCGAGGTAAATTCCAATAATCTTCTCAAAATTATTCTAAGTATATAAGTCGACTTAAGGAGTCCTAGGTCGACTGTCCAGAAAGGACTAATAATTTTACAAAAAATAAATTCCTCAGTGAATCAGTCGACTGCCTACGAGCTAGGTCGACTGTCCAGAACGACTTTTTCAAAGATTCTAAAAATACAGTATCAGACTCGTACCAGTCGACTGTACGGTAGGCCAGTTGACTGTCGGCCTACAGTTCTCAAAATTTAGGTCTGATTACAAAATCAAATATGGAGTTCTCTAATGATTCAATGTTTATGAAAATAGTTCGTTTTCAGGAAAAATGATAAATCTCAACAAATCCTCATCATGTATATGTATATATTACTCAAACATCAAATATGTCAAAATTCAAGTTCTCATATTCTAAATCACAATTTCTTTCATTAGGGTTTTACAAGGTCTAACTTTCTTTCACAAATCTAAATCAAAGTCTGATTTATAAATTCAATGCCCAGAGATGTTCATACTCAAATCTCAACATGCTTTTAGCAACACAATTTTAATAATGAAGATCTACTATTCCATCCACAATTATTCACATGATTCGTATCACAATACAAGATCTAAATCGTTCACAACATCAAATCAATACATCATTGATACTTGCACGCATAGATCAACAACAAGACAAATTTCTATCATTCACAACATCAAAACAAACAACAAAACAAATTTTTATATCACTCACCTTGGATTAAGAAAAGTCCACGAAAAAGTCCTCCTTTTGCTAGATCCAAAAAAACTCCTTTCAACACCAAAATAAATCTCCACTAAAATTCTGTATTTCAGAAATGATGGCTGGAGAGAAAGTCCTTTAAATATCCGGGATTGAATATTAGGGTTTTACCCACACTTTTGCAAAACAATCCTTTCCAAAATACAATTTACATATATAGTTCTATCCTTGGAAATTCCATCAAAACTCATTTAAATTAGAATTTAAAAGAAAATATACATTCTAAATCCCAATCAATACTGTTCAAAACGTCCAGAATGTCCATTTTGCACTTTAACCCCCAAAAATGTCAATTTTGCAAAAAGGTCATTCTTTTCTCAAAAATTGCAAATAGTTCCAATTAATTTCAGAAAAATCTGGAAAAATACTAATTAAATCTCAAATATTAAATAATGATTTTTCATAAAGAAAACTAAAATTTCAAACTTCTCATAAAAGTATTTGCACGTGTTTTGCACGTGTATGAAGATAAAATCTTTTAGAAAATCTTAATTAAATCTCCAAAACATCAATTTAAATTCATTTTCAAATATAAAATAATATTTGAAAATACGGGGTTCTACATCACTCCCTCCTTAGAAGAGTTCCGTCCTCAGAATTATCACTAATGAGTCCAAACAATATATCAACAAAGAAGTCAACATCCCATAAATGGAAACATAATTCAAACAATTGTATAAGACAACTCAATCAAAATAAAAGAAATACAACTCAAATCAAAGTACCTATCATTCAAAGAATAACAATCACATAACAGAAATACACTCATACAAAAAGCTCAGGGAAGTCCTTCTGCATGCGATCCTCTGGCTCCCAAGTAGCCTCCTCGAACTGCTGATTCCTCCACAATACCTTGACCATAGGTATCACCTTGCGCCTGAGAACTTTCTCCCTACGGTCAATGAACTCAACAGGCTGTTCCTTGTAACTCAAGTTCACCTGTAGACCTTCAGGAATCTCTACCAACTGATGATTCTGATCTGGCACATACTTCCTCAATAATGACACATGGAATACATCATGCACTTGTGCCAACTCCTCTGGAAGCTTCAATCTATAGGCGGTCTTGCCAATCCGCTCCATGATCCTGTATGGACCAATATACCTTGGCACCAACTTGCCTCCCTTACCAAACCTGATCACTCCTTTGGTCGGAGAAACCTTGAGAAAAACTGCATCCTCAGCCTCAAACTCCAAGTCTCTTCGTCGAGTATCAGCATAACTCTTCTGCCGACTCTGAGCCTCGACCAACCTCTTGCGAATCTGTTCAATCTTCTCGGATGTCTGCTGTACGATCTCAGGACCATACATCTGCCTCTCGCCAACCTCATACCAACAAAAAGGTGTCCTGCACCTCCGCCCGTACAAAGCCTCATACGGTGCCATCCCAATACTCGCATGGTAACTGTTGTTATAAGCAAACTCAACCAATGCCAAGTATCTCTCCCAACTACCACCGAAATTCATAACACAAGCCCTCAATATATCTTCCAGCACTCGATTCACCCTCTCTGTCTGACCATCGGTCTGTGGATGAAAAGCGGTACTGAAATCAGTTCTGGTGCCTAAAGCTGCTTGTAGGCTCTTCCAAAACCTTGAAGTAAACCTTGCATCTCTGTCGGAAACAATCGACACAGGAACTCCATGAAGTCTCACAATTTCACCAATGTACAACTTAGCCAATTTCTCCATCGACCAAGTAATCTTCATGGCTAGAAAGTGAGCCGACTTAGTCAAACGGTCCACGACAACCCAAATCGAGTCATTGCCCTTCGAACTCCTCGGCAAACCTGTGATGAAATCCATACTGATATTCTCCCACTTCCACTCCGGAATGGGCAACGGCTGTAACAAACCTCCAGGTCTCTGATTTTCTGCTTTGATCTGCTGACAAGTCAGACACCTTGCCACAAAATCTGCTACATCCCTCTTCATACCAGACCACCAAAAATGCTGTTTGATGTCCCTGTACATCTTCGTGCCTCCTGGATGAACTGACAACAATGTACTGTGTGCTTCCTGCAAGATACTCTTTCTCAAATCTGCATTATCTGGAACACACAACCTCTCACCCAACCAAAGAATTCCATCTTGGACACGAAACTCTGATAGCTTGCCCTCTGAAACCTGTTGCAACATCTTCTGAATCTCTGAATCTGATCTCTGACCTTCCACAATCCTCTCTCTCAAGGACGGTTGTAACCTCAACTGAGCCAAAGATGCCCCTAAACCCTGCAGCACCACCTCGATACCTGCCTGATCGATCTCTGCTGCCAACTCACTTCGAGTAGTGATCAAACTTGATAAACTACTATTCCTGCTAAGTCCATCAGCCACCACATTCGCCTTGCCCGGGTGATACTTGATTTCAGGACGAATGTCTTCCAATACTTCCAACCACCTTCTCTGCCGAAGATTAAGATGTAGCGCCCCGATTTCCGACACTGGGAAACCGAGACACGAGCCAGAATCTTTTCTTCAATTAGTCACAATGCACAGAAAAACAGGAGAATTTAAAACTTTTATTTTCAACACCCAATGTATTACAAGTCCGAATATCATACAACCGCAATACATTACAATAGTGTTACAATAATACCTTTACAATTCCAAGTATTACAACCTTCAACAAATTACATCAGAGTACAAGAATGAAGGACAACACTTGGTAACTCTCACTTGAGTACTTCTCAACTAACAGATAATCAATATGTATACTGCAGCGGAACTAAACATAACACTGACTCCTTGCTTTCCTTGCCTTGAGTCCTCCTGAACCTCGCCTTTGTACTTTGGCGATCCAGTACCTATGGAAGTGGGGACGTTAGTATTCACTGACGCTTAAAGGCTGATCATATAGCAGCGAATCTTCCAAACAATATACAAAATATAGCAATGGTATTGGTGTAGTTTAAGTGTTTGTGAGTGCTAGGACTAGACTCTAATGCGATATTTAAATAGAACTAGGATGCTCCTATTCTAATGTCAGCAAGTCTCCGAAGCAACATGCATCCCATACTACATGCGCCCCATCTCAAGCCGTTTCTCCATATAGGGATTTGAACCTGCGTTATGAATTCTAATTGTACACAACCTGTTCCTGACATAATACTACATGACTGGCGAAGTTGCAGGTACGGTCTAGTCCCGTTACTGCAGTCAATAGTGGTGTCCTTGTTTGCCACTATTGCCCGGCTGCACCGGACCCCGCTCAAAAGCTAACACGAACTACAAGATACTCGCAACCTTCTTTCGTGCCTTCAACTGGTCATGAGAAAGCATAGAACCTAACAGAGTCGAAGGGTCTATTCCCTAGGAACCCTCTCGTTCTTATCATGGCATATTCATGAATTAACAATCAGGATACGCAACCCATGTCCCCAACTAGTGAGAAGGCATCGTACGTATCCCTTTTGACAGGAAGGTATAACCCAATAACACCACCTGGTTTGCCTCCAGGGACGAGTGAGTCGTAAGGTGCCCCCTACAACCGACTCCTCTCTTCCGGCAAAGGTTTTAAGTAATGATCTTTATAAGTCACTACCCTAATAATGTCCCTAACCCTGAACACTCCTCGGGGGGGGGGGGGGGGGGGGGACAGTATTATAACCACAATATGCTAGGCCTTAATTTAGACTTTGCAAGACAACTCTACTAGGTTGCCCAACCTAGATTTACCAGAACCCTTCGGGATCCGGTTCGTGGCTTATCGATCCAAGACCTCGACAAATGCGAATATATATGCATGCCACTGTACTTCCAACTAGACATGAAAAAGCACCGTATGTGTCCCTTTTCTAACCAAACAAGCGAGACACGGCACCGTGCTTCCAACTCGACATGAAAAAGCATTGCACGTGTCCTTCTTCTAGAGAGTGCAACAATTTACCCGCCTTAACTTAGACTTTGCAAGACCTCATCGGATCTACTCATAGCCTACAATACCTACGTACGAGCCAAATAAGCTACGTATAAGACCAATCGTTACATGCGGCCCGGGTCAGCCACGTATGAGACGACTACATACAAAACAACCATACAGGTAATCAAACCTAGAAGCAACCAACGTGCTTACTAACAAACTTGATCTTCTATACTTAGAAGCAACAGAAGGATCTATTAGTAGACTATGGTAGGCATTCTATTAATGAGAAGCCCGGAAGCGGCATGGCTTCTTATTGACATAAACTATAACAAGGAGTTATTACTATGATTACACATGATTTCTCCTTATTACTTAACCTATAGGAGTTCAAGCATGGCACACAATTGTGAGTGTCCACCTACGACAATTTAATTATGGTACATAACATAACCACTAACCATAATACTCCTACAATATTCTAAGCATGGTAGATTAATTCCTACCTTAACCTAAGCATGGCCTTTGTTAAACATGAGTATCTTCTAACTCGATCTTGGATAATGTTTAGGCCCGAACCTACACTACTTACGCAAGGACATCATCTAAGCATGAACATTATTATACATGAGCATCTACCAACTCAAGCATGGTAGATAATTTTAACACAAATCCTACAACATCCTAAGCATGAATATCATCCCTAAACATGATAGGAAATTTTAGAATAAATCCTACAACATTCTAAGCATAAATAGGCTAATCTAAACATGGTAGGAATTTTAGAATTAATCCTACAACATTCTAAGCATAAATAGGCTAATCTAAACATGGTAGGAATTTTAGAATTAATCCTACAACATTCTAAGCATTATTAAACATGCTAGGTATTCTTTAGAATGAATCCTACAACATTCTAACCATAAAGCGTGGTAGGATATTTTTAGAAATCATCCTACAACTAGTTAAGCATGAAAACGTGGCTTCTAAATATTTTTAGAAGTGATCCTACAACATGTAAAGCATGAATATGGCTTCTAATATTTTTAGAAGTGATCCTACAACATGTAAAGCATGAATATGGCTTCTAAATATTTTTAGAAGTGATCCTACAACATGTAAAGCATGAATATGGCTTCTAATATTTTTAGAAGTGATCCTACAACATGTAAAGCATGAATATGGCTTCTAAATATTTTTAGAAGTGATCATACAACATGTAAAGCATGAATATGGCTTCTAAATATTTTTAGAAGTGATCCTACAACATGTAGAGCATGAATATGGCTTCTAATATTTTTAGAAGTGATCCTACAACATAAGTAGCATGAATATTGCTTCTAAATATTTTTAGAAGTAATCCTACAACATTAGTAGTATAAAAATGACTTCTAAATATTTTTAGAAGTAATCCTACAACATTAGTAGTATAAAAATGGCTTCTAAATATTTTTGGAAGCAATCCTACAACATTTTACTACTACTACTACTCCTATTTTAATCAAAACATAATTATCTACTACTACTACTACAACATACAACTTACTACTATTACTACTACTTCATTCTCATAAAAAAATCACAACATACAACTTACTACTATTACTACTACTTCATTCTCATAAAAATCACAACATACAACTTACTACTATTACTACCTTATTAATCAACATACATGCTACTACTACTTCATTTTATTACATACTACTACTTATTATTTTAGCTTACTACTTCTTAGTTACTTACTAATCTTTGTGATTACTAGTGATAAAGGAAAGATCATTTTATCTTATTTTACTTTACAACTAGTAAACATGAAAGGAAAGATTTTATTTCTACAACTAGTGATTAAAAGAAAAGGAAGATCTTTTTAATTAACTACAACTAGTGATTAAAATAAAAGAAAAGATCTTTTTAATTAGCTACAACTAGTGATTAAAAAGAAAAGAAAGATCTTTTTAATTAACTACAACTAGTGATTAAAAAGAAAAGAAAGATCTTTTTAATTAACTACAACTAGTGATTAAAATAAAAGAAAAGATCTTTTTAATTAGCTACAACTAGTGATTAAAAGGAAAAGATCTTTTTATTAGAACATATGCCTTTATTATTAGTCCAATGTTTAATCAAGTCCTACAACCCACAATGGTTGTAAAAGAATGTTCATATGCTATGTGTTTAAGTCCTACAACCAACAATGGTTGTATGTCCAACATTATGCAATATGTAAGTTTTTAGTCCCATGTCATACAAACAAAAACTACCATAACAAAGATGTAATCTTTATGTGCTTTAGTAGATATTACTACTACTTATTTACTCTTTACTCATCACCACATACAACAACTCAAAAACAAAACAAAACAAGAAGGTAAGAAGAAGAAGTCAAACAACAAACAACAAACAAACAAACAATCAAACAAAGAAAGCATGAAGAAACCCCCACCTTATTTTACTTTGTAGGAAGAACTTGCTAGCTAAACTTCTCCTTCCCCTAGCTTTAGGAATCTCTACCAAACCTACAAGAGAACTCTCAAATTAGCATAGTGTTCTCTCTTTCTTTTTCCTTTCCTTTCTTTCTTTCTTTTTGATCTTTCTAAAAATGAGACAAAGGTGAAGAAGGAGGGTATTTATAGGAGGAGAGAAGGGTGGGAAGTGCAAATTTGCACATACAACTTGCAAAAAGAACCTCCCACAAAAAAGGGACAAATTTACTAAGGGAGGTGTGATGTGGTGGAGGTGTGGTGTGGTGGAGAAAATGTTTCTAGAACGGTTTTTACTTAATCTTCTCATGCATACAAAAAATCCTAGATTAAGCCTCCTAATCAAACCCTAACCATCTAATTAGGTTGTCATGACTAGAAGAATAATTTTATCCATAAAATACATACCACATAATTTGTACAATGTACTAATCGACATACTACACGTATGTGCGCATATATGTCTGTATACCGAAAATATTCACATAATCCGTATAAAAATAATTTAATCTCGGAAATAATAATAAAATAAATTCTATTATTAATTCGGAAGATCACGACATCAATTTGATACGATACGGATGTATACTGGCTGATATCTGGATACAGACAATGTATATGAACAGACCGGGTGAAAATCACCAAAATAATTCTAATTTTGAAAATAATAATAAATTATAATAAAATAATAATAAAATAATAATTTATACCAGGTAATATCCGTTCGGGATATTACAATACTCCCTCCTTAGAATAGTTCTGTCCTCAGAACTACGTTAAGTTAGGAAACAGTCAAACATCCCTACCCTAATGATTCGGGGGAAAGAAAGCTTATGCTTCTTTCCGGCTCCCAAGTGGCTCATCCCCGAACCGGTTCTCCGAAGAACCCGACCTTTGCAATTCGGTAGCTACTCCCTCCTTAGAATAGGACATGACCTATGAATCATCACTTCCGACATTCGGAATTTTCTCCTGTGATTTGCTCCAGTTGACGCTCCAGATGTTGTAATCAACAGAACTAATTCTGGAGGTGCCTCCCGCACACACCTCAACTCTTGGAAAAATAACCTTAGACAAAGAATACGATGGACGAGGTTTGAACAAAATAGTTCCCTGGATTTCATATATATATAAATCCGACTGATTTCAAAAGGGTTACATCATTCATCACTCCTTAGTCCAAAACAAGTTTCAAAATACAACTCTAGTTGCACCCCCTTCCTTGCACACTGGTGATGACTTTCTTGCCTTCATTGGCATCATCTTTTACAAGCGCAAATATTCGTCCTTGGCGAAGCGGCTCCTTTCCCTTGTGGTTTACTCCTGGGGCCGATCTACTGCTATTCTTCTGGAACTGGGGACAATCCGGTCGGATATGACCAATCTTCCCACATTTGTAACAAACACGGGTATCCATCTGAGGGTCCTTCCTTGGGCACTGGCTCATAAAATGACCCTGCTCTCCACATAGAAAACAACTTCCTGGCTTGGCAGTTCCAAATTTGCCATCTGGTTTCTGAACCTTCTGCTTCCGCCCTTGGTTCTCGATCCCTGATGCTGGTGCAGATCTCTTTACCTCATTCCACTTCCCAATGTTCTCTTGCAGATTTGGTCCTCGGTTCATGTCAAGTTCTGTCGTTGCCGCACGGCGGACCAATTTCTCGAACCTCCGAATGCAAAGAGGCACCATCTTTGTTCTGAGTGCAGGTCTGAGCCCTTGCTCGAATCTCTTGGTCTTCTTGACCTCATCCTCTACCATTTCTGGAGCATAACGAGACAGTTGCGTGAACTTGGTCTCGTACTCACGAACTGTTAAGCTTCCTTGCTTCAGGTTGAAGAACTCCATAGCCTTGTCCTCCTGCACATCTAATGGAAAGTAGTGTGTCCTGAACTCCTCCAAGAAGTCTTCCCAAGTAATGGGTCCTTCACCCATGCCCCTTTTCACCGACTGCCACCAGACCCCGGCGTCTTTTTCCAGCAGAATGCTTGCCAACCGGACCTTGCTTTCATTTGGTGTCAGCATCACCTCGAACACGGTCTCTACTTGACGAATCCAATCGTCAGCCGCTGTCGGGTCCGCCTTTCCCTCAAAAATAGGTGGCCTCATTCTTCGGAATGATTCGACCATCTTAATGGGGTCGGTAGCCGCTGCTCCCTGATTACCTCCGGGTGCTCTCTGTTGCTGCATAGTGTTTCTGTTCGCCTCGGCTAGGTCTCCAATTGCCTGGTAAATACGAGCTAATTCCGCCCCTATATCCAGTCCTGTGCCATTTCCTCCACTACCCTCGCCCTCACTCTGGTTGTTCCTACCATTCCTGGTTTCGTGAGACATCTGGTGGAAGACAATAAATATGGGTATTAACCAAGGTATAGAAAATTTATAAGACATAAGTTGAAAGAACAACAATATGAATTATAATTGCCTACAACTAGCTAACGCCTGAATCCTAAAAGGCATCCAAGTTTAAATTTTTCTGTTGTGTTGGACTGTAAATTGAAGTTAGCTCTGATACCACTCTGTAGCGCCCCGATTTCCGACACTGGGAAACCGAGACACGAGCCAGAATCTTTTCTTCAATTAGTCACAATGCACAGAAAAACAGGAGAATTTAAAACTTTTATTTTCAACACCCAATGTATTACAAGTCCGAATATCATACAACCGCAATACATTACAATAGTGTTACAATAATACCTTTACAATTCCAAGTATTACAACCTTCAACAAATTACATCAGAGTTCAAGAATGAAGGACAACACTTGGTAACTCTCACTTGAGTACTTCTCAACTAACAGATAATCAATATGTATACTGCAGCGGAACTAAACATAACACTGACTCCTTGCTTTCCTTGCCTTGAGTCCTCCTGAACCTCGCCTTTGTACTTTGGCGATCCAGTACCTATGGAAGTGGGGACGTCAGTATTCACTGACGCTTAAAGGCTGATCATATAGCAGCGAATCTTCCAAACAATATACAAAATATAGCAATGGTGTTGGTGTAGTTTAAGTGTTTGTGAGTGCTAGAACTAGACTCTAATGCGATATTTAAATAGAACTAGGATGCTCCTATTCTAATGTCAGCAAGTCTCCGAAGCAACATGCATCCCATACTACATGCGCCCCATCTCAAGCCGTTTCTCCATATAGGGATTTGAACCCGCGTTATGAATTCTAATTGTACACAACCTGTTCCTGACATAATACTACATGACTGGCGAAGTTGCAGGTACGGTCTAGTCCCGTTACTGCAGTCAATAGTGGTGTCCTTGTTTGCCACTATTGCCCGGCTGCACCGGACCCCGCTCAAAAGCTAACACGAACTACAAGATACTCGCAACCTTCTTTCGTGCCCTCAACTGGTCATGAGAAAGCATAGAACCTAACAGAGTCGAAGGGTCTATTCCCTAGGAACCCTCTCGTTCTTATCATGGCATATTCATGAATTAACAATCAGGATACGCAACCCATGTCCCCAACTAGTGAGAAGGCATCGTACGTATCCCTTTTGACAGGAAGGTATAACCCAATAACACCACCTGGTTTGCCTCCAGGGACGAGTGAGTCGTAAGGTGCCCCCTACAACCGACTCCTCTCTTCCGGCAAAGGTTTTAAGTAATGATCTTTATAAGTCACTACCCTAATAATGTCCCTAACCCTGAACACTCCTCGGGGGGGGGGGGGGGGGGGGGACAGTATTATAACCACAATATGCTAGGCCTTAATTTAGACTTTGCAAGACAACTCTACTAAGTTGCCCAACCTAGATTTACCAGAACCCTTCGGGATCCGGTTCGTGGCTTATCGATCCAAGACCTCGACAAATGCGAATATATATGCATGCCACTGTACTTCCAACTAGACATGAAAAAGCACCGTATGTGTCCCTTTTCTAACCAAACAAGCGAGACACGGCACCGTGCTTCCAACTCGACATGGAAAAGCATTGCACGTGTCCTTCTTCTAGAGAGTGCAACAATTTACCCGCCTTAACTTAGACTTTCCAAGACCTCATCGGATCTACTCATAGCCTACAATACCTACGTACGAGCCAAATAAGCTACGTATAAGACCAATCGTTACATGCGGCCCGGGTCAGCCACGTATGAGACGACTACATACAAAACAACCATACAGGTAATCAAACCTAGAAGCAACCAACGTGCTTACTAACAAACTTGATCTTCTATACTTAGAAGCAACAGAAGGATCTATTAGTAGACTATGGTAGGCATTCTATTAATGAGAAGCCCGGAAGCGGCATGGCTTCTTATTGACATAAACTATAACAAGGAGTTATTACTATGATTACACATGATTTCTCCTTATTACTTAACCTATAGGAGTTCAAGCATGGCACACAATTGTGAGTGTCCACCTACGACAATTTAATTATGGTACATAACATAACCACTAACCATAATACTCCTACAATATTCTAAGCATGGTAGATTAATTCCTACCTTAACCTAAGCATGGCCTTTGTTAAACATGAGTATCTTCTAACTCGATCTTGGATAATGTTTAGGCCCGAACCTACACTACTTACGCAAGGACATCATCTAAGCATGAACATCATTATACATGAGCATCTACCAACTCAAGCATGGTAGATAATTTTAACACAAATCCTACAACATCCTAAGCATGAATATCATCCCTAAATATGATAGGAAATTTTAGAATAAATCCTAGAACATTCTAAGCATAAATAGGCTAATCTAAACATGGTAGGAATTTTAGAATTAATCCTACAACATTCTAAGCATAAATAGGCTAATCTAAACATGGTAGGAATTTTAGAATTAATCCTACAACATTCTAAGCATTATTAAACATGCTAGGTATTCTTTAGAATGAATCCTACAACATTCTAACCATAAAGCGTGGTAGGATATTTTTAGAAATCATCCTACAACTAGTTAAGCATGAAAACGTGGCTTCTAAATATTTTTAGAAGTGATCCTACAACATGTAAAGCATGAATATGGCTTCTAATATTTTTAGAAGTGATCCTACAACATGTAAAGCATGAATATGGCTTCTAAATATTTTTAGAAGTGATCCTACAACATGTAAAGCATGAATATGGCTTCTAATATTTTTAGAAGTGATCCTACAACATGTAAAGCATGAATATGGCTTCTAAATATTTTTAGAAGTGATCATACAACATGTAAAGCATGAATATGGCTTCTAAATATTTTTAGAAGTGATCCTACAACATGTAGAGCATGAATATGGCTTCTAATATTTTTAGAAGTGATCCTACAACATAAGTAGCATGAATATTGCTTCTAAATATTTTTAGAAGTAATCCTACAACATTAGTAGTATAAAAATGACTTCTAAATATTTTTAGAAGTAATCCTACAACATTAGTAGTATAAAAATGGCTTCTAAATATTTTTAGAAGCAATCCTACAACATTTTACTACTACTACTACTCCTATTTTAATCAAAACATAATTATCTACTACTACTACTACAACATACAACTTACTACTATTACTACTACTTCATTCTCATAAAAAAATCACAACATACAACTTACTACTATTACTACTACTTCATTCTCATAAAAATCACAACATACAACTTACTACTATTACTACCTAATTAATCAACATACATGCTACTACTACTTCATTTTATTACATACTACTACTTATTATTTTAGCTTACTACTACTTAGTTACTTACTAATCTTTGTGATTACTAGTGATAAAGGAAAGATCATTTTATCTTATTTTACTTTACAACTAGTAAACATGAAAGGAAAGATTTTATTTCTACAACTAGTGATTAAAAGAAAAGGAAGATCTTTTTAATTAACTACAACTAGTGATTAAAATAAAAGAAAAGATCTTTTTAATTAGCTACAACTAGTGATTAAAAAGAAAAGAAAGATCTTTTTAATTAACTACAACTAGTGATTAAAAAGAAAAGAAAGATCTTTTTAATTAACTACAACTAGTGATTAAAATAAAAGAAAAGATCTTTTTAATTAGCTACAACTAGTGATTAAAAGGAAAAGATCTTTTTATTAGAACATATGCCTTTATTATTAGTCCAATGTTTAATCAAGTCCTACAACCCACAATGGTTGTAAAAGAATGTTCATATGCTATGTGTTTAAGTCCTACAACCAACAATGGTTGTATGTCCAACATTATGCAATATGTAAGTTTTTAGTCCCATGTCATACAAACAAAAACTACCATAACAAAGATGTAATCTTTATGTGCTTTAGTAGATATTACTACTACTTATTTACTCTTTACTCATCACCACATACAACAACTCAAAAACAAAACAAAACAAGAAGGTAAGAAGAAGAAGTCAAACAACAAACAACAAACAAACAAACAATCAAACAAAGCAAGCATGAAGAAACCCCCACCTTATTTTACTTTGTAGGAAGAACTTGCTAGCTAAACTTCTCCTTCCCCTAGCTTTAGGAATCTCTACCAAACCTACAAGAGAACTCTCAAATTAGCATAGTGTTCTCTCTTTCTTTTTCCTTTCCTTTCTTTCTTTCTTTTTGATCTTTCTAAAAATGAGACAAAGGTGAAGAAGGAGGGTATTTATAGGAGGAGAGAAGGGTGGGAAGTGCAAATTTGCACATACAACTTGCAAAAAGAACCTCCCACAAAAAAGGGACAAATTTACTAAGGGAGGTGTGATGTGGTGGAGGTGTGGTGTGGTGGAGAAAATGTTTCTAGAACGGTTTTTACTTAATCTTCTCATGCATACAAAAAATCCTAGATTAAGCCTCCTAATCAAACCCTAACCATCTAATTAGGTTGTCATGACTAGAAGAATAATTTTATCCATAAAATACATACCACATAATTTGTACAATGTACTAATCGACATACTACACGTATGTGCGCATATATGTCTGTATACCGAAAATATTCACATAATCCGTATAAAAATAATTTAATCTCGGAAATAATAATAAAATAAATTCTATTATTAATTCGGAAGATCACGACATCAATTTGATACGATACGGATGTATACTGGCTGATATCTGGATACAGACAATGTATATGAACAGACCGGGTGAAAATCACCAAAATAATTCTAATTTTGAAAATAATAATAAATTATAATAAAATAATAATAAAATAATAATTTATACCAGGTAATATCCGTTCGGGATATTACATAAGATCCTTCTGTTGATAAATGTACTTCAGGCTCTTGTGGTCAGTGTACATATTAACCTTCTCACCATAAACATAATGCCTCCACAGCTTCAAGGCATAAATGATAGCTGCTAGCTCCAAATCATGCGTCGGATAATTCTTCTCATGCGGACACAATTGCCTCGAACCATAAGCAATAACCTTGCCTTCTTGCATCAAGACACAACCCAAACCTCTGAGAGATGCATCACTGTAGATATCATAATCATTCCCAGCTTGCGGCAAAGCTAAGATAGGTGCAGTAGTCAACCTTTCCTTTAACTCAAGGAAACTCTCCTCACACTTATCGGTCCACACAAATGCCATATTCTTCCGGGTCAAACCTGTCAAAGGAACTGTAATCTGAGAATAACCCTGGATAAATCTCCTGTAGTAACCAGCTAAACCCAAGAAACTTCTGACTTCCATCACAGACGTTGGCCTGGGCCAATCCTTCACTGCTTCAACTTTCTGAGGATCAGTAGCTACTCCCTCCTTAGAAAGAATATGATCAAGGAAAGCTACCTCAGACTTCCAAAACTCACGCTTCGACAACTTGGCATACAAGCTATGCTCCTGCAATTTCTGTAATACCGCTGTCAAGTGCATAGAATGCTCCTTCTCCGACTTCGAATACACCAAAATATCGTCAATGAAAACCACCACGAAGGAGTCAATAAATGGCCTCAAAACCCGATTCATCATATCCATGAACACTGCTGGCGCATTCGTCAACCCGAATGGCATTACCAAAAACTCATAAAGTCCATGACGAGTCCTGAAAGCTATCTTACTCACATCTTCCTTCTTGACTCGAACCTGATGATACCCCGATCTCAAATCAATCTTCGAAAACACAGCTGCTCCTCGAAGCCTGTCGAACAAATCATCAATCCGTGGCAGTGGATACTTGTTCTGAATAGTCACCCTATTCAACTCCCGATAGTCAATGCACATCCTCATTGACCCATCCTTCTTCTTGACCAACAACATTGGCACTCCCCACGGAGAAGAAATTGGCCTAATAAGCCCTTTGCTCAACAGCTCCTCAATCTGCTTCTTCACTTCATCTTGCTCTACAGGTGTCATCCTGTACGGAGCCTTAGAAATCGGCGCACTCTCCGGCTGAATATTAATGCAAAACTCTACATCTCTCTGTGGCAGTAATCCTGGGAAATCATCCAAGAACACCTTCGGAAAATTTCTGACAACCGGAATGCCCTTGACTTCATCTAAAATAGCCATCTTGGATACCATTGCAGCCACCTTCGGAATCTTCTTCTTCCCTTGGAAAGTCACTGCAGGTCCACCTGGTGCTTTCACCAACACCTCCTTCTGCTTGCATTCAATTGTGGCATCATATATTGCCATCCAATCAATGTCCACGATGACATCCACTCCTAAGACTTTCAGCTCGATCAAATCAATGCCGAGCAACCTCCCACCAATCTCGATATCACAGCCCTCGTAATATCGATCCGCAATCAATTCTTCACCTGACGGCGTTGCCACCGACAAAATCCTGCCTGGAAATAACTTAGGTTCCACACCGAAGATCTTTGCAAAATTTGGCGATTCAAAAGTACGAACCAGTGTCAAATAAAACCTTTGCCTTTATTCCATTAATTAAAACAACTTCTGTTACAATAAGAATGATACTCAATCTTAAATTGTTCTCAAATAAAGGTTTTACTTATTACATTGATTCAAAATAAAAAATCAGAATTCTTGCATACCCTGTATTACATCTTCCGAGTTACCAGTGTCTTCCTCGGTTAATGCAAATACTCGCCCTTGCCTCTTCTGAAATTTGTTCCCACCTGATCCATCCTTCCTCAATTGTGGACAATGGGGCTGAGAGTGTCCTGCCTGCCCACATTGGGAACAAATCTGCTTTGCCAACTTCGGACATGCTGACCTGTAATGTCCTGCCTCCTTGCAGTAATAACAAGTCACCCCTTGAGCTGCAGGTGCCTTCTGCACCGGATCACTGAACTTGGCCTGCTTCGCGGGGAATCCCTTCCCACTCTGGCCTTATGCTAGCCTCTTGTTCCGGTTCCATGTATCTTGCTTCTTCTGGAATTGGTCCATGTCCTCCTCGGTCATAGCTGCTCTCCTGACCAGCTTGTCGAACCGTCTGATACCCAACGGGATCATCCTCGACCTCAAGTTTGGCCTCAAGCCCTGCTCAAACTTTTTGGCCTTCTTTGCCTCGTCAACAACTAATTCTGGTGCATACCTCGAAAGCTGAGCAAATTTGGTCTCATACTCCCGCACGGTCATGCTGCCCTGCTGAAGGTTCAAGAACTCGGTCGCCTTCTTCTCCTGAACATCTAGGGGAAAGAAGCGATCTCTGAACTCCTCCAGAAAAGCTTCTCAAGTCAACGGCTGGTCTCCCAAAGTCCTTTTCACTGACTCCAACCAGATACCAGCATCCTTCTCAAACTGCATCGAAGCTAACTCCACCTTGCTGGCTGCCGGAGTCTCCGATACCTCGAAGATTGTCTCCATCTTCCTAATCCAATCATCTGCTGCGGTTGGATCATCTTGTCCCTCAAAGACTGGCGGTCTCATCCTCTTAAAGGATTCAATCTGCTTAATAGGGTCGGCATTAACCAATCCCTATCCAGCTCCATGATTTGGCTGCTGATTCTGCTGCTGCGCTTGCTGCTGTGCCACGTTGAATGCCATCAGCGTATTCAGGGTCTGATACACCTTGGCGAATTCAGCCTCAAGATCGATCCCATTTCCTCGGGAACTACCAGATCCATCCTCATTGTTGCCACCATTCCTGCCCCTGGGTGCAACCATTTGAATACTGCAAAACGAGGGAAAAGTTAGAGCATCACACACACAATTCAAACTCACATCAATATCCTTTGGAAAAACCTCAATTGTATCCCAAAGGTAAAACATCATATTCAGTTCTATGTGATACTCACTCTTTAATGTCCACACCTAGGTACTCACACTCTAGTGTCCACACCTAGGTTATTTTTATGTCATGTTTAGTATTACTATTGAAGCATGCTCTGATACCAACCTCTGTAGCATCCCGAATTTCTAATAAGATATCTTAGAAAATACGTGACACAGTCCTAGCGATCCACTTCAATACAATATTAAACATAACCAACACCACTAAAATTTTCAACATTTATTACAACAAACTTTTACAAATCACAGCGGAATTCAAAATAACTCAAACAATGTTTTCTTTTTATTTACAACCCAAATTTATCTCAAAACTGCTATTACAATTCTACACAAATCACTTAAGAATCAATTTATCTCAAATATGCCTCTAGCATCCAAACCTCCATCACTAAGCAACATGTGAGGCTAGAGATGATCCCTAACCCCAAAACTAACGGGGTCAGCCATAAATGGTGTGAGAGATATAAAAACAAACACACAACATAAAGATCATACCTCATAAATTCTCAAACAACAGGTACTAAATAAGAATATGGAAAGTACGAAATGACAGATAACATAAAACATCAAGTGGAGCTAAGCTAAGTGTCAGGTGTAGGAAACAGGAAAACCACGTGCATAAGACCAAGCCAAGAAAACACAATTTCTATATGCAGACTCTCTAATGCGTACTTGTCGAAGTCTATGCATCCCATTCTACATAGGTTCGGTGCAAGCCCTTAACGTCTTCTCTTCATAGGGTTCAATTCCCGCGTTATGAACTAATCCTAACACGATGACTACTACGAGATAAAGATAAACTATGGATAGTATCTCATGCCCGATAATTTCGGAGATGGATCCCACACCCAAGATATTTCACTTGAATAATTCCGGAGATCAACCCACACCGAAACATTGACACGTCACCACACGAATACCACATGTGCTTCACCTCGACTCCGATAATTCCGGAGATCAATCCCACACAACAAGTAGTTACCGTGATAATTCCGGAGATCGTCCCACACCACAAGACTGTGATAATTCCGGAGACATATCCCACACCACTAATAATCTACTGTGATAATTCCGGAGATTAAATCCCACACCGAAAGCCATACTGAGGTTCTTGACTTATGTTCCCGTTCATCATATCACCACTAGTGCCTGTCCTTATCATTTTTGGGTTAATTAATTACTTAACGAATCTCCTAGAGTGGTGTACTCTACCGGCCTAAATTCAAAACTCAATAACTGAAATGCCACAATGGGCCTCAACAAATAACTCAACACCGGTATACTAGGGTCACACACCTCTAGAGACTCAAACTCAAAAAGTCTAAACCGAAGTTCCTCTGAACAAAGTGGCTCAATTGAATGTCTCAAATCAGATACTTAATTGAATATCTCAAAGTCAATTTCTTAATCAAATACTGAACTGAATGTCAAGTATATACTGAATTATCTGAAAAACTAATCATTCGAAATAGCACTAAAGTTTACAAAGATCCTTCAGTACCAGTCGACTTATACTGTAGTAAGTCGACTGTCCAGAGGACAAATATCCAAAATTTCACAAAAATAAACTAAGTCATATAATTCGACTTAAGAAAAGGGATCAGTCGACTTACCCGAGGTAAATTCCAATAATCTTCTCAAAATTATTCTAAGTATATAGTCGACTTAAGGAGTCCTAGGTCGACTGTCCAGAAAGGACTAATAATTTTACAAAAAATAAATTCCTCAGTGAATCAGTCGACTGCCTACGAGCTAGGTCGACTGTCCAGAACGACTTTTTCAAAGATTCTTAAAATACAGTATCAGGCTCGTACCAGTCGACTGTACGGTAGGCCAGTCGACCGTCGGCCTACAGTTCTCAAAATTTAGGTCTGATTACAAAATCAAATATGGAGTTCTCTAATGATTCAATGTTTATGAAAATAGTTCGTTTTCAGGAAAAATGATAAATCTCAACAAATCCTCATCATGTATATGTATATATTACTCAAACATCAAATATGTCAAAATTCAAGTTCTCATGTTCTAAATCACAATTTCTTTCATTAGGGTTTTACAAGGTCTAACTTTCTTTCACAAATCTAAATCAAAGTCTGATTTATAATTTCAATGCCCAGATGTTCATACTCAAATCTCAACATGCTTTTAGCAACACAATTTTAATAATGAAGATCTACTATTCCATCCACAATTATTCACATGATTCATACCACAATACAAGATTTAAATCGTTCACAACATCAAATCAATACATCATTGATACTTGCACGCATAGATCAACAACAAGACAAATTTCTATCATTCACAACATCAAAACAAACAACAAAATAAATTTTTTTATCACTCACCTTGGATTGAGAAAAGTCCACGAAAAAGTCCTCCTTTTGCTAGATCCAAAAAAACTCATTTCTCCACCAAAATAAATCTCCATAAAAATTATGTATTTCAAAATGACGGCTGGAGAGAAAGTCCTTTAAATATCCGGGATTGAATATTAGGGTTTTACCCACACTTTTGCAAAACAATCCTTTCCAAAATACAATTTACATATATAGTTCTATCCTTGGAAATTCCATCAAAACTCATTTAAATTAGAATTTAAAAGAAAATATACATTCTAAATCCCAATCAATACTGTTCAAAACGTCCAGAATGTCCATTTTGCACTTTAACCTCCAAAAATGTCAATTTTGCAAAAAGGTCATTCTTTTCTCAAAAATTGCAAATAGTTCCAATTAATTTCAGAAAAATGTTGGAAAATACTAATTAAATCTCAAATATTAAATAATAATTTTTCATAAAGAAAACTAAATTTTCAAACTTCTCATAAAAGTATTTGCACGTGTTTTGCACGTGTATGAAGATAAAATCTTTTAGAAAATCTTAATTAAATCTCCAAAAAATCAATTTAAATTCATTTTCAAATATAAAATAATATTTGAAAATACGGGGTTCTACAACGTCAGTATTCACTGACGCTTAAAGGCTGATATCAAAGCAGCGAATCTCCCAAACAACATACAAAACATGGCAATGGTGTTGGTGTAGTTTAAGTGTTCGTGAGTGCTATGACTAGACTCTAATGCGATATTTAAATAGAACTAGGATGTTTCCTATTCTACTGTCAGCGAGTCTCCGAAGCAACATGCAGCCCATACTACATGCGACTCCATCTCAAGCCGTTTCTCCATATATAGGGATTTGAACCCGCATTATGAATTTCTAATTGTACACGACCTGTTCCTGACAATACTCCATGACTCTGTGAGGTTGCAGAAGGGATCAAGTCTCCCTATGCAGTCTGCTTATGGTGTCTCCGTTTTCCACTACTACCCGGCATGCCGGACCTCACTGACGATCCCAGTGTATCGGGCCTCGTTTCAAAATCAAACCATAGGGTCTCGCAAGCGCAGGGTAGCGCGAAGCCTACCCTGTGGCACCCTCTGGGGTCTCGCAAGCGCAGGACTGCACAATGCATCCTGTGGCACCCCAGCCACGGCACATCAGGAATTAACAGCACGAGATACGCAACCCGTGTTCTCAACTTGTGAGACGCCACCGTACGTATCCCTTTGACAGGAAGGTACAACCCACTATCACCACCTAAGGCCTGCCTCAAGGGACAAGTTGGTCGTAAGGCTCCCCCTACAACCAATTCCTCTCTTTTCGGCAAGGGTCTAAGTAAAATGATCTTTATAAGTCACTACCTTAATGATGTCCCTGACTCGACAATCCTAGGGACGATAATATTATAAACATAACATGCTAGGCCTTAAATTAGGCTTCGCAAGACAACTCTACTAGGCTGCTCAACCTAGACTCACCAGAACCCTTCGGGATTCGGTTCCTGGCCCATCGATCCAAGACCTCGGCCGTGCGAATATACATGCATGCCGCTACCCTAAACTTGGATTCCGTCTATACTCCGATCCTCGATCAACCTACCCTGATTAAGATTCGACGGTACACAAGGAGTGACTCCTCCACAGTTCCTTAGGGTAAGAAACATATGTCTTGATGGTCGATAGCCCTTAGGGTGGTAATATCACCCTAGACGAGCACAACAAACAGTGTGTTAGCTAA
This sequence comes from Hemerocallis citrina, assembly GCA_017893485.1. Classification (NCBI taxonomy): domain Eukaryota; kingdom Viridiplantae; phylum Streptophyta; class Magnoliopsida; order Asparagales; family Asphodelaceae; genus Hemerocallis; species Hemerocallis citrina. The sequence goes on from CM030364.1 coordinate 259,789,663, forward strand.
CAAGCTATATATGAGTAACAACCACATACGAGCTAATAAGCTACGTATGAAACAATAGCTACCTACGAGCCAGACGGGCCTCGTAGGAGATAACCACGTACATACCAGCCAAATAAGCCGCGTATGAGACCAACAGCTACGCACGGGCCGGTCGAGCCACGTACGAGACAACAATCTACATACGAGCCAAATAAACTACGTATGAGACCCCCAGCTACATACGGGCCAGTCGAGCCACGTACGAGCACAACCATATGCAAACAAACGTACAGGTAATCAATCCTAGAAGCAACCAAACGTGCTTACTAGCAAACTTGATCTTCTATTATTAGAAATAACAGAAGAATCTACTAATAGTCTATGATCGGTATTCTACCAACGAAAAGCCGAAGGCGACATAACAATCTTTATCAAACTAACTATTACTAGTGGTCTCCCAAATCCTTATTACTTCAACCTATTGCACTTTAAGCATGGCATACAATTGCAAGCATCTATCCACGACAATCTAGTTATGGTACATAACATAACCACTCACCATAATACTCCTAAGTACGAATAGGATTTAAGCATGTGCTTATATCAAGCTTAAGCATGAATTATCACTATGATCTAAACATGAAGTTTACTATAGTCAAGCATAAGCTACAACTGGGCGTGGATACTTACTACTTAGAGTATATATATATATCTCTACTACCACCTTAAGCATGGGTCTTCATTACTTAACACGATTAATCATCACAACCCAAGCATGGATATATAATTAGCATTAACCTACAATATTCCTAAGAATGAATTATAACTCCTACACATTCTAAGCATGGTAGATTAATCCCTACCTTAATCTAACATGGCATTTGTTAAACATGAGTATCTTCTAGCTCAATTTTGAACAATATTTAGGCATGAACATACACTATTTAAGCATAGATATCATCTAAGCATGATCATCTACTAACTTAGCATGAACAATCATTAGCATGGTCATCTACTAACTTAATCATAAACGATAATTAGCATGACATCTACTAACTTAGAATGAATAATGATTAAGCATGATCATCTACTAACATAGCATGAACATATGCTTATCTAAGCATGGATATCATGTAAGCATGAATATTTATTTGATCTAGCATGGTATATAACTTTCCTATAAGCATGTAAACATGGGTAATTTAATCTAGCATGATATACCACTTTCCTACAATTATTTAAACATAGATAAACTAATCTAGCATGGTATACAACTTTCCTATAAGCATGTAAGCATGGATAAATTAATCTAGCATGATATACAACTTTCCTACAACTATCTAAGCATAGATAAATTAATCTAGCATGGTATACAACCTTCCTACTAGCATGTAAGCATGGATAAATTAATCTAGCATGATATCAACTTTCCTACTATCATCTAAGCATAGATAAGTTAAACTAGCATGGTATACTACTTTTCTACAATCGTCTAAGCATAGACAAATTAATCTATCATGGTACACTACTTTCCTACTATCATCTAAGCATGAATCTTATTAAGCATGAATAACTACTAAGCATGAATATCTTACTAAGCATGGATAACTACTAGTATGAACATACAACATTCCTAAGTATATATATATACTTCTAAACATGGTAAGTAATTTTAGCATTTATCCTACAACATTCTAAACATGTATGTCATTCCTAAACATGATAGATAATTTTGGCATGAATCCTACAACATGTATATCATTCCTAAACATGATAGATAATTTTAGCATTAATCCTACAACATTCTAAGCATGTATATCATTCCTAAACATGATAGATGATTTTAGCATTAATCCTACAACATTCTAAGCATGTATGTCATTCCTATACATGATAGATGATTTTAGCATTAATCCTACAACATGTATATCATTCCTAAACATGATAGATAATTTTAGCATGAATCCTACAACATTCTAAGCATGTATATCATTCCTAAACATGATAGATGATTTTAGCATTAATCCTACAACATGTATATCATTCCTAAACATGATAGATAATTTTAGCATGAATCCCACAACATTTTACTACTACTACTACTTTATTTTAACCATGAACATAACATAAAACATCTACAACTATCTACTACTACTACTACTTTATTTTAACCATGAACATAACATAAAGCATCTACAACTACTTCTTTTAATTATCTACTACTACTACTACTACTTTATTTTAATATGAACATAAAACATCTACAACTACTTCTTTTAATCATCTACTACTACTACTACTACTACTTTATTTTAATATGAACATAAAACATCTACAACTACTTCTTTTAATTATCTACTACTACTACTACTACTACTTTATTTTAATATGAACATAAAACATCTACAACTACTTCTTTTAATTATCTACTACTACTACTACTACTTTATTTTAATATGAACATAAAACATCTACAACTACTTCTTTTAATTATCTACTACTACTACTACTACTTTATTTTAATATGAACATCTACTAACATTTCTACCAAATCTTCATTAGTATTTATTTCTTATTAACACTAGTTGAACATAAAAAGAGATCTTTTTGACCATTCTACAACTAGCGATTTAGATAGTTTCTTTTCCATTAATAGAATTAACATCCACAAGGGTTTCTTTCTTTCTTAAGACTATAAAAGAGAACAAATAACAACGAAATAAATTAAGAACCTTCTATTTTAGTTCAACCAACATATGCTATCTTTTTAGTCCAAGTTCAATACATGTCCTACAACCAAAAATGGTTGTATAAAAGGTTCATATGCTTTGTGCATGAGTTCACATCAAGTCCTACAACCCCAAATGGTTGTATGTACAAGTCCATATGCCTTATGTCATTTTAGTCCAATTAACAAACACAAAACAACCTACTACTACTATAAAGATTCAATCTTTAGGTGTTTATTAGGCATTATCACTAGTTACTTCCTTTCATCCATACAAGTTACACCACATACCACAACATCATACCAAAAACATCACAAGAAAGTACCGAAATGAAAAGAAACAAACAAGGAGGATGAGAAGAAGAAGCACCAAAAACAACAACTTAAACAAACAAAGAAACAAGTGGAGAAACCCCCACCTAGTTTCCTTTGTTGGAAGAACTTGCTAGCTTAAACTTCTCCTTCCCTTAAGCTCTTAGAACTCTTAGGAAAAACCTACAAGAAAAACTCTCAAGTTAGAATGAGGTTCTCTCTTTCTTTTCCTTTCCTTTCTTTTGTTTTGTAAAAAGTGAGATAAGTGGAGAAGGAGGGGGTATTTATAGGAGGGGAGAGGAGGGGGAGAGTGCAAAAGTGCACTCACATTTTGCACAAAAACCCCAAGAAGAAGCTATCCGGCCATGCTCTAGGTGAGGGAGGGGTAAGGTGTAGGGTATGGTCCTAGGGTGAGTTGGAGGCATGGTAGAAAGATAAGGTTTCTAGAAGGGATTTTTACTTTAATCTTCTCATGCATACAAACCCTAGTTTATCCACTTAAATAAAACCCTAATCATCTAATTAGGTTGTCATGACAAGGATGAGTACATTGTCCAAGAGTACATACTACATATTTTGTATAATGTACTAAGTACCATACAATTGTATGTATATGTATATGTATGTGTATACCAAAATTTCTTATATAATCCTCATAAATAGTTTAATATGAAAATAATGATAAAAATAAGTTTTATTATCAATTCAGAGGATCGCGCTACCAATTTGATGTACTTCGGATGTACACTGACCGATATATGCGCGCAGACAATGTTTGTGAACGGACCGGCGAAAATCACCAAAATAATTTGATTTTGGAATTAAAACAAAATAATAATAAAATAATAATAAAATAGTAATATATACGAGGTAATATCCGTCCGGGATATTACAGAAGATGAGGATAAGGCAATGATACTAATGAATTCGTTGCCGGAAGAGTACGAGGTCTGGTGTGATTCCTTCATCACTGGAAAAGCAGCAGTCCAATACGAAGAAGTGACCGCGGCATTGATTAGTCGCGATCATAGAAGGAGAGATCTAAGTTTCTCCACCGAAGCCTCAACCTCAAACGTATTGGCAGCAAAAGGAAGAACACAGAGCCAGAGTAAATCCGGCAATTGAGGGAAGTCCCACTCAAAGTCAAGAGGCCATTACCGTGTAGCAAAAGGCGAGTGCGCATTCTTTCGTTAGAAGGGGCACTGGAAGAAAGATTGTAAGAAGCTGAAACAGAAGACCGACGAGCAGAATCCTTCTGAAGCCAGCATTGTAGAGATGGAGGAAATTATGGATTCAGATTTTTCTCTTTCTATTTCATCAACGGTATGTTATTCTAACTCATCGGAGTGGATTTTGGATACGGGTGCAACTTATCATATCTGTTCCGAAAGGGATTGGTTTGCTAGTTTTGAGGAGCTAGATACTAGTGTGGTATTGATAGGTAATGACCATGCATGCCGCACACTTGGGATTGGTACCATTCATATAAAGATGTTTGATGAAATCGTTAGAGAGCTTAAAGACGTTCGTTATGTTCCTACATTGAAGAAGAACTTGATTTCACTCGGCTCTTTGGAATCTAAGGGCTTCAGAGTTGTCATTGAGGACAGATTACTTAAGGTAATCAGTGGTGCAATGGTTATCATGAAGGGCTTACGACAGAGAAACTTATACTACTTGAAAGGTAGTACTGTTTCAGGAGATGCTGTAGTTACTTCAGCTTCAGCAGTTGATACAACGAGGTTATGGCATATGCTACTGGGACACACTGGTGGGAAGGCCTTACATTCTCTTGTTAGAAATGGTCTTCTCAAAGGTGCATCAGCCTGCAAGTTATACTTTTGTGAACATTCTGTTTTGGGCAAGCAGACAAGAGTTCAATTTGGCACTACTATTCACTGTACAAAGGGGATTCTTGAATATGTTCACACAGATGTCTAAGGTCCTACTCAGACAGCATCAAATGGAGGTAACCATTATTTTGTGTTTTTTATTGATGATTTTCTAGACGTTTGTGGGTTTACCCCATGAAAGGGAAAGATGCGGTTCTAGAGATATTCCTGAAGTGAAAAAAGGTGATAGAGACGCAAACCGGCAGAAAAATCAAAAAACTTCGTTCTGACAATGGAGAAGAGTACAAAAGTGATCCGTTCTTGCAAGTATGTCGGGATAAGGGCATAGAGCGCCACTTTACAATGAGAGAGACACCACAGCAAAATGGGGTGGCTGAACGCATGAACCGTACATTACTGAAGAAGGTATGGTGTATGTTGTCTAATTCTGGATTAGGAAAATTGTTTTGGGCTGAGGCTGTTACATATGCAAGCCACCTCATCAACAGGTTACCGTCAACTGCGATTGGAGGTAAAACTTCATTAGAAGCATGGTATGGTGAAGCTGCTAAAGATTATGATGTTCTTCGTGTGTTTGGTTGTCCTGCCTACTACAATGTCAAGGGTAGTAATTTGGATCCTCGAGCAAGGAGATCTGTGTTCATCGAGTTCCAATCTAGAGTTAAATGTTACAAATTATGGGATTTAGAAGACATGAAGATTATCATTAGCAGAGATGTCACATTCGATGAGACTTCCATGGTGAAGTCTGAGTATTGAGCAGGTGAAGACTACCAAGACCAAGGAGAGTTTGCAGCAGGTGGAGACTAATGCATCTCCACAGAATCTAGAGAGTACTGTATCTATTCGGCTGCCATCTTTTAACGTGACACCAGAAGATGACAAGCAACATGATGATTCTTCAACGGAGACAAATGCAGATACAGGTGAAGAAGAAGAAGAAGAAGAAAGAAAAAATAATGGGACATTAGGTTCCAGAACCCGCAGTAATGAGATTCCACTTGAGGAGTCTATTGCACTTAGAAGGTCCAAGCGAACAGTCGGCAGGAGTGAAAGGCTTATCGAGGCGATGATTGCCTATGCACTTCCAATCACCGCAGATGAGGTTCCTTCCACACATCTGGAAGCTATACAAAGTCCTGAGTCAGAATTCTGGGAGCGAGAAATGAGAGTAGAAATGCAGTCTCTTCATAAGAACAAGACCTGGAAACTTTCTAAGCTACCCCGGGGAAAGAAGGCGATAGGTTGCAAGTGGGTCTATGCAATAAAGGAAGGATATCCAGGAGAAGACGTCCACTACAAGGCAAGATTGGTAAAGGCTACGCTCGGAGAGAAGGTGTTGATTATGATGAGGTATTTTCTCCAGTTGTGAAACACTCTTCTATTCATATTCTTTTGTCCTTAGTAGCGCAATTTGATCTGGAGCTAGCTCAACTTGATGTGAAGACCGCCTTTCTTCATGGCGATCTTGATGAGGAGATCTATATGACTCAGCCACCAGGGTTCAAAGTAGCCAGAAAAGAGAATATGGTATGTAAACTGAACAAATCACTGTATGGTTTGAAATAGTCTCCGTGATAGTGGTACAAGCAATTTGACAGGCTTATTGTCACGCTCCTCTTCCCAAAAAGAGAATACGGAATACGGATACGTGACTAAGCCTAACGAATGATTTTCATCATCCATAAGCTGTTCAGAATCTTTACAACATCTCACAAGAATAATCAGAGTCGGAAGCAAAAGAATCAACCACGCATGCACATATGAACCAAAATACCAACAAGAATACTTGAAACAAATTATATTAATATCGAATAATCCAGATCTGAATAAGTCAAATATCCTGGGTCACATTGCCCAAATACAAATAAATCCAAGTAATCAAGTGCAATTGTTCAAATAAGCAACAAGAATAATAATAGCAAAATTTCCAGCACTAATATCTCATATCGCCAACTCCATATGATAGCGATCATCCTGGTCTGCAATTAAATAAATTGCAAGAATAGGAAAAAGAAAACAAACTCCCATCAATGCAAGTTACAGGCCGCTTGTAATGCAGGATAAAGTACATGGAAAAAATAAACAAATAGCATGGAATAGACATGGTAATAAAATATAACAACTAGTATGGCAAGATGAACAAGTACAAGTAGCATGTATCAAGTTTCAAGTGAACAAGCATCATGTGAACAAGTAACAAGTATCAAGTATCAGGTAAACATGTAGCAAGTGTCATGTATCAAATATCATGTATCATGTAGTCAAGTATCAAGTAAGCATGTATCATGTTCAAGTGCCATGGTCAAGTCTTGTAGTTATTACTATCTAGGTAGCACTTCATGCATCCTGATTTTTACTACATGGTTGCTACATCAAACAGTTTTGCTTTAAATTTCATAGTGGACCATAAAGGGCAGTGTACTCAGGGACAAGTATCAAGTATCGAGCTCGAAGCTCCAAGTATCATGTATCATGTATCACATGTCAAGTTGTGCAAGAGGCAAGTAATCACGTGTCTTGCGTGCAAGTGTCAAGTAATCACATGTCAAGTATCATGTATCAAGTAATCAAGTAGGATCTGTGGATCCCCTTCCGAGTACACGTTTCAGAATTATCCACTATTACATCTTTCCCTTAAACACCGGCTTGGTTATTTATTATTATCATCAAATAAGCATGTATGTGTGCAAAACATAGCAAGAATAACATGGAATGATCATGTAACAAGTTCAGGTCATAGGTTAAACACGTACAGGAGAAAGATAACTCATAAAAGGGTGGGACAACGAGAATTTTAGTTCAGGACAGCAAGACAGTACTGTACTAAATCTGGGATTTCTGTTGCTACAAAAATACAAATCTGAATCCGTCAAAGAATCTAGAAAATAGTCTCCCGGCCAAGTCCAAAGAACATATATAAGTCATATAGTATTTCACAAAATCATTACTCAAAACTGAATTGAAACCAAAAAATATGTTCAGCCAGAAATCAGAAGATCGTATTCAAGAACAGGAAAACACCATGAAAACTCATTAAATAAATCAACGAAAAATCTGGGATATTCCCCTATATGTGTAGCATTAGAATATAAAGTTTCATAATTTTCCAACAAAAATAGAGTAGTCAAGTCAAATCAGAAAACGTTAAAATGCAGTAGTTTAATAAATCTGAAATCACAAATACTGCAGTATGAAAATAGCAATATCTCAAAAACCATAAATCAAAATTCAAATCTGCTAAAAGGGTGATAAAATAGATATAGTAGGCTAACTTTCATATTCAGAAATAGTTTAGAAACAGCAAGTAGAATTAGGTTGAAAATCAGGTTCTTTACTGAACAGTATAAAAAATCTGCTAGAATAGTAGTTGTTTGAAAGCATAGAACGGTTTGTAAAACTCATCAAATAAATCCATAAAAATTCTGGGTTAATCCCAATCAAGTCTAGAAGTACTGAGAAAAATTTCAGATCAAAATAATAATTTTAACATCATAATAAAAATAGATTACTCTTCAGGATTCATAGAAAACAAAATCTGGAAACCTTTCGACACCACTGTAGTAAAATAGACATAACTCGCAAACCAAAAATCAAAACTGAGATCCGTCAAAGAGGTTAGAAAATAGAAAGAATTCTCTAAAAATCATGTTCACAAAATATTTTCAAATACTGACGTTAATAGGGTCTAAAATACTGATCAAAACGGAAAAGCCAACAAAACTGAAAGTATTGCATATGCACAAAATCCACTAGTTCACATAGAACTCATCCAAAAACAACCAAACATGATATAGAGTATACTAGATGTCCAAGAACATGTTATAGGTTATTTCACAAGTCCACAATAAGTCTACCACGAATAACACGAACGAGCACAAGATAACATATGAATAACATGCATATATACAACAAAATGTGGTCAATCCTAGGTTATATCATGTTATGTATGTCGTGAGGCAACTATGGTTAAATCATCACTATAGAGACAATATCAACAAGGGATTCACACACAAATTGTCTCTAGAACCCAACTATACTACATGCGGTATTTAGTACTTGTATTACACAAAGAAAAGAATACAAGTTACTTGCCTTAACCGACGACGAAAATGACTCCAAGCAAGAATAACGGGAACGGATTCCCGAGGCACGAACTCAACGAATGAATCACCTACGAACCACGAACGAGAACACGGCAAAAACCGAACACGAAAATATCCCACGAACACCACAACGAGCGAGTCCACGCCAAAACTATCACACGGACTCAACCAACACAACACTCGCACCAAGAGAGGGCGAGAGAGAGTTGAGACCACATGGGGAAAGAACTCGAACTGCAGGGAGCATGACTGATGCAGATGCGGTCGGGAGAGGCAACACACCGTGCTGTCTACTACTGTCAACCAGATTGGCAGGGCCAGGGGAAGCACGGCGGAGATGGGAGGCAGCTGGACGGTAGAGGAAGGCTGACGTTGAGGTGCTACAGGGAGAATAGGAGGGTGGTCGGGAGATGGTGAAAGGGTCGTGGTGCAAGGAGTCGGAAGAGGGGATGATCGGGAGAAAGCACGAGAGAGCTGAACGGGATGATCAGGGCGGCTAGGGGATGAAAACAGGGGAAAAGATGCATGGGTTCTAATATATAGGGTAAGTTATTAGGGTTAGGAGAAGGTGGGAGGCGGCACAGGGTATTAACGGGTTGGATTAGCAGTTAACGGGTCTGCGGTAGGTAGATAGGTGGGTTTTGGTTAAGTGAATAATTAATGGGTAGATATAGGGTTGTGAATAAATGGGTATGGATATATATAAAAATGGGAATTAGAGTAGGATTTGAATGGGGTATTAACAAATGATATTGAGATAATTGGGAACCCAAAAATCAAGATAGCATCAAAGTGAATATTAATTAAAATAAGACGAGAACAGAATAATCAGAATTGAACAAATCAGAAATTTGGGATAAAAAAAATAAGTTCGATCAATCAAGAAGGAAAGAATAGATAGATAGAAAAATGAAGAACTCAAATGAGACGAAGAATTAACCAAATGAATATATAGAAAAAGATCCAAAATACGGTCCAAAAGAGATACAACTGAATCAAATACAAGGAAAAAGGAAATACACTCAAAATACATAAAATGGAAAACAGGGGTTACATTTATGTTAGGGCAAAAGTACACCAGAAGTCGTAATGATTGTGTCTACTTCCATAAGCTTAGAGATGGCTCTTTCATCTATTTTCTTTTGTATGTTGATGATATGCTTATTTCTTCTAAGAATGTATCTAAAATTGATAAGTTGAAGAAGCAGCTAGCAGCAGAATTCGAGATGAAAGACTTAGGTGAAGCAAAGAAGATTCTTGGGATGGAGATCCAGAGGGACAGAAGTCAAGGCAAAGTGTGGATATCTCAGAAGACGTACTTACAGAAAGGTGCTTTAGAAATTTGGCATTGGCAAAGACTTCAAATTAAGTGCCTCCATGTCTCCAAAATCTGAAGATGAGCGTGAGTACATGTCTCATGTTCCTTATGCGAGTGCAATTGGAAGTTTGATGTATGTTATGGTGTGTACGAGGCCCGATATTTCATAGGCTGTGAGTTTGGTTAGCCGATACATGCACGATCCTGGTAAGGGTCATTGGCAAGATGTAAAATGGATTTTGAGGTACATTCTTGGTACCATTAATATGGGATTGATGCTTGTGAAGAATGTCAGCTGTAAGCAGTTATGTGTTGGCTATGTTGGTTCTGATTATGCTGGTGATTTGGATAAGCGTCGGTCCTCTACCAGATACGTGTTTACCTTAGCTAGTGGAGCGGTGAGTTGGAGTTCTACTTTGTAGTCTACTGTTGCACTCAGTACTACTGAAGCAGAATATATGGCGGTAACAGAGGCGATTAAAGAGACCATTTGGCTTCACGGCTTGTTAGCTGACTTGGGTATTTTGCAAGATGTTCTAGAGGTTTATTGTGATAGTATGAGTGCTATCTATTTGGCAAAAAACTAGGTCCATCATGCATGCACGAAGCACATTCATGTCAGATATCATTTCATCAGAGAGATCCTTGAGGAGGGCGACATTCTACTGCAGAAGATCGACACCAAGGACAATCCTGCGGACATGCTTACAAAGGTTGTTCCAGGGGTTAAGTTCAGGCACTCTTGGACTTGGTCCACATTCTTAGACATTGATTGGCCCTGCGGGGCATTGGGTGAACTACGAGGGCATGATCCTTTGAACAGAGGTACGTAGGTAGCCTACATGGTGCAGCCCAGGTGGTGTACTCTTGTCAGTATGGTGATCGGCTCATATTTGTTTCGCAAATCTTCACCGAGGTGGAGAATTGAAAAGAATTGGCTTTGAAATGATGGGTGGCTGTTACATATTTAAAGTCATTTTTAGTTTTTTATATAAAGTCATTTTCAGTTTTTGATATAAAGTCATTTTTAGTTTTGAGATGAATGGAAGGAACCAAGGCAGTTTAACCCCAATCTCCGCTATAAATACAACCCATCCCAAAGAGTTGAAGACCACCGAAAACCAAGTGAGACTACTCCAAGCAAGAGAGATTGTTGGTGACTGTTTTCTTTTTTAGAGAAAGAGATCGTTTATCCCTCATTTGTAATCTTCTCAGGTGATAGTGGAGCAGCCGTTCATTGTTCCGTGGACATAGGAGAATACTCCGAACCACTTAAATCTTGTGTTGTGTGATTGTGTTTAGTATATTTTTATTAGATCGTCTATTCCGCTACGTGTGCGTTGGCTTTTTTCGGAAGAGTGTGTGCTCAACACTTCAAATGGGCACAATCCAACTGACACCTCAAATAGATTATGATTAATATTATCATCACTGAAAAGCAGTGACTTCATAATTCTGCCAAAATCATCATCTAAAAAGAGATCTCTTGAACTTTGACCTGAGAGTATCGACCACTCTCCCCCAAATGTAACTACCATTTCAGAATTAGGATGGCCTGCTTTCGATAACTCTCCCACTACCACCTCAGAAAAATAACTTGCGAGCAACTAATTTTCCCGTTCCCCTTCCTCAAAACAATGGTTGATAATCGACAACTCCCCCCCTTCACTCATAACTGATTCAGTGTAATGACTTCCAACATCATCTTTTCGAGCAGCCTCGTCCTCTTCCCTCTTTCTGTTCTCACCCCTAGCACTTTCAACTGCCAACTCTTTGCCTCTGCCTTCCTTGGTAACTGATTCAGAGAAATGCCTTAGGGTTTTAACTTTCTTTCAATTCTCTGTTTTGTGTGCACCTTCTTTCTCTTCCCTTTTTCTCTTCTTACCCCGAGCATTCAACTTGACCCGACAAACAACCAACTCCTGACACTGCATTTGATCAGAATTTGATAGTTAACAACTAAACACTCAAATTAATAATCAAGAAATTAAAATAGAGTTTAAACAAGGAGGTATGTTATCGAAACAATTAAAAAATACATGAGGGTCTGTACTTGTGAACTCATCCATAGTCCATTCGAGGCAGCCTTCTCGTTGGCTCTCCGGAAGGAGAAGTGCGTCACATGACCAACCACCTTATCATCGCCCAGGTTCTTGATGGGTTTTCGCTGTCCGTTCTCCACCCATGTTCCTTCACCCACAGTCCGATCAATGCGAGTCCTAGAGCTCCTCTTTCACTTCTCTTTGTGAAGTAGGACGCTTCACTGCCAACCCCATACTTGAACTCATCTACAAAATGTTTCAAGAAGAAGGAAGATATACCAATAAGAAGTTACTCCATGTCAGTATAGAGATTAGATCGTGTTAGATATTATAGTCCCACGTTGGGTATTGTGCTAGTTTTGTTTTTGGTTTACTCCTATATATAGGAGATAATGTACTCAATTATTTCTCAATTCAATAATCAATATTGTTTTCATCTCTCTGATTTATCTTAACATGGTATCAGAGTCAATTATACAAATTTTCTTTTTTCAAATTTCTCCATAAAAATCCTCAAATTCCAAACAGCAAAAAATTTTTAATATAAAATAAAATAAAATAAAATAAAATAAAATAAAATAAAATATCGTCTTCCTCACTGAGAGCACAAAGAACTCGCCTCCCTTCACTCCGACGTCGATTCCCTCGGCCTCGCCCCTTCTTCCTCCGACTCCGGCTTCCACACCTCTGACTTCCTCAAATCCTTCCATCTTCGTCGGCTACAACATCCCCAACCCGAACTCCATCGGCTGCAACACCCCAATCCCCGAAACTCCGAATCCCCGACTCCGGCGACCAAACACCCAACACCCAATTCCCCGATTGAGATCATCCCTGACTCCTCCCCGCTGCTCTCCTCAACCCTAGTATCCCTCTTCTTCTAAATCCACTCACATCCAAACCCGGCCCAGTTCCCCATTACCCTATTTCAGATCCAATCTACACCCGATATCCACATCCTACTCCACTACCCATACCTGAATCCTCTACTATCCAAAACCTTAACCTACTCCAACCCTTAAACCCGAAACCCAAAATCCCCAAAAAAAAAATCAAAAAAAAAAATAAAAAATAAAATAAAATTACAGGTACTACGACTTGATGGAATATCAGTCTCTCCCACATATTTCCGCCTCCACCGACTTCCCTACTGCAACCGTCTCTCGTTCCCTCTCCCTCCCATTTTATTCCTCCTCCAGATTTAAACAGCAGCAGCGCCACCTTCATTCTACCCCTGGCCTCCTACCTTCTCCAAGCATCATTCCTCACCCTAACCCACCTCTACTTCTGTCATGCCCCGCTTCCCAAAATATGGAAATACGAGTACGTATTGAAGGCCCAGTATTGATTATGCATCATCCATAAGCTGTACCAGTCTAACTCAATAATATACATGAGAAACAACCACACAAGCAAAGAATATAATCACATAAACAATAAATAAACTCAAGATAATCATGAAATAAATTTACCAAATAACAATCCAACATCAGGGATAAAACAAAACTTGGGGTCATAAAGTCCATGAATACAAAGTATGATAAAAAGAAAATACAATAAGCAAATAAGAAAAGATAGCTAAGAAGTCTAATAGTCTAGTTCCAATCTTCAAAGAGGTTGCTCACCAATTTCTTCTTGTACTGCTCCTTCGGTACCTATCAACTTGTGATCTAAAAAGAAAGAAAAGAGAGCTCTTAGAGCAAGTCGTGTGCAGCAAGAAGAGAAAACAAAGGATAATAGGAAAAATTGAATATCAAAGAAAAGGGACATGGTCAAAGACAAAGAACAAAATAAAGAGTAGGCAGTAATATCAAAATGGTTACAATAATCACACATATAATGCATGATGTCAAGTCGAGTTCAATACAAGATCAAGTATGCAGGTTACTAGTCATTTTATTAGCCTATCTAGTGCATGTACTACTGCATCCCATACTACAGGTTCTGTATAAGCACAGTGATCGTTTTAGAACGGTGGTGAATTCACGGTTCCTGTACTCGGCGTAACTAGATAACATGGTAAACAAGATCACGAGATATCGAGATAACAAGATAACAAGGTAATCTTCTTCCAAGACAATCTCCTCCTTCCATGTCAAGTATTTATGCGAGCGAGAAGGCCTTACCGAGTACATTTCCCGATTGTTGACTACCAAGTCTACCCATAATACCTCGGCTTGTTATTAAGTCATTTTCATCCTATATGAGCATGCAAGAGGGTTTCAATGTTGTATAATACTATGCGTGACTAATTCTAAGCATTACAGACAAATCACGAAGTAAACAGGTCATATCAACACGCATCACATGATCAGGACAGCATGATCTTGCTGTACTAAAACATAGGTTATGGTCACTACACAATAGCAAAACTGAAACCGCCGGAAGATCTGGAGAGTAGACTTCCACACGGCTCAAGCGAGTATAATTACAGCATATAAAAGTCATGGGAACTAGGGTGAAAGTTCTAATCAAATCAGGTTTTATGTTCAGCCAGCATGCAGTAGGTTATGTTCCATTAATTATTTCGGGTCAGAAAACTCATTATTAAAATCTACAAAAATTCAGAGAAGTAGCTATACATTTCTAGGTCCAGCATGAATTATTTCAGATTTTGCCTCCACTGATAACAGGATCAAATAAAATAAACAACAGCAAAATACGCATAAAATCATG
Organism: Hemerocallis citrina; assembly: GCA_017893485.1. Taxonomy (NCBI): domain Eukaryota; kingdom Viridiplantae; phylum Streptophyta; class Magnoliopsida; order Asparagales; family Asphodelaceae; genus Hemerocallis; species Hemerocallis citrina. The sequence continues at coordinate 259,804,677 of CM030364.1, forward strand.
AGTCTGAATTTACTAACACTATTGGAGTAAAGTGATGATATCTAACAGATGGCAAATTGGAATTTAAATCCAGACTAGGGAAAAATTATCTAGACATCAAGGGCTAAATTTTAGGTTTAGTAAGTTATTTCAAATTAGGTCATTAACAGGGCTAAAAATTTGATTTAAAGTGAAATTTACAGCATTCCAGAAATCAAATTAATATAAAAAGATAACAAATAATTCATACGATCATAAATAGCGTGCAAATTGGTAATCAAAGCAATCCTAGGTGTCAACATGCAATTTCTAAGGGTTAAGATACATCATCATTGTCATGGTGTCAATTCATCAATTAAATTCAATTCTAGCATGATCAATTTCAATGTCCAGTCTATCAAACAGTACTATGCATGAATCTAGTTGTTTAATGTGCAAATGCATGAAACATTAGGGGACTAGGTTTAGATCGAAGAGAAGCACGATGTTAAGAGTATGTCGGGTTAGCTCGTGTAAACCCTCGATAATTTTAACGGAATTGTCAAAACAGTTTTTAATAAATAAAAGGACAGGATTTACTTGCAGGAGATCAAAGGAATCTTGAACACAAATAAAAAGAGGGTTCAAGAAGAGGCTTTTCTGTTATTGCAGATATTAATAAAAATAATAGAATAATGGGATCAGAATCCCGGGCGAAGTCTCCTAAAAATGCACGAAGAATCAACAGCAACAGCAACAGCAAGATCCTAGAGCAATTCCTCACACCAGATCGGGACAGAACGCAGAACACCGAATTCAGATCTGGCGCACACAAAACATGGAACACCAAAATCCAGCCAATAGGATCCTAGCTCCACACTAGATCCGACCCAAAACAGGGAATAGCAAAACCAGATCTGATGCGGCCGAACACGAAACACCAGATCCCACCAATAAGATCTCTCCCACACACCGGATCCAAGCCCAAACAAGCAATGATAATTTCGGATCCAAGTGGCCAGAACACGGGACAGCGTGCTCGTCCACTGGCTGAGTGTCTTCAACCTCGATCGGAGAAAGAGTGAATGGCGCGGGAGGCTCCGGCGATGTTGGCGGCACTGCGGTGGGGGCTCGCGATGCTGGTGGCGGCGACGTGAGGCGGCGATTGGTTGGGAAGCGACGCAACGCCGGTGGCCTCGATGAAAGAGCGGAGCTCTGTTTCGAGCTCGGAAACAGAGGAAGACGGCGATGGCGATGGGAAAGGACAGGGTGATCGAAGGGACGAGGAGGAGATGCTAACGAGGGGTGGAGAGTAGGAGAGCGACGAGGATGGGAGCGGCTGTGGGTGGCTTCGGTAAAGTTGGGTTCTAGCGGCAGAGGAGGGGGTGACCTGGGCGACAATGGGTTGAAGATAATGAGGAGAGGGTGACGCTGAGGGCGATAATGAAGGTGGAAGATGGTGGCGGTCGGAGATGGGTGGTGGATGGGTTGGTCTGGGTTCGGTGGTGGAAACAGGGAGAGCGAGCGGGAGAAATGGAGAGGGAGAGAGTGCACAGTTAAGGGGGATCAGGGTAAAACAGTAAACGGGAGGGTTAGGCGGCTTAGGTTTGGGATTAACTAGGGTTTAGAAATTAATTAGGTTATATATAGGAAAAGATAGGATAATGGGTATTTGGGTAATGGGTATGGGTCCAATAAGTAAAATAGATAGGGTATAAAGATATAAAGATCATTATAAACCCGAACACAAAAGAACATGATTCATAACAAAAATACAATTTGTACCACGTAAATTATTTGAAATAATTACACACACAATTATTAAATAAGAATTGATTTGTTTCAATAATCAATAATAATAATTAATAATCATATTCACAATAATATTAGTAATAATAAACATAACAATAAAATAATAATACTAATAAGAACAATTAATAATAGTAACTACAACAAGAATAAAAATATCAACAATAACAATAGGAATTATTGGAGTAGTGTCGTATGTATAAAAATAGGAATAATAATATTTTTGATTTGAGATTAAAATGCAAATGGTTGATCGAGTAGAAATAGAGACAAGTTTTATTCAAAATAATTACATCCATTGTTTAGGAAGAGCTTTAACAATAAATTCAAAACGATTTAACAATAAAAAATTTATATATATCAAAATACAGAAAAATACTCACGAAAATACGTATGTGCAGAAATAAGGGTTACAACTTCAGACACCGGTATCACTGTCCTGCCCCATTCCCGATCTAGACACCAGCAGAATCTCTCTCCTCATTGTGCTCTCAGTCACAGCAGCACTAGTCTTATTCCTCATCGCAGTGCTTCTTCCCTTACATCCTCGACCATGCCCGTCACTCCAGCATTTTCGTCTCCTGCTGATTAGGCTATTCTTTAGCAACGACTCATTCAGCTGGAACTACAGCTCATAGATCAGTCTATCAATGCTGGCTCCTCTACTCCTGCATTCTCTGCTACTCCCGGTATGAATTCGTTATGGATTTTAGATTCTGGTCATCATATCATCTCACTAGTATTCAGACACTGTTCACCACCTGCTCTGCACTTCCCTCTCACTCTCCATCTCTACACACAGCTGATGACTCACCACTTCTCGTTACACACTCAGGGGCCATTAGCTCTCCCACTCTCACATTACCATATGTTCTTTATGCTCCTCATTTATCCATGAACCTTATTTCTATTAGTGCATCGTGCGATAGTGGTCTTGTCATTACTTTTGACTCTTTCGGTTGTTCTATTACTGATTCATGCACCAGTGAGGAGTTTAGGAGTGCTAGTTGTCAGAGTCGTCTATATCATCTAGATTTTCTTCGTGCACATCACTCTCATTCCAGTTTTGCCGGTATTGTTTCCTCTGATACTGATCTGTGTCACAGACGTTTAGGTCATATTAGTGCATCTCATCTCTAGACTTTATCCCGTAGTGGTGTCCTTGGTTCTCTTACTTTTAAACATTTATCTTATTGTCAAAGTTGTCATTTAGCCAAACACATCGCACTACCCTTTAGTCAAAAAAGCATTTCTCAAACCACTCATCCTTTTCAACTTATTCATTCTGACATATGGGGACCCTCTTCTGTACCTTTGTGGAAAGACTATCTCTATTATGTTGCCTTCATCGATGACTTCACTAGACATACATGGATTTTTCTTATATGTCAGTGATCTGAGATACCTGATATTTACTGGTTCTTTACGACTATGATCCACACTCAGTTCGGTGTGAGCATCAAGAATTTTCAATCGGACGGTGCTTATGAGTACACTTCCACCACTATGAGATCGATCCTTTCGTCCCACGGCACCCTTTTTCAGCAATCACACACATGAGCATAATGGTGCAGCTAAACGCAAGCATCGTCACATCCTTGAGACAGCTCACACTCTTTTTCTTTCCTCGTTCTTTCTGGGCTGAAACTGTCTGACCTCTGTTAGTCTCATTAACATTACTTCCTCGTCTGCCCTAGCTGGTACGATGCCTTATGAGGCTCTTTATCACTCACCCCCCGACTACAGTATGCTCTGTACTTTTGGTTGCACCTTTTACTTCCTTCTCCCTCCTACTGAGCGCATGAAGCCCTCTGCTCTTGCTGCTATGTGCATTTACCTAGTTCTCAGTCCCGAACACAAAGGTTATCGTTGTTTTGATCCATCGGCGGGTCGTGTCCGCATTTCTTGACATGTAACCTTTGTGGAAGACTCTCCTTACTACCTGACCTCCCCTAAGGATGCTAGATTTCTCGATTCCCCAGTTATTGCTAGCTCCCCGACTTCATCTTCACACATTCCTTTTGATCTCACTCCTCTGGCTCCATTCACATCTTCTGCAGTCCTTACACCTTTTGTTCCCCCTACAGAAACACCACTTGCATCCCCACAGCTGCAAGTACCCACCCCACCTACTTCCCCACCGACACATGCACCCACTCCACCGTCTTCACCCCCACACCCTGTCAATCCACTACCGTTTCGTCAGTCTACACGTTCCACTTCTGGTATCCCTCCGGCAAGTTATATACCTGATTCCACTGGTCCTTCTGACCAGTTTAGTTTTGCTACCCGAGCTTCCTAGTCACCATAGTTTCATGCATATCTCACTGCTATACACTCTACACATGAGCCCAGAACCTATCAGGATGCAATTCATTATCCCGAGTGGCGGAAAGCTATTGCAGAGGAATTCAGTGCAATTGATCAAACTGGCACTTGGGATGTCATTCCTCTGCCAGAGGGCGTTCAGCCTATTAGCTGCAAGTGGATCTTCAAGATCAAATATCAACCTGATGGATTTATTGAGTGGCACAAGGCTCGTCTAGTAGCCCGAGGATTTGTTCAGGAGCATGGCATTGATTATGATGAGACATCTGCTCCCGTTGCACAGATGACTACTGTTTGCACTCTCCTTGCTGTTGCAGCCATCCATCAGTGGCCGTTATACCAGATGGATGTGAAGAATGCTTTTCTTCATGGTACCTTATTTGAGGTTGTTTATATGGATCCTCCACTTGCGTCGGGCTATATATGGTCTGAAGTATGCTTCTAGAGCATGGTTTGAGTGTTTTTGTCTTGTCATCACCAAGGCTGGTTTTAGTTAGAGTTCCCAGGACCATTCTATGTTTATGCTGTCATCACCGCAGGGGAGGGTACTTCTACTACTCTATGTTGATGATATGATCATTACTGGGGGTGACTCCGCAGACATTACATCCACCCAGAAATACCTTCACCAACAGTTCCATATGAAGGACCTTGGCATACTACATTATTTTATAGGTCTAGAGATTGCTCATGGATCTCAGGGAATACTCATTTCTCAACAGAAATACACATCAGATATTATCTCCATTGCATGCCTCTTTGACAGTCGATCAGCCGATACACCCTTAGAGCTTCATGTGAAGCTTCGTCCCACTAATGGTGAGCTCCTTCCTGATCCCACTAGATATAGACAGATTGTTGGAAAGCTTTTCTACTTATGCATGACCAGACCCGATATTGCTCACACAGTCAGTGTTGTCAGTCAGTTTGTTTCCGCTCCTACGTCAGTTCACTAGGTGTTCTTCTTCGGATTCTCAGATATCTTCGGGGCACTATTACTCGCTCATTATTCATGCATTCTACATCCAAACTAGAGTTGAATGAATATTCTGATTCAGATTGGGCAGGTGATCCTACTACTAAACGGTCTACCACATGTTTCTGTGTATTTCTCGGTGATTCGCTGATCTCATGGTGAAGTAAGAAACATGCAGTTATTGCATGTTCTTCGATCGAAGCTAAGTACAGAGCAATGGCAAGTACTACTAAAGAGATTGTTTATGTTCGTTGGCTGTTATCAGATATGGGTGTCACTCTTTCAGGAGCTACTCCTCTTCATTGTGATAACTGGAGTGCACTACACATTGGAAGCAACCCGTTCTTCCATGAGAGAACGAAGCACATAGAGATTGATTTTCATTATGTTCATGAGCACTTTGAAGCAGGGACCATTTCACTTCATTCTGATACCTATTCACAGTAGACGGCAGACTTCTTCACCAAATCTCATACTGTTCAAAGATTTCGATATTTAGTGGGCAAATTCACATTGTTTGACCCACCGTGAGTTTGAGAGGGGTGTTGGATATTATAGTCCCACATTGGTTATTGTGCTAGTTTTGTATTTGGTTTACTCCAATATATTGGAGATTTTGTACTCAGTTATTTCTCAATCCAATAATCAGTATTGTTTTCATCTTTCTGATTTATCTTAACAGATCGATATGTAAGATGGAAAAGGAAATTATTATGAATTATGATGAAATAACTTACCATTGGGGAGATTCCACGGCTCTGTAGAGTAGATGTCGCATTCTTTGACGAAACCCTCGAACAGAGGCATGTTCTTGGCCTTGTTCAACAAATATTCTTGGACGACTTGGAGATTATAAGGAAAAACTTCAATCCAGGGGGGAAGAAGTTGTCCATCTTATACAATGCTAACATCAAGAATAGAAGAAGAAGAAGATGAAGAAGAAGATGAAGATGATGAATAATGAAAGATGACTTGATCAAAGATATAATCAGAGTTATATAGAGAGAGGAGCACAGGGAGATGAGAGAACAAGAGAGGCAGAAGAAATAAAAGCCGAGAAGAAAGGGTTCGGGGTGCGTAATATTTATAGGTTATCGCTAGGTAGATCTTTTATTTAATGAACGGTGGTTATCTGTGATTGAGTTAGATCTGATTGACTGATTGATTCTTGATTGAGGATTCTGTCAATTTCGAAGATTTGATTGTTTTTGAAGTGTAGAATTTGTACAGTTGTATTTTTTATTTAATAATTTAGATCTTGTATTTGTGTAAGTATATGACTGTTAAGGTCCAGCCCGTTTTCCATTTTGGCCCATTTATAGCCCACATACCTCTACTAAACTCCTCTATAAACAAAAAGATTGTGGAATAAAAAAAGGCTCAGAAAGGGCATATTAATTTCCAAAGGTTCCGAATTGTGCATAGCATATTAATTTCACTGCTTCCTCTTTCCTTTCCCCAAAATGTATGTCAATTGATGATGATAAAAATTATAGCAAATCAGGATCGTACAATTCCAGCACAGATCTCAAAGTTTCTACAGGCAGATTAATCATAACGGGCCTCTTTAACAGGTCCGGGCCTTCTCCAAGATATGGGTTTCTTTCAAGCCCATAAAAAGTGACAGACTAGGTCCACTAGGAGAGACACCCAGCCCATGAAAGCTATGAGTCAAATCTCTTATCCCCTAACAGGAGAACTTATCTCTTAGGGGGGGAGGGAAGGGGGGGGGGGGAGAAACATAAAGGAGATAAGGAATTCGTATTGATCCAACGAATCTAGATCGATCTCTTGATATGTTTCTCAGGCATATAAATACCCTCCCCCCTCCACAGTCAAAAGGTAATCAACAATTTGCCAGTTTCTATCTTAAACTCCTTTTCTCTTTCTAGTTGCGACTTGAGCGTCGGAGGGTCGGTCGCCGGGGCCAACCCCCGGTGTTTCAGGCTTTTTGCAGGTCTATCAGCCACATCAGCAACCGTCGGATTCAGATTACGGTGGTCAGTCAATGATCCAGATTCAATCTCAAGAGCTCTAACTGCATTTCATGGTAAAGATCAAAGATCAGATTTTTAGTAGTTTCCATTAAATAAGAACTCACTATCTATTTGCTCACACACCAAAATAAGCAGCAACAGGAAACTACACAAGTCAGACTTGCCGCCATGCCACCAAGACTAAGAGGCAGAGGGGCGACCTCAAACCGCCGCACCAATTCTCTTCGTCAACCAGATCCTCCTGTGGAAGATTTGATTCATCCTCAATAGTCTCCCCGTCAGCCTAGTCAAGCTCCTTCCAACGAAAAGGCACCGGGGGGCTCCCGACAAAACCTTCATGAACAACATCCTCAGTACGACAACGTATCAGTCCATAATGCTTCAACTGATTCAATGGCCTCGCGATGCCCTTGGGGGTCTAGAAATCTCCGTCAGATCATCAGTGCCAGGCAATAAGGAACCGATCTGCGAATTCGGTTGGACGAGAGGCACACCCAATCTGAGGCCTCCCGCTCGAGACATCAAACAAAACAGAGCACCTATTTTCCTAGACAAAGATCAAGGCAATCCTCCTCTCATAAGGGGCGCACCACAATAAGGAGTCCGACTCATGAGAGTCGAAGGCTACTTGAGCAGAACAAAGGGGAAAATGCCCCAGTCACTAAGGCTAAATTGGATAAGTTCAATCTCGACATCCTACAAGCTATCCAAGGAAGTCAAGAACTGGGCCAGCCCTCAACGAAGGATCCGCCGACTCAACCAGGTCCCATGTAAAGAACGACCAAGTCCTTCGCCATATCCGAGAAGTAGAAGACCGTCTAGATCAGATGAAGAATGAGAGAAACCACCCTAGTCGACAGCCTTTCAGCAGAGCCATCCTCGATGCACCCATCCCAAGGGACTTCAAAGCTCCTCAATTTGAATCCTATAATGGAGAATCAGACCCGAACGACCATATCAAGAGCTTCAAAACACTTATGATGGTCTACAGCGCCACCGATGCACTCATGTGTCGAACATTCCCCGCCACACTGAAAAGATTAGAAAGGGAATTGTATTCGCACCTGACTCCAGAATCAATATTCTCTTTCGATCAGCTCAAGGAGATTTTCATTGCGCACTTCGTTACCAGCCGCTTAGCTGAAAAAACAATTGCCTCCTTATTAGAACTGAAAGAAAGAGATGGAGAACCGCTGAAAGACTTCGTCAAATGCTTTACAACTGAAACAAGGTCGATTTCCTCCTTGAACACTTCAGTGGCGGCAGTAGCTTTCTACCACAACATCACTAACAAAACCCTGAAAGCTTCCATCGCAAAAAATCCACCCAAAAGTTTCACTGAGCTCCTACAAAAGAGTGACAAGTATATCAGGGTTGAGGAAGCTCTCTATCTTGAAGGCAAGAATGATTCATCTTGCGGGAACAAACGGAAGAATACAAGCAAGGAAGAACCCAGGAAGTTTCAGAAAATCAGCGCAGGTCAACGCCGTCCAACTCCAACACCACACTTCGACAAGTTCACTCCTCTCGACGCAAGTGTATCAGCAATCCTCATGGAAGTTGAGAAGAACGAAATAATCTGCCCTCCCCCCAAGATGCCAATGTCTAGCAGGAGAAGAGAAAAATAAGTGGTGCACATTTCACAGAGATCATGGACACGCTAATGAAAATTGTCAAGCCCTTAAAGAAGAACTGGAAGCCTTAATTCGCAGGGGCTATCTCTCCAACTTCGTTCAGAAAGACAACAACGCCGAAAACCCTCTGTCCCTGGGGGCTAATAAGCATCAAGAGAGGCCATACGAATTGCAAGACTCTAAACACATGACCTTCCTCAACTCCATTCATGGACGCCCGATGGGGGAGATTCCAACTCCTCCCGCAAAGCTTTCGTTAGGGAAGTCAACTCCATAGATTACATTTTGCCTGCCAAAAGCACCGGGTGTTAGGGTTATATACTGAAAGCATCACTTTTGTATTAACTTTATTTCCTTATTTTTTTGAATGAGAATCATATGGGCATATGTTTGCATATTGTGTTTATTATAATATTAATGCAAGTATCTGATATTCTATAAGGTTGATAATATGATGTGAGGTGACACACAGAAGATCATATTATCAGTTCCCTATGGAATATATAAATAGTTCACAACCTAGACGGACTTGGATAATCCATTGGAAAGGTTGTAGTGTAATCTGGTATTAGTCTATCTTGACTATAGGTTTACACTAGTACACTTTGTGTGTATTGAACATGACCACTTGAGGTTGTTCTCTTTGTACTGACTACAAAAGAGAACAAACACCTCTGTTATTATGGATGCTTATGCTCTTAATCCAGATATAATAACAGACATGTATATGCAGTGTGCATTACTTTGACTCATAAAAGAGTGAGATTCATTATGGATCAACAACCTCTATGAATTGGGTAATAGCATTGTATGTATGATGGGCTGTTGATTGTAAAAGGAATCCATGTCCCGATACGTCGGGTTGATGATGTCCCCTTAAGGAGCTCATAAGGATTGTCATGTAAACCCTGCAGGTGGATTACATCCGACATGACAAATAAAGTTGAGTGGTACTACTTAAGGATAAAAGATGTTGATCAATATAGTTGTCAGTAACTTAATTTGATCGACGGACATTCGATATCTTAACATGGGGAGCTCAACGAGCATATAATAAAAGGAGCCCATAAATATAATTTGGGATTAGGCAGGTAGTGCAACAATAGCTCCTTAGTGGACCGAGCTTTTGTTAATGGGCCTGGGTTGTGTGTTCGGGCTGAACACGAGATACCCAGATTCGTTAGGAGACCTAACCCTAATTTCTTCTCATGGTCCCTGCCGTAGCCTTATATATATCCTCTATTCTCTGGCCGTCATTATCATCATCAGAGATAAGAAGTTTTCTCTAAATTCGTGATTCACGTAAGGAGAGAAAGAGAGGTCAGCCAAGGAGAAGAAAGGTTGGTAGACCGTCGCCCACACGACGTCCAACCCGAGGAAGGAATACGTGCAGAAGATCTTGGGGTCGCAGACGGCTCGAAGTTGCTAGAAACTATCGTCTTCTTCTCATCGCAGGTATAATTCGTGAACCCTAGATTCCTCTATAAAGGGTTAGATCACGTATTAAATCTGTTAAACTTTTATGATTGATACGCACACCAATCCGTGTTCCTGGGATTCATCGCAGTTCCATCACCGGGGTCCCGATATCTTTCTCCGACAAGGACTTGGAAGGCTTTCGAACACCTCATTGCGACACATTGGTCATAAACCTTTACATGGTGAATCATGAGGTACACCGCATCCTGGTGGACAATGGCAGCTCAGTAAACATCCTCTTCATGGCCACATTCGAGGCTCTCAAGCTCTCCCGAGACCGACTCAAGCCAGCCGGTTATATACTCCACGGATTCTCCGGTGTCCCCATTCAAGTAGAAAGAGTCATCACACTAGATGTTACAACAGGAAAGGCCCCCGCTATTTGAACAGAGGCACTGGACCTTATGCTAGTTGATGTCAAAGCCACATACAATGCTATATTCGGTCGTCCCAGCATAGCGGCCTTCCATACAGTTGCCTCCGTATTTCACATGAAAGTGAAGTTCCCAAGAACAGATAGCGTAGGCCAAGCTGTAGGAAGCCAACATGCAGCACGAGCATGCTACACCGCTACAATGGGGGGCTCGGTTCTCCTCCTCGACACCATAAAGCAGTCAAAATAATTCCAAGACTGTAAACAAGCTTGAAGCCACTGCCATAAACAATTCTACCAAGAACTTCCAAACCTGCTATGTCATCTCTCACTAGGTCCAAACTAGTTCTCATCATAACATAGTAATAACCCTAATCTCTCGCCCGAAGCCATTCCGCTCATTCAGCGGAGACAAATAGTCATTCCTAAACACATTGGTGCATCGGAAAATTTCTCTTTCTCTATGCAAAATAATAGGGGGCTCCCTCCAAAACAGGCAAGTGTAGGCAAGGTCTACCAAGTTGTTCGCCTAACAGCTCATCAACTTGAAGACCCGGGGGGCAAGGAGATATCAGTAGGGACTTGGAAAGTGGAACACCTTACCAAGGTGAACGAGTGCGTATGAAACATCCTCTCTTAGTAGCAATAGAAAATTTTCTCAATTTGTAATAACGGCCAGCCACTAGAGAAGCCGCTTAGTTTTATTTTCCAATAAAATGAAGTAAGAATTTTTGTAGCAAATTTTCTCATTGCAATAACGGCCAGCCACTGGAAGACCTCGTTAGATCTACACAACTATTTGTCATTGCAAATTTTCTTATTGCAAATTTTCTCATTGCACCTTGCATCACGAGGGAAATCAAGCTCAATTCCTAGAGGACCTCGTTAGATCTACACAACTATTTGTCGGCAAAGAGAAGAATGGAACCACTTCAATGCTGAACAAACATATGTGACTTCACTTCCATATTAAGAAGATTCAGAATACCCACAACTCATTCGCTCTAAAAATGAGTTCGGCGCTACGCATGCCATTTAAATTTCCTCCTGCCAACAACTCGTCAACATCGAGCAACGAGTTCAATGCTCTGCTTACCGCTTGAGCTCCATCAATAACTTGTTGGATCCAAACAACGAGGTCAATGCTCTGCTCTCCGCAAAAGCTCCACCAAATAGCTCGTTGGCTCCAAATAATGAGTTCAATGACCCTGCTTTTCGTTCAGGCTCTATCAATAACTTGTTGGATCCAAACAAAAAGTTCAACGCCTTGGTCTTCGCTCAAGCTCCACCAAATAGCGCGTTGGCTCCAAACAACGAGTTCAACGCTCCGCTCACCGCTTGAGCACCGTCAATAACTCGTTGGCTCCAAACAACGAGTTCAACACCTTGTTCTTCGTTCAAACTCCATCAACAACTCATTGTCCCCGAACAACGAATTCAACACCTTAGTCTTCGCTTGAGCTCCATCAATAACTTGTTGACTCCAAACAACAAGTTCAACGCCTACTCTTCGCTCAGGCTTCGTCAATAACTCGTTGGCCCCAAACAGTGAGTTCAACACTCTGCTCTCCGCATGAGCTCCATTAACAACTCGTTGACTCCAAACAACGAGTTCAATGGTCTGCTTACTACTTCAGCTCCATCAATAACTCATTGGCCCCGAACAGCGAGTTCAACGTCTTGCTCTTCGCTCAGGCTTTGTCAACAACTCGTTGTCCCCAAATAATGAGTTCAATGCTTTGCTCTCTGCATGAGCTCCATCAAAAGCTTGTTAACTTCAAACAACGAGTTCAATGCCTTGGTCATCGTTTGAGCTCCACCAACAACTCGTTGACTTCAAACAACGAGTTCAACAACTTGGTCATCGCTTGAGCTCAATCAACAACTTGTTGGCTCCAAACAATTAGTTCAATGCCTTGGTATTTGCCCGAGCTCCATCAACAACTTGTTGGTCCCAAACAACGAGTTCAATGCCTAGGTTTTCGCTCAAGCTCCACCAAATAGCTCATTGGCTCCAAACTATGAGTTCTACGCTTTGATTTCCACTTGAGCTCCATCAACAACTTCTTAGCTCCAAACAACGAGTCCAACACTCCGCTCACCACTCGAGATCAATCAACAACTTTTTGTCTCTGAACTACGAGTTCAACGCCTTGCTCACCGCTCGAGCTCCATCAACAACTTGCTGGCTCCAAACAACGAGTTCAACGCCATGGTCTTCGCTCAAGCCCCACCAAACAACTCGTTGACTCCACACAATGAGTTCAACGCTCCGCTCTCCACACGAGGTCCATCAACAACTCATTGACGTTTGCACCTTTTCATCGGAGAGAAAAATTCATTCGGCGCTTTTGCACTTTTTCAAAAGCCTCGGTTTCGTCTAGGTTTTGGGGCTTTTTTCCTGTTAATTTAGGCTATGTTCGGAGCTTTTGGATCTTCGATAAAAAAAATATTGGTCGAATGAAATCAAAGAGTGAACACCGGCCAGTTCAAGGCAACTCAAGCAACGAAGTAGAGCAGAGATTCCGAGTGTTGATTCTAGGGATCAATCCAATTACAAACGGGTAATAAACAATTAAATATATTACTGTACATCCGATGGTGGATTTTGTCAATTTTGGGAAAATTGGAGGGAGCCAATCAAAATCTACAAATAATACTGTTGTTGTATCCCACTAAGTAAAATATTCGTCGAGCATGCCGGCTGGCACCGTTTCATGAATATTAATACGGAGAAGTTGTCTATGCTGCTTGTCGAGGAATTGGTAGAGAGATGGTGGGACACGACCTACACTTTCCACCTACCGTGCGGTGAGTTGGGTTTCACTCCGCTGGATTGGGTGATGCTAATGTGAATTTCAATCGCTGTAGGTCCTTTACCTCCGTGTAACGATGAGCCGTATACATTTGAAATTATGAGTTGTACACGATGAGTCGTTGGATTTGAAATTGAACAGTTGAAACAATGGGGGCAAAATAGTCCATCCAATTTTTAAAATTTTTTTGGAATGAGACGAAACATGAGACGAAACATAATGTTTCGTCCCATCTCCTAAAAGGTTGGACGAAACATCCAATCCCATTTCTCTTTTCCAGCATGATTTCAAAATTAAATAAATCCTCAATTTTCATCGGACGATTGAATAAAAATATTATAAAATATTTTGGACGAAACATGATGTTTCGTCCGCTATAATATGCATATTGCTATGCCTCCTCTCAAATATAGCATTCTACTGTAGCGAAAAAGCTACAAAATGGCAGAATATCACACGACTGTAGTGCTCTCATTGCTAAAAAATGCAGTTTATCCATATATACCACGCGACTATGGATGCTCTAATGAAGTATTCTTTTTTCAGTAGCAATCACATAACCTTATCTTCCGATATAATATCAACTTTGGGCTCTCTTCTTGTGATTTAAAAAAAGACTTTTTTGGAACAATTTCTAATTGATCTATGTGTATATGTTGATAATTTTTCGTACATTTTTTTTATTTACACAGTTCCAAGATAGAGTTCCAACTATTTCAAGTCGGGCCAATCCAGAGGAAACAACCGAGCATGATGGAAGCAACTCAGACGTAAGGCAGCATACGCAGTAAGAAAATTTGCGAATTGTAACAATATTTATCGTGCTTGAACTATTCTAAGTTGTAAAATAAAACTTGTGATAACTTTTTTGTAATCGTGCTATGTGTATCTGAATTTGTGTTAGAAACATATATATTCTGGATTTTAGACTGTTAAACTTTAAAGTTCTTAATTTTTGCGTATGTTAATAATTGGAAATTATTAAGAATTTTGTCATTTTATTATTTGTACTATGTTATTGTGGATTACTGGAAATTATTATTAATTTTGTACAGGGTTTTTTTATTCAAAAAAATATCCAGAAAAATATTTTAAAAATCAACAAAACATACCTAGGGCTGTAAATCGAACCGAACGGGATCGGAAAACCATATATTCAAGCTCGGACCAAAATTCTACTCGGACGGGCATATGTTCGCCTCGGTCCAGGTTGAACAAAACTTTTATAGTCCGGACTCGGTTCGATAAAGCATCGGACTGCAATAAAACTCAGACGGACTTATGTCCGGCACGAGCTCGGTAAAACATCGGACCCAACAATTTGTTCAAGTTTGGTTCGTATAACAATTCAGACGGTCCACGGTCGGACCATTTCTCGAGCCGGACTCGGACGGACGACGGACTGTCCTGTTCATTTTACCCCTAAACATACCCCCTACATTTTTGGTAAATGTCGGGGTATATAAAATGTAATTATATTATTGACTAATTTTAAAATACAACATCGGCATTTCAAAGCGCCTGTGTAGGGTATATTTCAATAATTTAATTTCTAATTTAAAAATCGATAACCCGATGCTTCACAAATGCCGGTATACATAAAACAAACCCAGCGCTTGTAGAAACAATGGTGCAGACAATTAAATAAACCCCAACACCTGATTCTCCGGCGTTTGTTGTGGCATTGTTAAAAATGCCGGTACGGTATACCCCGACATTTAAAACGTCGGGGAATCCAAAAAAAAAATGCCTAGGATTTCTAAGCGGTTCCAAGTAAATGAGTCCTTTAGCAAATCAGTAAGCGCAGCTGCTTTTGATACATACCCTTCCACAAACCTTCTATAATAACCAGCTAGTCCCAAGTACCCCCGTAGCTGTTCGATTGTTTTTGGAATAGGCCACTCCTTTATTGTTGCCACCTTTGAAGGACAAGCTTGTACACCTTTTGCAGATATCAAATGGCCTAAATACTCCAATGATTGTTTGCCAAAATCACATTTATTCTTCTTAAAAAAGCAGTGATTTTGTTCTAATATTCTCAAGACCATGGCTAGATGCTGCAAATGAGTGGACCAATCCCGACTATATATCAAAATATCATCGAAAAATACCAAGACAAACTTTCTCAAATACTACTTAAAAATTGAGTTCATTGCAGCCTGGAAGGTGGAAAGGGCATTTGTTAGGCCAAAATGCATCACTAAAAACTCATAATGACCTTCATGAGTGCGAAAAGCAGTCTTCTCTACATCTTCAGCTTTTACTCTAATCTGGTGGTAACCTGCTCTGAGATCCAGTTTGGTGAAGAATTGTGCTCCATGAAGCTCATCAAAGAGCTCATCTGCAGTAAGAATGGGGAATTGGTCACTTATGGTGACTGAGTTAAGAGCTCTATAATCAACATAAAATCTCCACATTCCATCCTTCTTCTTAACTAAAAGCACTGGCGAGGAAAAGGGGCTTTTACTGTGCTAAATAATTCCCTCTTGCAGCATCTTTGTGACTTGCCTTTCGATCTCATTCTTCTGGAAATGTGGATACTTATAGGGTTTGACATTTGTAGGAGCAATCCCAGGGATCAAATGCAAAGGATGATCAAATTCCCTAGCTGGTGGTAGCCCAGTTACTTCAGCAAACAATGGCGCATACTGCTGCAGTATATTACTGATATCTGGGTGTATCTGTTGCTCATGGTTATCTTCCTGCAAGGCCAAATGAAAAAACTCCCCAATAGCATTTGTATTGACTTCTCTTCGCAGTGAGTTGAGCTGTAGTTGAGAAGGAGCCTGAATATCCCCCCTTGCAGTAAGACCTTCTTATCACCATACATGAATTCCGTAGTCATCTGACTATAGTCAGTTATAATTTTTCCTAGTAATCTCAGCCATTGAATGCCCAAAAGTAGATCTGATCCATATATAAGCAGTACATAGAAGTCAATCAAAAAGGAATGACCCTGGATAACTATTGGAACTCCCAAGCATTTCCTTCACACTGCAATGTCTCTCCATTCCCCACCATTACCTTAAAGTGAGCAGATGGTTGTATTGGTAGATTCAAAATTTTGGCTCATCTTTCCTGCATAAAATTAGTATTGCCAGAATCAATGAAAATTTGCACTGGCTGATTATTAATTGCTCCTTGGACCCTTAAAGTCCTCAATGACACCTGCCCTGATAAAGCTTGAAAGGATATCTCTGGCACTGAAGTATCATTTGTGCAGATTTCATATTGAATACTATTTTCCAATGTACATTGTATATCAGCTGCTTGAGTACCATTATCTTCCTCCTCCTCAGTTAGCAACATAAGAAACTTTCTCTGACATTTGTGACCAGGGATATATTTTTCGTCACAGTTAAAACAAAGCCCTTTCTCTTTCCTAGATGCCCATTCAACTGGAGGAATTCTTCTAATGGCAAATTTTGACTGTTGGTTGTGAGTCTGGGGTTGATTAGGTTGCCCTGGGGTTGGTAATAAGGGAGGTAGTGAACTGGGTGGAGGCGGCTGCCATGGTGGTCTCTGATATCTACCCTCAGCAACTTCATCTTCTCTTGGAATGTCAGGTTTTAATCCTGAGATATAATTGCTCAATACGTGACCTTCAGATAACCCTTTGGTTTTATTAATCAGCATATCAAATTTATCATGATAGTAAGTGAGGGTACTAGAGTCAATTTAAACAACTGCCCCACATGGTCTACAACTGGTGATACTCCAAATCTAGTATCGACTTCTTTCACAAACACCTCCCAATTAATGAAATCACCTTTCTTATATCTATATTGAAACCAAGCCAATGCTCTGCCATCTAAATGAATTGATACTATGTGCAGTTTTTGCTCTGCAGGTGTTCTATGAAACGCAAAATATTGATTAACTTTAAACAACCAGCCCATAGGATTAGTTCCATCAAATCTGGAGGAATCTAGTTGAGGATTTTTGAAACGAG